>JARFJB010002049.1:580000-975000 GCA_036346205.1 Vesta saturnalis
GAGATAGAGATAGAGATAGAGATAGAGATAGAGATAGAGATAGAGAGAGAGAGAGAGAGAGAGAGAGAGAGAGAGAGAGAGAGAGAGAGAGAGAGAGAAATAGTGAGGTGTGCAGAAAACACTCGCTAGTTTATAAATACACAACTATATGGCGCTAAAAATTAATTTGAACTCAAAGGGGGCCAAGACAAGGGGCGCAGACCCTAACACAGGTTCTTATACCTGTCTTACAATTTAGCATTAGGGCCACCTTATTAGAATACAAATTTTTATGAAGGCCTACAACTGTCTTATAAGATTAGGTTAGAACCCACATACAATTGCACCAAGCGGGCCACGATAGGGGCCTAGTCCCAAGAGCTAGTTTCTGCACTTGTCTTATAAGGTTAGGGCCCCATACCAATTTCAACCAGGGGGCGAAGGCGGTGAACAAGTTTTGAAGATCTACACGTGTCTTACAAGTAGCATTAGGGCTCCCTTATTTCAAATTTTCCGCCAAGGCGCCCACGACAGAGGTGCCTAACACAAGATCGAAGCCTACATGGTAGTTCCTACACTTGTCTGACAAGAACCTCTTTATTACTAAAAAACGTTTTCAAATTCCCCGCGCAAGTCCAGGTCCAAGCCAACCACTTTCTCAAGGTCAACCTGTTTCTCAACGTAAACAACTTCCTCAAGGTCAACCCCAAGGTCAAATCGAGGTTGGCCACGTGGCCAACCCTGGGGAATTCCCAAGGTCAAATGACGTGACAAAAAGTGAAAGTAGTGCCCCTAATCTACTGGTACATATTAAATATTCAGAGAAATGTTTGTTTCATTTTAAACATGTTTATATTCATAAAGAATCAGTTCCGTAACAAACTGGTAAGTTCCGTAACACATTACCTAACCTTAGGAAACAATATTGGGATTGATTGATGTTTTTAAAATTTTAAAACCAATTCTATGTTGAATAATCTTCTATATACTTAGATAAAGCTCGGTTTCATGCAGGTTTTTAACAAAAAATATGATTTTCGCTACTTACATTGTTATTCACTTAGATGTTTGCTGCAATTACTTATTTTAGCAGAAAAATGCCATATACAATCACTATCTGAATATGAGAACTTGATTTCCTGAAATAATTCATGATATTGTCTTAAACTACGCGCGTTACGGAACTGATGAGTTTCTACGGAAGCATCTATAAAAATTATAGCTGTAAAGCTAAAATAAGATATTAAGGTCGCCCAAGCTTGGATTTTATTCTAGATACACAATTTAATTTATGGACACTGAACAAAAAAAAATTTTTTTTAATTTAATGCGAATTGTCTCATTATATGATAATCGCCCTTATATATAAATTTTATAAAGTGGATACGTTTCGACAGCAATTGTAGCTAGCTGTCAGTGAAAAATGAAACTCAAAAAGGCGAGTGTTTATATGAGTGTTATTTATCAGCGATAAATTTAATAAAACTATGGTAGTTTTAAGCTAAGACTTACTACACAGTTACTCCAATTGATCCCATTAGTCCATTTTCGAACCACCTAATGCCTAAAATGTATGCATTATTTTACACTTCACTTAAAAGTACTATAAAATGGAATTCGATTAAATCTATCATTTCCGCCGTCTCATTTTGTGGGACTTATTTTTACGCAACTGTAACGGTAGGTTTCCTCTTCGGCTTTTGTAAATGCTAAGTTATTAAATTTCCAATATTTTCGGTTTAATCTACTTATTTTTAGAAATCGAATATAAACTTTATTGTCCATAGGCTCGAGGCCTTAATGAGAATAGACTGTGTTATATTCCGCAAAAATATATGAATAAAAATGTTAAGTCAAGAATTTTATGTAAAATGTAGTGATTTTTGTTTTAATTTTTACTGGAAGTGTAATTAAATATTCTTACGTTCGGCAGAAAAGAAAAAAAAAATTAATTGCTTTAATGGTTCATTGTGTTGTACCAAAGTATGCATGATATGCGATTCAGGTTTGTGCATTCTTTTAGTGTAATAAAAGGTAAAAGGTTTTTCGGTCGATATATTTATGGAGTTAATAATTCTGCTAGTTTTTCTATATTAATGAGGCAGATTTATGGTATACGTTAATAGCGTAAAAAATTTCAATTGCTGTAAAAGTTGTTTCAAGTGGTTGGTGTGTGTGAGTGTATGATATAAAAAGAACGTTTTGGTTGATCCTTCGCTTAGCTCCTGTATATATACACCCAAACTTTCCAAGACTTCTAAAACGTAAATTATTTACCACTTCTTTGCTTTATTTTGAGTGAACTTGTAAAGCCAGTAATTGCGAAAGTTACTGTTTAAATTTAAGCGTACGCCGCCGTAAAGCTTAAGAAGTTATTTTATATGCAAAGTTTTAGTTGTACTTTTAATTCACAAACCATCTCTAATTAAAATTTTATATTATACTTCTTTACATGGTCGATTCTGCAAAATGTATCTTTTCTACACTGTTCTATTATTTTAATTAGTATGATTCACGAGAGAAAGTCTATTAAATAAATGTTTGCTTATTTATTTTCTGCTTGTTATTAAATGAAAAATGAAAGGAAAACACTTGGCAATAACATTATGAAGATTTACTTTATATCCAAATAGCATTCGTTTACCACTTACCTACACTACTCATACTTTATTGATGTTTCATTTGGCATTTATTTGTATTGCCCGTTTTTCTATTTCTGGAATTAAACTAATAATAATTTCTTTTGTTGGTTCATTTTGCTCTAACAAGTGTATACCCGTTTAAAAAAATGAGCTTATACAGAGTGATCCACAAGGTTTTAACCAGTCTACAGGATGATTCTATATAGAGTAGCACAAACGGTACCAGTGCATCTAGACGAAAAAAATAAGGCGAATGAACTAAATATACCTTAGACCTAAGTGGCACCCTTGAGGAGTAACAGGGTCTTGAATGTTGTAGAGCTAACCTATATTTCCTTCAATTTATCTAGAAGGATGTGGTGTAAAGCAGGGGTGGCTAACCCAAAGGATCTTGTGGGCCACTTTCGAAATGCATCTTGACTCCGCGGGCCGCTCGTAAATTTATATATCCCCATATTAGATTTAGACCTACTATAGACATTTTTTTGGAGTGAAAAATTAAAACATGAGCCATTATTATTGCGTTTACTATTATTCATACATGTAAACATCGATAATATAATAATAATGATACTAAACGTACATTATAAGGAAATATATTGCCCGTCTAAAGCCCCCCTCCCCATCTATTATGTGAACCATAAAACGGAAATTAATAAAACTTTGGGAAACCGAATTAAGACACATATACAACGTTTTTGATGGTATTCAGTGACGTAATCATTAAAAATGGAGGACATCCGCCATTTTGTTATGCGATTTTAAATCATATGGCAAGTAAATACTTCATTTGAAAGCTCGTTTCAAGTCCTTTTCAACGACATCGACAGCATTAAAATATTGCTACTCATTTATGAGTTTCAACCCAAAAACCTCAAAACATTAATTGGCGTTTTTGGGTTGAAACCCATGAATCAGTAGTAATATTTTAATGTTGTTATTTTAATGTTGATGTCGTTGAAAACGACTGGAACGAGCTTTCAAATGAGGTATTACTTGCCATATGATTCCTTTTAAAATGGTGACTTTCCGCCATCTTTAATGATTACGTCACTGAATACCATCAAAAACGTTGCATATGTGCCTTAGTTCGGTTTCCCAAAATTTTATTAATTTCCGTTTTATGGTTCACATAATTGGTTGGGGGGGGGGGGCTTTAGACGGCACTGTATATCAATAAATATAAAAAATATATAAATATAAATGAAAAAAAAAGTAAAATCATTAAAAAATATTTATTTTACTACTGCGATATTTGTTTCTCCACTCTTTCACTTAGCTTTTGCAAATTTCAACTTGGGTATTTGCACATCATAATTGGTGTTGCAGGTTAGTGTCCCTTTTGTTTGAGCGTGTTTTGTGTTAAGTCAATTTCATTGTCGAAAAAATGATTCGCAGGTGTAAGTTGAATCATAAGCGATAACAACTTTTTGTGCCAGATTTTTCAAATTGGAACATTTCTCTTTTATGAAGTGTTATACAAATTTGGGGCCGACTCGATTTCAACATAAAAGGGATATATTTCAAAAATTTTGTTGTACTTGTCTAACGCTAAATTACTGAATCGTCTTTCAAAACCAGCTGTAAGTTTTCTTATTTCTTTTGCATATTTAATGTAAATGTTACATTTTGATTTATTAAATTTTTTCAACAATGGAAATTGGTGAGCATTATTACTTTTCAATTGGGATTCAAATAACAATAATTTCTTTTAAAATGCTTTGGTCTGATTAAATCTATCGATTATAAGGTAATCTTTTCCTTGCAATGATATATTTAATTATTATAAGTTTTTATATTTAGAATTTACATCAGTTCTACATACATAAAGACAAAATTTACAATGACTGGGGCTTGAATCTTGATAGCGCAGTTGGTTAGCGCGGTACTCTAGCAAAGTACAGGTCGTAGGTTCAAATCCTACTCGAGGTAAACTTTTTATTTATGTATTTAATAAAATTAATAATAATTTTTAATGATATATTTAATTGATTAAGTTTTTCGACAATATCCACTAAAAAGCATAAATCCAATAACCACTCATCATTTCTTAATTCTGGTATAGGTCTTTGCTTGTTTGTTATTCATGAAAAGTCAATTTCTTCTCGTAACTCATAAAACCGCTGTAAACATCTTCCACGACTTAACCGTTTGACTTGACTGAAGTATACAACATCACCATGGGTATTCAGAATCTAATTCTTTCAGAAACTCCTTAAATTGCCGATGCAGAAGTGCATGTGATCGAATGTAATTCACTGTTTTTACAACTACTTGCATAACATGATCCATCGGAATCAATATCTGTCATATAATCGCAAGAATATTATTGTGAAATCAAAATTAATTTTTCTCATAATTTCGACAGTTAATGATGTATGGATGCACAAATAATGTATTTTTGTAATACATTGGTTTTTATTACTTTGGCTATTATAAAATAAATATATTTTGTAAAAGTGTGATGAATCTCGCGGGCCGGAAAAATGTGCAAGGCGGGGCCGCATGCGAGCCCGTGGTATTTATATTTGGTACAGGAATTGGTCCAGTTGTTTAAATGTATCCACCAGAGGCGCTGCTGTGCAACATATTCTACAAAAATTTTCACCCTGTATGACATATCTTATTCACATTTTCAGACGAAACAACTAGAAACAAAAATTTTTGCTCGTGTATTTTTTGGATTAAAGGGATAGTTTTTTTAGATAATTTACAACAAACAGTGGAAATTTTACCGCGCCAATGGATGCAGTAACATGAAAACAGTAACACACCACTCTTTAACAGCAAAAGGAAAACGCTTTTCTCGTCATTTTAACAGATATAGTTTGAAGGAACAGTATTCTTTATGTAACAAATACAGTTTTTAAAGTGTCTAATTTAAGTAATAATATATTAATTAGTACTCTAATTTCGAATGTAATACTAAAAAGTTTCTAACGAATATTTTCAAAGTAGTTTCCAACAACATAATCGACAGCAGCGCCTCTGGTGGATACACTTAAACAATATCAATAAGAAGTATGTGTCAGCACTGGACAAATGCCTGTACCAAATATGAATGCTTTACACCACACCGTTCTACATAAACTGAGGGAAATATGAGTTGGCTCTATAACATCGTACTCTCTACCATGTATTATGACTAGGAAGACAACATGTATTCATAATATAGAGTACTAACGCTGATGATAATGGTGAACTTATCTTCTAAAATTCTATATTACAGCGTCCCCAGGTACCCTATCTTTAAAAGTGTTAATTTGAACTTATTCGCAATAATGCAAATCCAAGAACAAAACAATCGCTAAGTGATGTATCTTGACTTTACTGACAATAATACTACCATTACTTAAATTAATTGCGTGCCTTACTTTGACCTTCTTGGCAATAATTAAAACATTAGAGTTTATTGGCAAGTCTGATATTTAATTACTCGCAAACCTCAAATATGATCAAAAGAATTGGCGGTCTACTGGTAGCTACGCTTGATGAGGCTTGGATGAGGTTAAGTGTTGCATCATGTGGAACAGGTTAACAATGAAACTACTAAATTTAGTATTAACGAGCTTTGTGCAATGATGGTTCAACCCGTTAATTTACTAAGTTGGGAAAGAACCATCAAGAAAACCCACTTTATTCGTAAATAAGTAATTGCACAAGTACGTTAGTAAATCAAACAATAAAAAAAAAATATGAAAGGGTTCAGTATATGACAAAACACCATTAGATGAGGTTAAAGTGCGTACAAAATTATAACATTAAGAAAAAATAAATAGCAGTTTGACTACACATAAACACAAAAAAAAACAGTGTAATCACACGCAAATAGAATGATAAGGCAGATTACGGTACATACAAAATATAATAAACAGTAACATAGAATGGGTAGCAATAAGGTAACTGCAACCAAGTTTACCTACAATTAGACAAGAACAAAAAATAGACAATGAGTTTACACATCACAATTGTGTGGTTAATAAAAGCACAAAAATACATACGTATAATTACATATACAGAAAAATTAGTTCGTAGACAAACAAAATAAGCCGACTGAATCAAAAACACAAAAAAAAACTCATTAAAACAAAGCCTTGCGAAGATAAGGTGTAAATAAATCATAACAAAGGGGCCCGTACCCAAGCTTGAGTGACTCCGTTGTATAATACAGCATCTTTCTCAGTATACACATTCATCTATACAAAACAACAAGAACAGTAAAGATGGAATTTGAACAGTTTTTAAGGCGGTTTTCAGGTCATCTGGGCACGTACGTGTGTAAACCATCAGTATTGCCTATTTACAATTATAACCGAGATCTATCTTTACACGCTTTGTCCATGTCTTACTACTACACAGCCAACAATGCTAATTCGCACAAGAAATGAGGGAGAGAGCCCTGTACTGTCTGACCACGGCGTACCCTATATCAGGCGGGAATATATCTCCCACTTTCAGCTCCGGCGATGACGTCAGTAGGTCGATTTCCGCACGGAGAGTATTGAGAAACGGACAGTTTTCCTTGTAGTTAATCAAATTATAATGATTAAAAACCAAAACTCTGGTCTCAAATGATCGGAAATTATATATTTTAATAATAACAATCCAAACAAAAAAAAATCTTAGTAATAATGTCTCGTTTAGAAGTGTTCCTAGAATTGAAGGATGCTTGTTATTCTTTATCTCTAATGTAAAAGTAATTAGGATACTAAATGTTTAAGTTTAACTTCTATAATTTACTTGTTTAAGTGTAATTGACACTAATACAATACGAATAATAAAAAAGTCGGGAATTCATTTCAATCCTTTTAATTTTCTTTTTGACACCAAACTTGTTTTGCGGTCTGCAATTACATTATTTCTTAATTTTTTATATATATTTAGGCAAAACAATATTGTGCATTGAACCAAATTGCATTAGCGTGCTTCATGGATATTATACCCATTCATTAACTGTAGTAAATAGCTGGTAATCCTATTCCTATTATTAATCAACCAGATTTTTTAAAATTAGTAAAATATCCATGTATTTTTCTTAATAAACACATATGTAACTTCAATTTGAGTAAATACAACCATTAATTAGAGTTTTATTTCAATGCTTTAAATTATCGCTATGATATTAACCTTTTTTGATGCTCACAATTAATTTATAGAGGTATAGAGATATTATTAGAATTTGTTGGTCACGATTTCTGTATACATTTCATTAAAATTCTAGACCTACTGACGTCACGTCTCCCACTTCTATATTCCCGCCTGGTATAGAGTACGCCGTCGTCTGACGCCAGCCCTTTTATTTTAACAGATTTCGGCTTATTGAGCGTGATGGCATAATTAAATAGAAACCGCTTGCAAGACAATGACTGATTTTTAATAGGTTACCTAGGCTTGTTGAATTGTTTGCTGCGAGCTTTAATTACATTCAAATACCTGCTTACACTTGAATAGATTCCCTTTAGTTAAACACTTTCTCACGAACACGACGAATTAAGATGCGCGGTTTAAACTCGACGCACGGTGATTATTTATAGATTAATATTTGGAAAAACTTACATTAAAACCTACACAAAAAGAAAAGTACGAATTCGAGATGTTTAGTTTTACTAAAATGTACACGACAAAAATATTTATAAACAGAACGGTTTACAATGAGGGTTTTCTAATTTAACAAAAATTATTTCGTGGGAATAGTTTCATATTAATTCCCACAAGAGGTATTATACATTCGTCCGTAACAAACCTTATCGGTCTCGAATTTCCTAGTACCAAACAAAGATGTCTTTTGATTTGCGGTATGTTCCGACGTAACTAATTATTAAACTAGTGACGTTTTACATAAAATAAAATATTCAGAAAACATTTAGCAAATTATGACTTATTATCAAGATATTAAAAACCCATTAATTATCTTTTCTTTCGCGGTAACAATCGCGATTTGGAAAATTTTTATTACAATAATAAAATTTTCATGACCCGCTACCTACAATATGTGACAAAATTCTAAATATCCTTATGATTCCATTATAAATAGGTGTAGAGATTGTGCAGGTCTTAGTATTAAATAAACTGCTATGTCGAAGTATTAATCTAATAAATAAAATTATTATATGTGTAGTATTGGGTAACTGTTAAGTATAAATACACGGCGTTTAAATAAATTAACTTTTTTGTAATTATATGCGTGTATACAGTTGAAACTTGAGTGATTTGTTTTAATTAAAAGATGGAGTAAGTACGGTATATAAATACTTTCTCATTATTCTCGATTAGTCTCTTAGTACTACAATTTCTTTACATTTTTATTTCTGATTTTGATTAAAACGAACCGTGGACTACCCGATAGAAAGTCGAGTGGCGCTGTGACCCACTTAGCGGGGGAAGTGGAGGTATATATCGGTTTGTCATTACGAGTTATGAATATTTTTATGGGGTTTTCATAGAAATAGTATTCTAAGCATCATTTTTTTTTTATTGTAAGATATGCCACATTATTTTAAAGTACTCATTCAAAATGTTTTTCGCTTGATGATTACGTATGCTTTATTTAAGTCAAACATATAGCGATCTATTTTAAAAGTACATTTTTATCATACATTGACCCAATATACATGCATCAACTTTGCAAATACAAAAAGTAAGTATTATTAAGTCGTTTCAGATGTTTATTCTTACAAATTTTATAATAAACGTGTGGGAAGATGTACTTGAAATAATAAAGGTGAGCATCCGCTTTTATTATGTTCCTTGAATACCTCCTCACTTATTGACCATACTTTTGGTGCACTGATAGATAGACCGTGTAACCAAAGGAAAGAATAATGTGGGCAGAATGAGTTTTAACAGATAAACCAATGACAATTCTAATGATGACGTTGATCCTAGATCCGTTTAACCACAAAATTTGATTTAATAAATGATTCTGTGGTAACCCAACTTAGGAACCCAGACCATCTGTAGTATTTTATTCTAAAATTTAGCCTCGTAACTTGTTAGCTCTAGCCCAAATTAGTTTTTGTGATCCAAATGGCATCTTTCTTAATTTTGTTCTTTTTTTTGCTGGCTTTGAATTATTTATACCTTTGATTGTTAATCAATTTCCATAATTTATCTTTTCAATTGAAAATTTCTTGTGCGGTATTAGGAATCCAGACTATTTGTCAGTACAATGTGTTCAGTGTCTCTTGAGGGCGTAATGGTTTCTTTTTGCTTCTTCAGCTTTATTATATTTCTTCCTGAAATAAAATGTACAGAATTTTAAAAGTGCGTTGGATAACTGACTTGGAAATTAGTTTATGTATTTTACATAAAATCAGAGTCTGCACCATAAAAGAAGGAAATGGGGAATGTTGTACACCGCCGCTTTTATTTTCATGAAAAAGCTAATCGGGTATTGTTTTGGCCGTTTTTGTTCTAATTTTTTTTTAACCTTATACTCTATTCATTCATGTTCGATTTTTTAAAATTCTAGTTGTACTTTTCCCATTTGTATCGCAACAATTTAAAAAATTGGGAAATTTTCAAACTACCAAATTCACACTCTCAGTTCTTTTTGGATTTTTGGTATTTATTACTCGGGAGTAATTGTAAAAGGATACACTCCTGTTCAGAATAAACCCTGGTTTACTCGGATCGAATAATTAATTCCTGAGATAAGATTCCCTTTATGGATACGTATGGAATCCATAAAACTGAAAATCCCTGGTTTAGTTTTCGCAATTCTAGTTTAGGACGTTTGGTCGCCGCGAATGTCGGAGTGGCACTGACACAAACTTTCATTTTCCATCTTCAAAGCGAGATCAAGAAGGTGACGTTGTTATGTAGATTCTTAGTTTAATTAATGCAGTGGTTTTAAGAACAAGAAAAACTATTTATCCTACCCCTGAATGATTCTGTACCTTGCTTTCGCGATATCGAACTTTAAACTTCCTCAAGTAGTATTATTTAATAAAGACATTATTCGGAACAACTTGTGTTCATTAAAGTGGACATATATAATATTCAACGTTAAAACTCTTAAACTAACACCAACACTAAAGGATTTATGGTCAGTCGTCAAATTAAGTATCTACTAATAAAATGTCTACACCAGCTTCATATTGGGAAATGGATTGTTTTTCTTTTCTGTCTTTTTTTTGTTTCGGTGTTTAGAATTATAACGGGTGTTGAGTAAGCCTTTTTAATTGTAGGTGGCGCTATAGTTATTTACCTAACTAGTTCGGAAAGTTAATTTTCCCGCATGAGCACTTTGTTTGCAGCACGACCATAGGGAGTGCTGCATTTAGTGCGAATTCGGGAAAATATATTCCGAACAAGTTAAGTACACAGTTTTTTGTAACGAATAAATTAAAAAACAAATAATTTAATATTGTTTGGTTTTTTTTATTCTAAATGGATTGGTAGCATAACCGGCATTGTAATGTTTCATTGTTGTTATGGTTACATGTCAACAAAAATTCAAATGTTGAGTAGCCATTTTCTTTAATATTATTTTTGTTAAATTAGTGAAAAATGGGCGATTCCGAAGAAATTATATCAAAATATTGCCTTGTGGCGTTCGTTATATCAGCAGTATTTCAATTCTGCTACCAACCATACAATATAATTACCCTAGTTTCTGTTGGAAAGTAAAAGACACCGCAGTGCGGGAATAGTTATTTTCGTAACTAGTGCGCTGTTTACACATTTCTTGGTGCGAGGCCGTTTTTTTTTTACCCGAGGCGTATCCGAGGGATAAAATAAAGACCGAGCACCAAAAGTGTGCCAGTGCACGTGTTGCGAATAAAGTTTTTTGTAATCGTTTACATAAAATTAAATTCTGAAATATTTGATGGCAAATGTCAAATTAAATACAAAAAAGTTTATATATTTAGTTATATACATACCACTTTTATATTTATGTATTGAAAGTGACCCATTTCACACGAGTGTGAAATGGCACTTTCCATACTAGTAATGTACACTATTTTTCGACGACCACAAATAATGCACAATCTGCAAAAATAAAAGTAAATATATTTTTGATTACTTTAATTTGAGAATTTTATTGTTGATTGAATTCAAAGAAAGATTGAATAACAAAAACTTAAAATAAGACTGTTTAGAATGTAGAAATTGAAAGTAATATTATTATTATTGCAATTCGTAAATTGTAATGGAGTTTGCAATAAAGATTTAGAGAGGTTTGTTATCTCCGTTATTTATGCATCTTGCACAGTATCAGCCTGGATATCAGTTTCTGGAGAAGGAACTTGTACACTTAATTTGTCAACCACATTTTCAGAAGTGACAGTTTATCCTGACTTGATATGGATGCAATTTTTAGAAAAAAAATTATAACGAAAATTATGTAAAATTAAATTTGTTTTAAAAAATATGTATCCACTTTTTTCTTATTCAATTAATCGTTATTAAGTAATTGGAACTAATACTTAAATTCTACCTTAGGGAATTTTTTTGGCGCCAAATTACGTGTGGTATCAAAAAATTGCGCAGAACATAATTAATTGATATGTTTAAGGTATAATATCTAGGTACTTTTATATCTTTGAAATATGCAGCTGTTTTAGAAATATTTGATAAAAACCACAAACTGCCCCTAATAAACCCCCCTCCAACTAATAGATTCCCAGGTAAACTATTTTCACTAAGCCTGTTGAACACAATCCTTTGTTGACAAACAATGCAATTATGGAAAAATAAATGAAATTTTTCAGTTGACAATTTTTGTCGCAAAGCTTCTGCGTATTCAAGAACACCAGGTCCAACGCCATAATCAGCGTAGTTCGTACTAATATTCGCCCTGGTTAGGTTGGAACCAGTATACATAGCCAAGTCGGCTAGTGCCCACCCAGAACTTGTAACTGTATCTAATTAGTTTACTTTTCATAAATTGCTTGGCGCCGTGCCTGCCGTAATACGGGACCACGGCCTCATCAACAGAATGCATATCCTCTAGTGAACCAAATTCTAAAAAAATTTTATTGAGATGTTGAAATAATAGCGTAGCTAGGATATTGTTATCTTGAACCTGGATATTTGCCATGATAAAACCGAATTGATTCGGCTACAATTTCATTGTGGGTATCTCTTGATCGTTCCAAACCCATTTTTCTCCTGGGTGTAAGTAAATATCCGCTTAGAATAAGTGCGTCAATGAAAGCTTTTATGGCAGTGCCTGTAACAGTTTGTGCCCTATTTCTTTGTTGTGTGTATGTATTGGTTCCATGAAGAATAATTGCAAAAATATTCCATATTACTGGGTGAAATGCTATCATATCCGCCACCCTATCGGAACTTAAGCGCTGTACTATATTTACCACATTAGAGCTATCTGGGTTAATGTGCAAAATATAGAACTTTTATTTCAGTAAGACAGGTCAACACTCAATACATATTTCAGCTCTATGATTATTGCAAACAGCTTTGAAACACTTCGCACATGCAGTTTTCGTTTTTCGGTCTTCTTGGACATAAAGTGCAGCGACTTTGTTTTGTTGGTGATGGATCAAATGTTCCTTCCAGAATTTTCTTTATCGATTCTTTTAATATTCGAGGTAATGATTTTGTTAAATGTGTGGCCTTGCAACACTTTTTGATCTCACGCTTAAGAATTTGAAGAATAATAAGATCTAATGTCTGCTTGATCCATTATACCATAAAAATAGCGTAATGGCTATCTGCGTGTCTTGCGGGAGACGGAATATGTATGCACCATTTGATCAAAGGTACTAACGCCATCTTTGGTCGAATTATAAAATTAATTATTTCGGATTTTACTTACATCTATTGTACTACCAGTATGCATTGTCGACAAAAGTTTTACAGACTTCGACACTTGTTAAGGATAGTTAAGTTTTTGGTTGTCGAATACTAACTGAGATGACATAATTTCCTTTCGTGTGTTTTCTTAGAGTATCCCCAGTGGTTAAGTTGTAGTCAGCAAGCAAGGATGGAAGTTAAACCAATTTTCCATTGCGTCCTGTTCCGTGAAGGGGTTTTGTCAGTTTTTACATAATAATCTGGACGAGATTTTTTGTCTGTTTGCCGATGTATGGAATAGCGGTTACCATATAATATGTATGGTAACCGCTATTCATATATGCCTGAATCACACTTCGTTATAACTTAAATTCCACGTGTGTCAGGTTTTGACACAATGTAAACTCTGAAAGGGCAATTACCTCGAAACCCCAATTGTACGAAACGTCAATTGCACAATAATTGTGAGGACTATAGTATTTTGTACAGTTAGATATGAATATTTTCCATATACTAGAGAAAATGTTTCTTCTTGGTTTCTTGTGGTTTTGTCGTCAAATCCACCAGCTCTGTGCTCCAGATATGCGCATTTTTCCATTTTATTACTTTTCCTGAAAACATGTTTTCTCGCATCCTCTTTACTTTCATCTACTGAGTGGAGTTTCTGTCAGACTGGAGTGAAACATTTTCTTTGTAGTCAGTGCCGCCATTATTCGAATCAGGTTCATTGTCGAGTTCGTAATTCCATCGGAATAAAGTTTCGTCAAAGTTTTGACCATTCGGATGGACAGTCATCTAAATTATTACGTTATTTCTAATCTCTGGAATTAAATTAAAACAACAAGCAATGCTTACCTGGGGTTACTCGTCACCCCAAACACAAAATAACAGTAAACTATTTAACTGAACAAAAAATGTGCAACTAACAACACACACACTTTAAACTCAAATGAACATAGCGAATCGGTGATGTTGCCAATTCATGTACAAGAAAGTAGTAAACATTTAAATTTCTTTTGGGGTGAAACGTAACCCCACTAAGCATTGTAGGGTGAATGTCAAATTAAAGTTAATCAAAGAAACAAAATACAATTACAAAAAAATTGTAAAAAATACTTACTTTTCATTAATGAAAATGAAAAAAAGTATTTTACTGAAAGGTGGTATGTATAGTTTGAATCCAATAAAGTTAGGCATTCTTAAAATTACACGAACTAAGATTTAGGCGACGTAAGTCTTCATTAAATCAGCAGAGTATGTTTTAGTTAATATTTTTATCAGCAGATGTCTCCACATAAATTTCCATAAAATGTAAAAGAAAGTTGAAAATTATAGAATGTTTTTTATATTTTAAACTAAAAATTATATCCACTTATTTTATTGATCAAGTCAAAAATATTTTGCTGCGACAATGAATTGTTATAATTTAGGACGTGATTTGATTATAATAACATACCAACATAGTACATAACCTATACATTTGTAAGTAAACAAATACTTTTTCTGTTAGTATAAATTAAATCATTTCTGGTGAAAAAATTGATAAAAGTTGCAATTAGTTAGTTATTTTCAAGATTTATAACAACCCTTCTAGTAGCATAAAATTACTGCTTCGTAATCGACTTAATTCTTGTAGATACTTTACGATAATGTAAATATCGATATATTTGTGATTATTTCATTCTTATAGAAGAAAGTGTGGACAATGTAATGTAGTTCGAAGTTCAACGAAATTATAGATAAATAAATATTTTAATTTAGCACATAGTTTAAAGATTTCATGTTGCTCCAAGTTAAATGAAAAGCAATTTGCATAAATCAGTACATGTATTCAGTCCACCTACTGTAGAGTTATCAATATGTTATGTAAAAATAAGAATATTTATATTACACTGGAATTAATACTTTTAAATTAAAAAATATTATTCACTATCTGTGTCACTTTCAGAAGTGGAATCGTTAACAGATATAATTAATAGTTGCACAACCTCAAAATGTTTTTCAATTTCCCACCACTCTAACATAGACACTTCGGCATTTCTGCCAATATGTCCCATCAATTCGTTGCCAGGATTCCATCCATATTTCTTTTACATGGCCATCGTTAAATTTAGAATTATGTCTTCTTATATTTTTGTCGTAGTGTTCTATGCAGTTTGGCCACACCAGTTCAATTGGATTAAATTGACAGTGATATGGCGGTATCCGTAACACTCTGTGTCCATACTTGTGTGCTATTTCATCTATTTCGTACACGTTTGGTATCGCATTATCTGCAACTAATTGCAGTAATTGTTTTTTAAACATGCTAGGTTCATAAGCTATGTTGTGCTTTAATAGAAAATTACATATTTCTTTCTTCTTAGATGTATTATTTGGAATTTTTTTTGGAAGTTTGGAATGATAACTAGCATTGTCCATTAGAATTAAAGATGGTTCTTTTAAGTTTGCAATTAAATTATTTTCAAATCATTTTGTAAACAACTCCGCACACATATCTCCATGATAGACTGCACTTTGTGACGTTGTAGAAAACAAAAGTGAAACATCGGAAATAAATCCATCTGCATGGATAAAAATACAGTTATTTTATTAGGAATTATAATAATTAAATTATAACAAACCTTTTTCCTCCTTCGCCCATTGGCTTCTTCTTTACGCTTTCCTTAGATTTATCATGCCAGCTTCTTTTGTGTGATCGTCGACTGAAAATCCAAGTTTCATCTAAGAATACAGAATTGTATAATTTATCTTTTTTATTTTTGTAATATTCTCTTAAGAATCGTATACGATTTGCAGCAATATGTGATTGTTCCAGTAAACCTCTCCTACCATCATCTACTTTAAATGAAAAGCCAATGGAATGTAAGAGACGTCTTAATTCTACTGAAATCGAAAACTTAAATATTGCTTAATTCTTTTTGTAATGATACGAGCGTAACGTACAAAAACAGGTATAGTACTAAACATGTCTTGCATGTTTGTATTTATATTTTGAATGCATTTCATAAATTTTTCTCTTTACAGCATTCTTCACATAGTTATCAACTTCGGTGGACTTAGATTTTGTACGTTTTCTCCGCGTGGGGGTTTATTTACTTTTTGGGCTTCTGTAACCCTTTTTTTTTATAGCACTAACTGTATTTATACTAACCCTACATGTAAAAATGTTACCAAATTACCAATAATTCTCTGTACGAGTTGTAGATAATTTTGAAAAAAACGGTTTTTTTATAAAAAGTAAAGCAAAACGCATAAACGATAATTTCAAGAAATGACAGGAGGGGCAGATGCTGCTGCTTCTTAACACACGACACACGTTTTAGTGTGCAGATTTATGTTTTTATGGCCATTCTTCTCTAATACATGTAGTTGAGAGGGAGAGAGATAAAAATATGTAATTTTATTATAGAGTTTTATATCGATGAGTCATACTCACTTGATTTGAATCAAACTTTATTCACAAATTATCTGTAGCGCCTCTACTGGAACCCTTGTGAACTACATACAACAAGCTTGAAATACATTTGATAGATGGAGCCATAGCCTGGATGGTCAAAGGTACATTATAGTTTAAGGTGCAACGCCTTTTCTTGATACTGAACTTTGATTAGTCTGACTTAGCTCAATAATAATGACATTCCATGAAAATGAGATTATAGCTAATATTATTGTCTATATATGTTACGTTTGCACCACAGCGTATAGATGGTGTACGTATTTGAAGTTAACAGTCAAGTTGAGGTGAATACATGTGTATATCTTTGTTTTACAAACATTTATACACTTCATTTCATTTAGTTCATAAAACGACTCTCTGTGAGTCGTAGTCCGTTGGCCTACTTGAAATACATGTGGTATTCCAGATAATACAAAGAATATACGTCCTGTCAAATAAAACCACACAGGACTGAAAGACTTACTGAACACACGTTATAACTATAATAATCTGTAATGCTTACGTAAGGACAGGTAACATTATTATTTTACCATCGCTAGTTATTACAATTCCAACTTGAAAAAATTTCCAAAAGTGTTTCCGATCTTAACTTAGCGGTGAAAACTAAATGTATAAAATAATTAATATATTTTACGGTTTTGGAATAGTTTTTGTAATACTATTCTCATCAATGAATAGAACCATTACTAACATTTTAAACCGTTTAGTGCACCTTTACAGTTCATATTAGAGAATAAAACTTTGCAAATTGCAATACGATTTATTTTTAAAATTTGGCACCGTATCAATGTGTTCACTAATTAATATTACTGAATTCAGTGTTGAGTATTTCCACGGCCATTATGACATAAACAATAAAATAAACAAAGTGAAAGTTTGCATTTCAATATCGCCCATGAACTCTTGACGATCTTATTATGTCCGTATATCCAAGAGAAATAGTCTCGTACAATTACAATTTTTGTGAATTTATCTTAAGTGAACCTTCTTGTTTTTCACAACAAATCATTTAGATTTATTTTTAAACGCAGAAATATACCTTGGTTTTTGTTCTTAATTAATGGTACTTTGTTGCAAGTGACATCCGACAAAAACGCGTATGTGTGACGTGAGAAATTACTTCTGAAAAACAAATTTTACCTTGTCGATTCATTCGTTATATTTATTTTAAGTTAAGTACTTATGTAACAAGATTAATTATTATTAACGTTGTTTTTTCATGCTCGATATTATTGTTGCTAAGTCAATCAATTGAGAAGAGATAGATTGCGTAACTAGATTTACACATTATGATTTTGCTGAGCACACATATACCTACTAGATGTTATTATTATTTCAATAATTTCAACATTTTTAAGGAAATCTATAATTGCGAATTATACAATGTTAGTTAATTTTATACAGAAAATTGCAATGTTAATGTGTTAATTTCAATTTCAATACCGCTTACTTACGGTTTTATAATCTTCCGGGTAGTAAATACTACAGACCTATGCTTCAAGGATAACATGTATGCTAATAAAATAATACGTACGAACAATTGTGACATTCTCAACAAGAATATGATATTTTGTAAAAAAATCTTAGGAAGAAAAAATTAGTCAATTAAGTTTAAGATAGATACATAATTAATGTGTTATTACGTAAACTGGAAATCTAACATGATTATGATTTGTAATAATAGCAAGAAAGTAATGTAATAAACCTACAAGTAAGAGTTAAATACATAATCAGTAGAGCATGAATCTAAAACACTTTCCCTATGTGGAAGTTAAACACAATGCTCTATATTGTTATAATTAAACGCGATTATATTATTGTACCGCTTAAATGCTTGTGTTTTCCTCAGCTTGTAGAAATGTAAAAATTTATTTATCTTTCTTTTTCAAATATGATGACAAATCGGCAAAGATAAATCATCCAGTCTTGGCAAAGTTACTACCTTTAATTTATATTCAGCTTATCTTGGTATATTAAAGTAATTTCCATGGTAATACACACGTATAACACTTGTATTTTATCCAACAATGTTATATACTTTTGCTATTTACATACAACCTTAAAAATTTTAAATTATAGTTACCAAAATAGAACTTCTTTAGAAGTGTGTTTAATTGCAACATAAGTACTTCGATTAAATTCTGTATTATTTATGATTCGTAGTAAGCGCCGCCTACCTGCTTTAAAGTGTATGTATGTCATAATCAAATATTAGTAATTTGGTTAGTTAATACATAGATACTTAACAGTTAAATAAAATATTTTGCATACTTTCGCTTTTTAGCACCAAATTTGGCTAAAAATTGTTTTTCAAACAATTCAACTAGTGCTGCGTATTAATATAATCGTGATTTAAACCAAAGCATTTTGTATGTTATTTTGGTTTCACATTGAAAAGTACCAAATACTTTTATTAAATATTATTTTCAGGAAGTTGAGTTGCATTCCAAAATAACGTAATAAATTTTTAATTTTTTAATGGTTTTGGAAATAAATCGTGTCTTTATGTATGTATGTGTGACGGCAAAAATACAATATTTTTACTGTTTTTATATATAAATATACGATTTACTTTCAAAAGTGAAGTATTTATAATCAATGATATTTTGCCAATTGGATGGGTAAGATCTCTTGAATGACCGTTGCGTTCTCCCAAAGTCTTTTAGATTAGTTAACCCTTATGATGCCATACAGAGTAAATGGGTGCCATTTCGTCTTTACAGCCGTATAATTACTTTTCTCTACGATCAATACAGAATTTTATAATTCTAAAATCAAATTTAGTATCATAATATTAACATTCATTCTCTTGAGGCTGAAGAAATATTCTGCAAAACTTCTGGCCCTATGCAATTTTAATGTATTCCATTGTAGTATCATACTCAGAAAATTTTTTTCATATTGTAGTAATAATCGCGTTAGCCTTGACTGTCAGCTGTCATCCTGTGACAAGATTTGCCATACAATTATTTGTTAACTTCATTACAGCAACAATTGTAAAGTTTTTAATCTATTTATAATGAATTTATAGAGTGAGTATCAAAATACGCCTGAAATTGCAAAACATGCAAATAAAATAGTGGAAACCATGTTATGGTCGGGGCGGCGAGAGGTGTCTTACGACTCATCTTTTAGTAAAGCATGGTTTAAGATTTTAAAAACATATGTCGTTATTGGTTCATATAGTTGGTAATTTTCAATACCAACAAAACATCGTCAATGTTTCTAGGTTATTTTCCAATTTAAGCCCCGCTGTCAAATTTAAATAGTGAAAATTATTAGCGGACCTGGATAATGCAAGTTAATTGACTCCCCGTTATCGCGTTCGATCTCGAAATAATGCAGTATATTCATTAATATTACTTGAGTTTGGCTTTTCAAAGATTTACCTTTTAATGACATCATTATTTGCTGCAAAATAAATAAATGCATTCAATCAATTGGAAATACATTTTTCATTATTACTTACCTCGTAATAGTGAATATTAATAATAATTTTGAAAAAACTGTTGTTTACAAATGCAATGGAAACTAATAAATTACGAAACGAAAGATAAATCATTATAACTACAAAACAGCATGCGATTATACGAAACGAAATACGAAGAATAATTTGAGGTTAAATAGCCAAGAAGACATCTGACAGCGTCACGCGCTTTGACTTTAGAATCGACATACGTTTTTAAGTCCTGCATTTAAAATATATAGCAGACGTAATATTATAACCCGTCTTTCCTTAAGTGGGAATTTCGCACTAAGATAAAGGGAAACAGACGCATTTCATAATAATAATTATATCCCCATTCTCGAGTCCGCCATGAAACACCTCTTCCCGGCGCTACTATACCAGAAAAATCAACGAATGAATATGAAAAATATTAGAAACAGTTTATGGATTAGAGGCAAACAAAGAAAACGGATTCCTTTACAGAAAATATTTGAATTGCGTTTTGATGATTTACCAGAAAAATGGAAATTAACATTATGGAAAATACAGTGTGCCCCCGAATTGAGTTCACAATAGGTATGATGGACCAACAATTTTCGAATTGGAATATTTTGGGATTCCGCCCTCCTTGATCTGAAACTTATTTTTAGTCTACTTTCGATTTGTTAAATTCAAGTACGCCTTTACAGTCGAGCAAAAATCTGTTATTTGTCAATTTCGTTTCAGGTAAAGTACCTTTTCCGTTCATAGTACGCCAAAGTGTTACTAAGAAAAGTTGTTCAGAATGAAAAGTTATGGCGTTATGCAATTTTCAGAATGATTGGCCTACTTTGATAATGGAAGTAGAAAATAGGAGAAACATATTTTTTATTATTTACGATTACATGATAAGAAAACGGTGATTAGAAATTTTCAAATTAAAAGTAAATCTTTTTACAGTTTATCAAAAAAAAAGAAATTAAACTACAATTACTCTATTTGGCTTCCTCCAAAATCTGCACATTTTTCTATCCTCTAAAATCGTTGGATACCTTGGCTGTGGTCATTGGGTTAATTCCATTTATAGCATCCCTAATTTTTTTTTAATAAGTCGATGTTATCATGAAGATCATATGAATAAACGGCGCTCTTGCTTATTGAACCATATCGTTCAAACCATCTTTCAGGAAAGTGCTGATTCAAAAAATTTGTAAGACATCCATCTTATTGAAAATGAAAATCTTCTAAATTCACGTCTTCCATGGTAGGTAAAAAACAGTTTTCAAGTACTTCCAAATAGGAATGTTGGTTTAAATTAGTGTCTCAAAAAAAGTGGGCCAATAATTTTATCGCACTTTATTACACACCATACATTTACTTTCTTGTAACGTTGACTATTAGTTACTATACGAAAATATGAATTCGCATCAGACGAATACCTACAATTTTGTGAAGGCACGATGTCATTACTTGTAAAAGTTGACTCATCTGGAACAGTATTTTTTTATTACAATATCTGTCGTTCAAAATCTTTTCTCCAGCCCATAAACAAAACAGTAATAGTTGGCCATCGTCTCCAGCTTATACTTTATGAATTAACGTGAGTTTATTTATCTTCTTTGAGAATTCTTTGTATATGCGATTTACTTATTGATAATTCAGTAGACCGCTTCCTCAATCATAATTGATTATCAGTGTTCACGGATTCTATCACCAACAGTGTAGCAGCATCTTCATGATTATGAACTAGCTTTTTTTATTCATATTTTGCACACTTCCAGTTTCTGTAAACTTTTTCACAAGTTTTTTTACTCCATTGACAGAAATTGCCACCATTGGAAATCGCTCGTGAAACTTATTAATGACATGACATGAGCATAAGATGCTTCCCCAATTCCATAACATTGTATTAGGTGAATGTACTGTTCGAGAGCCAACATGTTTAATACAAAAAACTACAGAACACGTAAAAACTAAAGAACAAGTAATTTGGAAATTACTGAGATAAGTAATCAATTTAGAACAAATACTTCAAAGTTTTGAAGTTTGTCTAAGATGACAGTAAATTGTTTGCTTTACTACGACGCGATTATTCGTTCATACAATACAAAAAAAAAGCGGATTTAAGGAAAGTGAACTGATCTTTGTGAAATGTTGCATAGAACCATGGTTTTATTTTCTGAACAAGTTTTCTTAGTGACCCTTTGGTGTACTATGAACGGAAAAGGTACTTTACCGTCTGTAGAAGTATAGGAGTCATTTTGGTCATTTTTATCCTCACTTATTTCGCCATCGCACTCTGATTGAACTTCAACTGTATCTGCCATTCGGTTAATTGCAGCTAGATCTTCCACATCGAAGTCTTCAGCGTTTGGTGATTGCCAATCAGTATCGACCTCGCTGGTATCACCCTCTGCGAAAGGATCTGGTTCTTCGTCAGAATAGTCTTCATATAAACACATTTAGTCTTCGATCGAACTACAATAATTCATAAATACATATAAAATAAGTATGTAGGTACATATTGGACTATTTGAATGCAGAATACGTAAAGTACGACTTCATTACAAATCTGCTACATATAGAAAAACACAAAAACTACTAATATGGTTATACCGTAATGTGATGCACAGCACAGCGAGGTAAGCGGGTGCCAAGCCAGCTGCAGTGGAAATGGCCGAGGTCGATATATGACGTGAAATGATTGAAATTTAGTTTGAAGCACTTTACCATCAATCAACAAATAATCAATCCAGGAAAAATTGTCTAGGCGCCACCATAATCCTAAGTACTTGACTACTCTCCAATTCGAACTTTGGTACGTTTCACTTACAAGTCTGACTTACCTCTGAGCAACTGAGTAATCCAGTGTATATTTTTTAGAATGGGTTTCATGTCCACACTAGCTAGGATTATTGCATTTTGTGCTAATGCGATGAATGTGGCTTCTTTGAGTGTCTGGTGAGTTGTATTCTCGTCCTTTGCGCACTATCTGTATGTTATCCCATTGGATGCGGTGGTCTTCGTTCCAGACATGTTGAGTTTTCTGTTTCGCCCTTGCGGACGTTGTTCTTATGTTCCGGAATTCTCACTTTGAGTGGTCCTACTGCTCTCTCCTATGTATGCTCTGCCGCAGTGATGGTCGATTTGAAGGTACCGCCTTCAAATGGAGCAGAACGCTCAGGAGAATACTAACCAAAACCAAACCACACAATGAAGACCAGAATTCCAAAAACTGGGTATACAACCTACCATGAGAATGCGGCAGAGAATACATAGGAGAGAGCACCACATGTTGCCTTGCCAGTACGCCTCTATTTAAATGAACATTTTTCTCATCGGTGAATTGTCTGTGGGAGTGAATTTAGTTGATCACCGAGAAGTCCAGACTTAAATTCCCTGGATATAGTCAAACTTGAAGGATATGGTGAAGAAATTGATTCTGTTAAGGAGTTTCGGCAGAATATACAAGCAGCCACGAATGCATTTAAAAATAATAGCGACATTTTGTTTAATGTTCAGAGACATTTAAGACAATGTATAGTAAAATGTATTGAGGTAGGTGGTGGACATTTCCAGCATTTGATTTAAGGTTTGTTATTATTACTATGATCAATAATTGTCGTTATTTTCATCTTTCGACAATAAAAAAATCACCACAAAACGCATAGAAACTTTTAAATGCAAATGACTCAGAAACCGATAAGGTTACGCGACCTAAACATGAGTACCGTTTTTATGTTGAATTGGACGTTCTTTTTTCATAGCTCATCAGATGAAAAAAATTTGTTTTGATTTACCTGAAGAATACGGTGAAACTACCGCTCTCTAGAAGCACCATCAAAATAAGCTTCAAATTCTCTCACCAAAAAACCCAACACTACCAATTTTCAGATTCAAGTTATCAAAACTTTCTCAATTATTGAGAAATTTCAGAATAAAATTTAATATTTCAACACCCTGTATCTCTTAAACCAGCGGCATGCGTATAAAGGCATGATGAGCTCACACATAATATTTTGGTGTGTAATATCTCCAGCTTAGTGTTGATCCATTCTTTCTTACTCGCCCTGTATAAAATTAGAAAAAAATTTAATTTACGAAATATTTGTTGACTTATGTCAAATTAAATACATAAGCAAGAAAGTTTATATATTTAGCTATATACCACACTTTTATTTATGTATTGAAGTCACGATTACAATAAAATTAATTTTTCTTTGGAATTTTTTTAAGTTAGCATCTAGATGTCTATTAACCTCTATCTGACATGAAGTTTTAAACGTCTGACACAGTTTATTGTTTTTGTTTTTACAATGTTGCCTATTTTCTTTAAGAATATATAAAAAAAGAGGTTGCATAATTATTCTAAAAAAACTATGATTAAAAAGATTTCATTTCTTTTCATTCCCACTTTGTAGGTTGGAAGATCGTGTGTTGTTCCACACCAGATATTTTGGATTAACCGTATATGCTAATTTTAATTTTTAATTTTAATTGGGATGTCACAGAAATTTCGTTGCAAATACGCCATTTTGAAGTGTTTTATTAATTATTAAAATGTAAATGTAAACTTTCACCATTATTACAAATAATAAAATACTTATCTTTTTGGGTTTTTTTTTAATGGTGAATTTTTATATTATACAATCTAAACGTTCCGATAACACTTACAGTTATCTTCGTAAAATTGTTAAAGATGTTGAAACAATTTTGTGAAAGTTGAAAAATTAAAACAGCTTGCTATTAATATAATAGTATGAGAAACGTATAAAACTAACTGTAGAATTAAATTTTAGTAAATAATAACTATATCATTAAAAATTAAATATTGTTGAACTGTCTTAAAGATGACAAATCAGAACACCATCTAACGGTCGAACCCTAACAATGAAAAATGTCAGCCAAAAACACATTTAACATAATTTAGTCAAGTTATGATGTAAGTGCAAACTTGTGAAAACCTTCAATTCGAAAATGAAATAATCCAGTTACATCTAACAAAGTAATAGCTTTGTCAATAATTGCAAGTGGTATTAACAATGAAAAGTACAATTCAGAACGTTATATGTAATTTTTTTTTAATTTTAATTTTCATTTCAACTAATTATGTTAAATTGTAATGCTGTGGTAATTTAACATATAATTGGTAAAGCATTTGCTACAAGGTCTAGGAAAAACAGCAAAAAAACTACACATACCAAAAGTGAAAATTAAAAGCAAAATCAAGACGTATCATTATGCCTTTTTTTAATTATAAGATGCCAAAACCTATTTAAACGGAGATTTTCTTCTTGTCTATTAAAATAATTAGGGTTTTTATATATTTCAATAGCTTCACGTTGTAAACGAACATAATAATGAGTTTGTCTTGACAATATTTCCATATTGTCAAATTGAATGTCATGATTTAGATTATTTAAGGCATGGTCAGCTACTGCGGACTTCTTTGGTTCTACAAAATCTCATATGTTCTTTACGTCTTGTATCAAAGCTACGTTTTGTGGTTCCAATGTATACTTTTCCACATGAACAAAATAACTTATGCACTCCGGGAGATGATAATGGGTTTTGAAACATCTTTAGGTGATCTTAAATGTTCTTTAATTTTTCTTGTAGGTTTAAAAATAGTCCTAATGTCATATTTAATTAGGATTTTTTCAAGTCTATCAGTAACATTAGCTATGAAAGGAAGAAAAGCAGTACCAACATTAAGAACTTGTTTTTCTTTAAGGTTACGTCTAGAAGGTGTAATAACGTGAATATCCATTATTTTGTATTTTGTTAAATATTTATATTCGTCCTTCAAAAATTCAGGGTCACAAATTCGTTTTGCTTGATCTACTAAAGATTTAATTACACCCAATTTTTTGATGTGGATGGTGGTTGATTAATTTGTGAAGGTATCTATCAGTGTGCGTCGGCTTTCTGTAAACCTTAAAAGATAGTAAATTATTATTTTTAGATATTAATATGTCAAGAACTGGTAAGCTTCCATTAGTTTCTTTTTCCATGGTAAACTGAATGCTAGGATGTATACCATTTTTAAAAACCAAAAACTCATGCAATGGCTCTTCTCCATGTCTCAAATAAAAAATGTGTCATCTACACATCTATACCAAACTCAAGGTTTTTTAGGTGTATTTTGTAACGCTGTTTCAAATTTTTCCATGTAAAAATGAGCTATAATAGGACTAAGGGGACTACCCATTGCTACACCATCAACCTGTTCATAAAATTTACTATTCCACTGAAAATAAGTTGTAGTAAGACAGTGCTGAAGCAGAATGGTTATATCCTTTGGAAAAAGATGATTAATGTATTCACTAGTTTCTCTTAGAGGGACTTATGTAAAAAGTGAAACAACATCAAAACTGACCCCTATATCGCCCTCTTCAATTTTGAAACTATTCATTTTTTGAACAAAGTCGGCAAAATTTTTAATGTAATGGGGTGTTTTGCCTATATGAGGTTGTAATAAAGATGTAAGATGTTTTTCAAGATTATATGTAGGAGAACCAATTGCACTAACAATAGATGTTAAAGGAATATTAGGTTTATGGATTTTTGGTAAACCATATAGTTTTGCTGAAATAGCTTTAGAGTTAGTTAGTTTCTTTTTTATTTCTTCAGGAATAGATGATAATTTAATAAGTTCTTTAGTTTTTTTTGTTGGATTTTTTGGTATTTCACAATAAGTCTCTGGTTCCAACAATTGTTCTATTTTAATGTTATAATCGTTCATATTTAATATTAGAGTTGCATTACTTTTATCTGATTTTAATATTATTATATTTTCATTACGTTTAAGATCAAGTAAAACACGTCGTCGATGAAAGGATAAGTTGTTCTGTGGAGGTTTTGTTTTACGTAATAGGTTAACGGTGTTATATGTAACTTCATTAGCAGCATCAAAAGGTAATGATTTAATGGAGTTTTCGATATTTTTTTATTAATTACTTAAGTGTATTAAAGCTTTTACTATTTTAGAGAAGTATTTGACTTTGTATGATATCGATTCAATATGGGTTATTGCTATTTTTGAAATTACCTATAATTCGCAAAAAATGCATGATAGAAAATCAAAATTTTATCTTTATTGAATATGTTCGTTTAATAAGGTTTAATGTAATTTATTAAATTCGAAAAATTGCTGATTTTTTAATTAAGTATTGGAAAAATTCATCTTTGAATAAATTTTATTGTGAATAGGGCATGTTCATAAAATTGTTCATTTTAAGTACTATTAATATTTATATTATCTCATATACATCATATGAATAGTGCGTCTACGGTTCTTTACTTTTTCTTCGCTACTAATACCATAGATGTAAATAGCGACACAAACCTGTGCATACATACACTAAATATGCAAGATAAATTATATTTAATAAAGATAAATGGAATACTTCTGGTTTAACAGGAAGAAGTGGAAAAATTTAGAGTACGTTAATATTTGCCTTTATATTTATTGTTTTTTGAGAATTTTTAGATTTAATGCTTATGATAAAAAATAAAAAAACGTGTGTTGATAAATATGATTTTTTTAAAATCAATATATCACGCAATGAAATTTCAATACTTAAATTCATAACCTACCATCCCGTTACACTTTTATTATTATTAATTACATAAAGCACTTTTCATCACGTAGGTATTATTAGAATCTCACTGCAGGTAACTATGTAAAAGTTAAATGTGGGGTATAATTTATTTGTAAAGTTAATTGAGGTAGCAATAGGCATAAGCATTAATTATTTTGAGCTTTATATTTTAAGAATAATTGGTCTTTGAACACGTGTCTTTTTGAAGTTAAAAAGTAAATGATTATTTGTGAGGAAGGGATACATCTTCAATTAAAATATCAAAGTTCCAAGTACAATTACTATCACTATAAATGAATAAATAATAAATATTATGTTCTTGTGAATATTATTCGAATTGAGTTTTTATGTGACTCCTTACTGATTATCCGCAGTGATTCTACAAATAAATGCATACAAAATGAATAGATACCCACCAGATATAAAATTGAGCTGGTTATAATATATTACGCATACGATTGGTAAAGTATCATTATTTATATGATTTTATATTTGAATAAATAATAAATGTTAGAATAGGGGGATTAACCCGGTTTAATTTAAGGCCACATATGTTCTTTAATCCATTTTTTTTTGTAATAAACACATTACAGTTTGATACAGTTTTCTAGTTGTCAAATTTATTTATTTCTTTGTAATGATTTGATTGATGCTAAATAAAAATATTTGCTTATGGAACAGTGTGAAAAATGAATCTAATAGAATAAATGAATCATTCAACTCGCAGGTCTCTCAATCAAACAGGACGTATGAAAGCATCTACATAGCACCTAATGAAAAAATAGGTATAATCAATGAATAACCACGATCTTTTTATTGTATATAGAAAATTAAAATTTGACATTTCTTAAATGCTACTTATACCGGGTGTCCACTCTCAAAGTCGAACATAGGTGTTCAATTCTTAGGCTTTTGGCAATTATTTCTATAATACATCAATATATAAATATTACGTGGTAAAGGCTTCAAATGATTTTTATTAAAAATGCAGAAAATAACAGCAGTAAGGAAAAACAAAATAATACTAAATATTAAAATAACCCTCCGTTTTGTGCTAAGCAATACCCTAGTCTGTTCTAAAACCTATTTGGCTCATTAGCTAACTGTATGTCGGTAATTAACAGGCATTCGCAACTATGGCTTCTCTCAAAAAATTAGTATCTGGGTGGCGTCTTTTGTAAATTTTGCTTTTAAAGTGTCCGCACAAGAAGAAGTCGCAAGATTCCAAATCTGGAGATCTGAATGGCTAATTTATACCCCTCTACCAATCCAATGGTTTAAAAATGAATTATTTAAAAAAAATTTAATATCTAAAACAAAATGCGCGCGACAACTGTCTTATTGTATGTTTTGAACATTGGGTACATTATTTAGGGTAAAACGGCACTCCTCTGTGAAGCATATCGACCACAGAAAACGGCGATCATTGTATTTCATAACAAAATGCACTCCTGCTTTCTTCGTCAACACAAAAAATCTCTGAATGACATTCTTTAATATCTTCCATACCCGCAACTTACATAAACCAGTTTCAAGGGAAATTTATCTCAAGCTGTATGGTTGGGTCTGCATGTATCATCATCAAAACATGCTCTTCTGGGAGAACAACATTTTGTCGGTTTACTGTGATGCGATTGTTATTTTAGAACATTTGAAAATCAATGCTTCATATTTGAAAACTATCAAATATGAAATTGTATTTTACACTGAAAATTCAATTTTTATTGTAGTAGTGTCGTTGGATACGCGATAGTTTTTTCATTCTATTGACACCATTAGCCTTTCTGTAAAATTAGGCAGAGAGCAGTATTCAGCAAGAACGTTTAATACCATGTTAAATCGCTTTTGAGAACGATAAGGCCGTATACTAAAAACAACATGAACAAAACTTTGCATAATGCAATTATTATTCCATTAGTTATATCGGGCTGGTAGGTCAGTGGTAACGCGATTTGCCTAGCATTCGGGAGGTAATAGTTTTGATTCCATCTACCTTGTACGAGGTTTTTTCAGGGAGTTTTTCTCATACACATATATTATCACTGCGTATTCGTACATCATTTATACTTGATCTCACCATGCATTCATACTCAATGTATGTATGTGGGGAATCCATGGCTGAAGCAGCCCGCCCTCGTTCTTGGGAGGAATAAAATACGTTGACTTTTCCTTTTTCATTTGTAACAGCTTTGGAAAGGAACAAATCCAGACCTACATACTTATAGATAACTGATTTAGCAAACAATAGGTCTTCTAAACTAAACAGTTTAGTGTTCTATTATGACATTATCGTTAAAGATTACTAATGAAAATAAACAACAGCGAATTTTTATTGGATAAACAATTTATTAGATGTGTGTTATATATATATATATATATATATATATATATATATATATATATATATGTATACAGGGTGACAGAAAAAAGTGCCATGCATAGTGCCACGCGATAGAGGACACTAAAATAAGAAAAAAAGTTCCTATGAACTTAGGTCCGCAACGCCTTCGTTTAAAAGATATAGGGTGTTGTCATTCACTATTAGAACATGACTATCTTCCTCGTGTACAATTTTGCGAATGGTTGCAAAATCAATTTTGTTTACTGATGAAGCTGGTTTTAGCCGTGATGGTGTTCTGAACCTACATAATATGCACTATTGGAGTGATGAAAATCCTCATCAAACCGTAATTAGAAGTCACCAATATGGGTTTTCTATTAATGTGTGGGCAGGTATAATTGACAATTACTTAATTGGCCCATTTCAATTGCCCAATCGATTGACAGGTGAACTGTATCGAAATTTCTTGGAGAATGAACTAAATACGTTATTAGAGGATGTTCCATTGGCTATTATTGGTAGAATGCGTTACATGCATGATGGCGCACCAGTTCACTTTTCTCGATTGGCAAGGGAATTTTTGGATAGGAGATTTGTAAATACGTGGATTGGTCGAAGGGGACCTGTACCCAGGCCAGCTCGTAGTCCCGACCTTAATCCCCTCGATTTTTCATTTTGGGGATTCATGCAAAATGATGTTTATTCTGTAGAAATACATAATGAAGAGCAACTATGGATAAGAATTATGGAATCCGCAGATAGATTCCGAAATAACCCAGGAATATTTCAAAGATGCCGTCAATCCTTAGGAAGAAGAATTGAAAAATGTATTCAAGTACAAGGACAACAATTTGAACATCTTCTAAAAATTTAATGTTTTTTTTTTTAATCACTGCCCTTCATTGTTGCTATTAAAATTTAATTGTTGAAGTGTTATGTCATTGTTTTTGCAAATAAGTTACTTTGGCGCTTTTGGATAATTTGCATGCATCGGATGCGTTTTTCTCGTAAACCGTTGGTCCTAGCGACTTCAATAAGGTATACCTTTCTGAAGCAGAAAAGATGGGATAACAAATTTTTCCAATCGAAAATGACATACAGTGTAAGGCAAAAAAGTTAGGACCGATTCAAACAAGATGGAAACCTATATGTGGCGCCCTCTATCAGTAATAAAAGAACTAACGCCATATTTGAATTTTGCGTGATAAAAAGCCCCTGTATACAAAATGTCGTCCGCTTATTACATCATTGTAAAAAGATATTAAAAAAAAAATAAATAAACTTCACCCTATATCTTTTAAACGAAGGCGTGGCGGACCTAAGTTCATAGGAACTTTTTTTCTTATTTTAGTGTCCTCTATCGCGTGGCACTATGCATGGCACCTATATATATATATATATATATATATATATATATATATATATATATATATATATATATATATATATATATATATAATCACACTCGATAGTACGAATCAATTAAAATGACGTTAATTCCGATTAACGCAAAATTCGGATTATTGGAGCATTACTATAAATATACATAATTTGGTACTTAACGTATGTACATAACTATAAAAACAAAAGCAAATAGCAAGTACAATGTACAAATTAAAGAAAAATTATTAGTAAGTTATATGAAACAAAATTTCCACATACTTATTACTCCAAATAACAAACAAAAAGTGCAGTAAGCACACAATACGACTTCAAGAACAAACTGAATCGCTAATTTTATTTTGGTCGTAAAAATTCAGTTATCTTGGTTTGCTTCGTCTTATTTTGCTTACTTAATTGGTAAGCCTCCTCTCTCAAATTTTTCATAATGGAAACCTCATGGGAAGATACATCATTTTCGTCAGCCCACTGCAAACTAGTTCCAAAGCACTTTGGTGCCTCCTCATGTCTGATTTTCCTCTCTTCGCTAGATTATTCTTGATCGTCAATCTCGTTTTCATTTGCTCTCTCATTTTCTAATTCTTCTTCGTCGTCTAATAGTATCCAGCTGTTGACTTCATCGGCTGTGGGTACTTGTTTAGAGTTCACTTTGCTTAACATATCGCTAACTTCCATAGTGTAAAGTGTGTTTCTAAAATTTCATTTTGCCTGATTGTGGCTAAGAGCAGTAAATCGTCACCTTCCCAGTTTTCCGTGTCTTTCAAGTTTTTCCAGCATTTTTTAACGAGTACAGGTGTTACTTTATTCCATAGTCGGAAAGTAAGCATACAGCATGGTACAAATTTATTTTTTTAAGGCACTGTGTGACGTTAGTTTCGTCACTACACAATACATGGGTCAGCAAACTTTTCCTATAAAATAGTTTTGTGAGGCGGATGGCATTTTGATCCATTGGCTGGATCAGGGCTGTGCAGTTAGGTGGTAAACACATCGTTGTTATCATTGCATCGTCACGGACTAGCTGGCCTTCTGAGGCATGACTAAGTACATTGTCAATAGCAATAAAGCTTTTCCGGATATGTTGTTTTCTTGCGAGTATTTTTTGACCTCTGAAATAAAATATTTTGTGAACCACTGCTTAAAAAGCTCCTTGGTTATTCAAGCATTTGAAGTTGATTTATAGATAACAGGTAGCTCTTTGTTTTTGAACACACGTGGGTTCCTAGTTTTACCAACGACAAGCAATTTTAATTTGTGGTCTCCTTCTGCGCACATGCAAGAAAAGTAACCCTCTCTTTGCTAGTTTTACGATCCGGTGCTGTTCTTTCTTTTGATCCTACCTACGTTTTTTCTGGAAAAACTTTATAACACAAAGCTGGCTTGTCAGTGTTATATATTTGATAAGGTAACAAACTATTTAACGATCCAGTCGAACCAAGAGTGATGAAAGAAAAACATTTTATTCATAGTAATTAAAACCTTAAAAGTTGCCATTTAAAAACATTAATGGAATTTATTATTTTTTTTAAATTACGTCCTTTAGATGGCGTCTTCCGGTACGAATGAATTCTTGAAACCTGCTGTTGAAATCCCTCATTTCCCACTGGAACATCTCAGCTGGGATATTGTGAATTTCATCCCGAATTCTTTGTTTTAACTCATTCAAAGCTCTTGGTTCTAATCGTGTACACTTTACTCTTGAGATAGCCCCACAAGAAAAAATCACAAACGGACCAATCTGGCGATCTAGGGACCCAGGGAACGTTACCGAACCTTTCCATTGATTGCCGTGCAGTCTGTGATGTCACTCTATGCTGTTGAGACCAACTTTCTTGAACGTGTGGAAAATTGTTTAATTAAGGTCTAAGGAAAGTTTGTAACATCTCTACATAACGATCAGCATTGACAGTTACTGTGATCCCCTGTTCGTTTGCAAAAAAATAAGGTCCGATAATTCGATGTACTGAAACAGCACACCATACTGTCTCCTTACTAGCGTGTAAAGGGCGCTCATAAATTTCCTTACGATTTGTGTCTGTGCATTAACTAAAGTTCTGCTTATTCACGTACCCTGTGAGTTGAAAATGGGCCTCATCTGACATCCACAACTTGCCTAGAAATTCATCGTCATTGCTTATGTTTGTCATTTGTCGACAGAATTCTAATCGCAACTGGTAATCGTTTTCCTTCAGTTGTTGTGCTGTCTACAGCTTGTACGCATGAAATTTCAGATCTAAATGAAGAATTCTGCGGACACTCTCCCGGGACATTTCAACTGCAGCTGCTTGCTTACGAATTGAACGCCGTGGGCTCCGTAAGACAGACGCGCGCACAACATCAATGTTCTGTGGAGTATGGCACTTCATGGTGCCCTTCTTGGTTTCTTCTTTAGGGCAGATCCTCCAGATCTTTCAAAGTTTATTGCGTGTTTTGACGGAACGGCACCATGAGGTCCTAAGTTCCCTAACTCTCTCTGCGCAGCTTGCAAACTATCACCGTTTTTGTAAAACATTTTTATGGCTACCGCACGCTGTTGCCTGTTCCACTGATCCATGGTTACTAAAATGGCAGAGTGTTTACTTGCGCACGGTCATTGTCCCGAATTGCTGCCACTACGCATTTCAAAAATTCCCGCTATTCTGTGTCACCCTGTATTTAAGTTAAATCATTCATTTAGCACATTCAGTAAAAACAACTTGTGGAAAAGCTAGAATCCAACACTGTATAGATGTTCAACAGTGAATGGTGGTTACAATTCACTAAGGTCATGACCCAACATACCCAACTCGAGGAAAAAAGAAAATATAATCGGCTGTTGGTAAACAGAAATTAAGATAATTATGATTATTTTATAATCATTTACGAAAGTGTACCAAAGAGTTACAGAGTTCATTTGAGAACATTGTAATTTTTTCTGCATTGAAGAGAAAAAAAGTTTAGGAGAAAATTACTTAGGATAAGAAAGGCTTTGTCATTCAACGGTGTAGTCTATCGAAAAAGAGTTAGTTCAGCAAATATCGCTTCAGGAACATTTTTATGAAGTAATTGATAAGTTTGCGAAGAAAACTGGAATATATTAGACCACAATTATAAACCAATTATAATACAGAACTAGAACAGAACAGAACTAGAAGCAGTTTCAGTTTCAAAAATTATTATTTGTATCACTAAGCCAAAAACGATAGTTTTGCGAGTATTGCAACTGCGAATGGTCCTTATAGGTAACCCGATACACTTAGGCCGAAATGCGAGCATGTGTATCGGTACACTTTAATCACCACATCAAACTGGGTCTTGAAGACGAAACATCGATAGGCTTCTTGTAGAGCTTGAAATGCTTTCTTTATCTCTATTTTTTCTCATACCAGTTCATAATTATTCGCTAAGAGGTAAGAGTATGCATTTAATCCTACAAAATTACATAAACTTAAAATATGTGTTATTAGTTTACATTAATGTGTTGATGAAACATCATAAATATGTAAAATGAAATTTACACATTTTCTATTTTGTTTAAGTTAATTTTTGCATCCTAATTAAAATATATTAAAACAAATTTTACTGGACCTTGTATATTATAATTGATAATTAGTAGAACAATTATTTTATTGTTATTTAGCTTAACCCGTTTCTTTAAGGAAGTTGCTTAATCTAACCTAAAAGTTCGCATTAGTTATGCAAACAACCTAAAATTTTTAAATTCTACGTTAAGGTAATATTTTTTTACAATTATCCAATTTTAACGTAATACAGTAGGTACCATTTCGTTGTGTAGTTAAATGTAAGTAATTGAAAGTTTGTTTACAATTTAGTTAACATCGGGCATGTCCGATATATAATCATTGAAAAAAACGAATTTTGAGTTATTTTCTATGAGATTTTGAGTTTAGGAAAATTAATACTACTCCTAAACTGGCTTTTTCTTACGGATTTGCAGTTTTGACTTTGTGCAATCTACTTGTAAATGTTGAATTAATATTTGGAATGTATTAGAATACCTCATTATCTTTATGGAGTTGGACGTTTGGAATTCGCTATTGGAACACAGTTCTGTTGCTAGGCTTCGTGTGCGTTAACTTTTCCTACTATTTAATGCACCTGATTCCTGATCTTATAGATGCAAAATAATGTTAAAGCGTTTACTAGGCTTTGGTTATTTATATAACGATTCTTTTTTAATTTTTAACATACCATGTTATTAACTGTTACTGACGGTAGATGTAAAAAGTGTGGTACTGGTAATCCACGGCAGGGTTATTTTTCACATACGCAAAGGTACACATCCGTAGGCGTGGGCAACTAGTTTTAGCTGGCGCGAATTGATTACTGTAATAGTGTAACTTATTTAATTTACCAAATTAAAAAATATTTTCTATTTGGCTACGTAATAATCATTCCAAATAAAACATGTACAGTCTGTCCCGTTACTGATCGTTTTTTTAGGTTATCTCGGTTATGAGTAAGAATAGAGAAATGCGGTTTTCATAATACTAATACTACGTTTTCGTCAAACGAACGTTGCCCTTTTCATAATTGTCATAGCGTACTTCGAGTTTGAGTTGTAGGCAAAAATTACTTTTTTCCAATTTTGGGATACCTTCTATATTTCGTTTATTTTAAAAGCTATTATAAAGCTAGTAATTGTTACCGATAGACCTTTTTACTGCGATTTCGACAGTGTAATGAGTTTTAAAATACACCAAACTTACGTTTTTAAATGGAACAAACTATACAGGGTGTGACGCGAAGTGCTTTGATTAAAAGTAATGTCGGATACAGTTATGTTGCAAATCTGAAATTACGAAGCCGTAGGTTTTGGATGACGCTGAGTTAAAATATAATATTGTCCTGAATGTGGCACTTCCGGTTATACCGGAAGTAGACGTCAACTTTGTTATTTTATTTTATTTTCGAATTCTACATGAAATTCTAGATAAAATTTGTGCACAATGTCCTATACCAAAATGAAGTATTTTCGAGATATTTCGATTTTTTAAATTTTGAAAAATTCTAGTCCGCATTGAATAACGATATCTCCATTAATAACGAAGCTAGTGACGTGAAATTGTAACTAATAAACAACAAGCGTTTGCCCGTTAACTCCATATATCCAGCTCATTGATATTTCATACAGGGTGTTTTAAACTTATCCGCCAACATGCACAATTTAAATCATTTATAAGTTGCTTACTTTAAAAAGAATACCCTGCATTTTATTAAAATTTCCGCTGTATTTTTTTAAGCCAATTCGTTTGGTATCAGTATTCTCTATATCCAAATCCAACCACTTTTGTGATATTTCATTATCTTAGTTAAAACATAACAACACTTAATTATTTCAACATTAGTAAAGGGTAGGCCATGGTTTCCATTATTTAAGGTATATTTTGTTATTTTTCATAAGTTATTAATTCTGAAAAGTAACCAATAGCCTGAAAGGATTATTAATTGTGGATATCATTAAAAACGTTGACTAGGTATTGTGTATTAAATTTAATTAGATAACTTACAAACAAAAATAACTAAATGTATTATTAAACAAATAAAGTTTTATAATAAGTGTTCAAAATTAGCACCATCTACTTCTAAACATTTATGAATCCTTTTCATTAAGTTATGTCTTGTAATTCTGGAAATATGATCGGATGTTAGACAATTAAAAGCAAGTAAGACTCTCTGCATCATATCTTCCTTTGTCGTAACAGGTTTGGAAAATACTTGATTTTAATGTAACCCCAAATACCAAAATCTAGAGGAGCAAAATCAGGAGAGCGAGCTGGCCAACGAAACGGACTCTGATTGGCAATCCATCAATCGTGTCCTAAAGATGCTGGAGCAACAGGCCCAAAGTTATGAGGAGGTGCTCCATCTTGCTGATACTAAGCTGAAGCCGCCTCTCCATTTCTTAAAGTATGTAACACCGGTCGTATGGGTTCTTCTAAAATGTGGCAATATCTTGTACCATTTAAATTTTAAAATTTTAATGCTAAAATTTTATCGTCTTTTATTGCACAAAAACATTAAAACTATCTTGGAAATTTTTGCTAAACATTGCTTCATCACACCATATAACTTTTTTATGAAGTTTTCATCCTCTTGGGTCTTCATTAAAACCATTCATAGAATTCTACCCTTCGAGCAAGATCACCTAATTGTAAGCGTTGCACCAAATGATGTGAAAATGGTTTCCATTTGTGTTTTTTTAAATGCGATGAATTGTTCTCATCGACAAAGTAAGATCTCTCTCACAATCTCTAATGGAGGCATTTGGAGACCCAAAACATTAATTTCGTTTATGTCACTGTCCACTAGTGGTTTATTTTTATTAATTTTGGTCTTAAATAGACCACACTGACGGCAGTTTTAAGCAATACAATATCACCAGTTGCATTTGGTCGATTTGGACATCTTTCTGCAAAAACACGGCAAGTTCGTTCAACAATTCTATTACACTCGCCGTAAATAATAATAAGATTCAAAACATCATCATTAGTAAATCCTACATTTGCCATTATTTACTATGAAATACAAATTGGTAAAGAAAACTGTCAAAACAACATAAACAATTAACATTCTATCAAATCTTTGACAGCCAAGGCCTACCCTTTACTAATGTTGAAATAATTAAGTGTTGTTATGTTTTAACTAACGAATTGGCTTAAAAATACAGCGGAAAATGTTACGACAAAGGAAGATATGATGCAGAGAGTCTTACTTGCTTTTAAATCTCCAACACCCGACCATATTTCCAGAACTACAAGACATAACTTAATGAAAAGGATTCATAAATGTTTAGAAGTAGATGGTGCTAATTTTGAACACTTATTATAAAACTTTATTTGTTTAGTATTACATTTAGTTATTTTTGTTTGTAAGTTATCTAATTAAATTTAATACACAATACCTAGTCAACGTTTTTAATGATATCCACAATTAATAATCCTATCAGGCTATTGGTTACTTTTCAGAATTAATAACAAAATATCACCTTAAATAATGGAAATCATGGCCTACCCTTTACTAATGTTGAAATAATTAAGTGTTGTTATGTTTTAACTAAGATAATGAAATATCTCAAAAGTGGTTGGATTTAGGTATAGGGAATACTGATACCAAACGAATTGGCTTAAAAAATACAGCGGAAAATGTAATAAAACACAGGGCGTTCTATTTAAAGTTAGCAACTTATAAATGATTTAAATCGTGCATGTGGCGGCTAAGTTTAAAACACCCTGTATGAAATATCAATAGGATGGATATATGGAGTTAACGGGCAAACGCTTGTTGTTTATTGGTTACAATTTCACGTCACAAGCTTCGTTATTAATGGAGATATCGTTATTCAATGTGGACTAGGATTTTATTAAAATTTAAAAAAAAATCGAAATATCTCGAAAATACTTCATTTTTGGTTGGGTTCATTGTGCACAAATTTTATCTAGAATTTCATGTAGAATTCGAAAATAAAATAAAAAATATTAGGTTCCATTTAAAATAACAAAATTGACGTCTACTTCCGGTTAACCGGAAGTGCCACATTCAGGACAATATTATATTTGAACTCGGCGTCATCCAAAACCTACGGCTTCGTAATTTCAGATTTTTAACATAACTGTATCCGCCATTACTTTTAATCAAAACTTTTCGCGCCACACCCTGTATATATTCACCTGAATGCACCTGTTGTTAAACTTTTCGCCGATATGTAATATTTGGTATTTATATTTGTGAACAACTGTAAAATTGGTCTTTTTGTGAAGTATTATCAGTTTTATCACGTTGTCTTTAAATTCAAAGACGGCCAATATCTCAAAAAACCGAAGTAGGTTATGCCGATTAAGACAGTTATCGTTCGTATTGCGTATTGTGACATCAGTCTATCTTCGCTCACTACCGAGACACTACATGTAACAAATACAATATTTGCAATCCGAATAATGGTGCATAAAAATGAAAACTGGATTTTAATTCATCTGCAACCAAATTTAATAGCAATATTAAAAATATAATTTAGTACGTCTTGATAAGCTAATAACTTAATTTTTAAACATATTAGAGTAGTTAATGTCATCTATATGTTTGGTATTTTACGTATTCAATTTTAAGTTGTTAGTGAATTAGTTAACCTGGTAAAACAATAATTAAAGAAAAAATGATCATCTTGTCATCTCAGTGTTTAAAGAATACTGTTCTTTTTTAAAACAAAATGAACATAGTCTTACACGGATCTTATTTTACACATATTGATAAAACATACATATAATGCGGGATATTCCTCATGACGACGTGACAACCAGAGAGCAATGGAAATTACGCTCAGTGAATATCAATAGTTTAATAATGATAATAATTACACACATTTACAGGATATTGAAACCGGTAAGCAACGCCGATTTCATTACCCTGTTAGAGTATAGGTACAACTAATATTATTAAATCAATTTAAAAAGGCACTATTTGCTGTAAGATTTTTTTACTTAAATAATTTATCGTTACAGAATATACTTGTGATTATGTCTATGATCAAAGTGACAGGTAACATATCTTCTAATATTCCTAATTAATTATGCTAAGCTCAGCGGTTTGGACGTAAGGTTTTTACTGAAAACGACACAACCTTACATGAGCGCCACCTGCTTTATATTAATATTAGTTAGTTAATGAACAAAATCTTAAATCGTGGTTTGCATAAACCGGAATGCAAAATTCGTTCACGCAAATAATTTTTTTACGCATTCACGACTCTTTATGTAAATCGGATGCCCGTATATAATAACCTGTTCGCCCAAATCCTAAACACAGTTGTGCTAATCACGTTATTGAAGTGGTATCTTAAAAGGTGTATTAAAATACTTATCTTTTTTGTTTTTTTTTAAATGGTGTATTTATATTAAAATTGTACAATCTAAAGTTTCGATAACACTTACAGTTATCTTCGTCAGTAGTAATATTATGTATTAAAATTGTAAAAAATGTTGAAAAAATTTTGTGAAATTTGAAAATTTGAATACATGAAAAAAGATAAGTGTAATAATGGCGAAAGTTTACATTTTCATATTAAAAGGGGTATTTTGTCGACATGTTCTGCACTAACCTGGTTGGTTCCACGTAACAGAAATTGTAAAGTTTTCAAATGCAAGGTTTAACTGATAAACAAAATGATATCACCAAATAATCTGTGGTCATTAACTTTATTTACATAAATATTACATTACAGTGTACCTATTTAAAACGCAATGCATGAAAATAAATGTAAATTTTCTTTTTATTTATTATTTATTTTAGATATTCTAAAAATATTAGAGAAAAGCAGAACAGCGTACAGAAAACGTTACACTTTAATTAATATTAAGTAAGTGCTCTACGGAATTCGTGTGAGTGTAATAGTCTAAATACGAAGATTATCCAGCCTCACTGGAGTACTAAGTCCTAGGAAATCCCAATATGGATATATACGTTCCACAATGGTGTAAAATAAATTATTGAAATGCAAATTTCGCTATGTTTCCAAATAATCAGGCATAATATAACTAGTGCTATGCTTAGTATCGGTGATAATACGAGCTAAAGCCGATGAAAGCACGAGTATTTAGGAAGAGAATAATTCATTAATCACATGGGGTCGTTTTAGCGTATGAACCTGCATACTTTCCTGAGTAACGTATCTATTACCGCAATAAACTATGTACTATCGCTGTAATAGACACGTAATTAAAAAAAAAAGAGTAATTAAAATTAATTTTATTGTAAACGTAAAGAAAAATGCCTCTTATTATTTTCAATTGATCGCAACACCAAAAGTAAACAAAAAAGGGTAGGTATAGATTAATTTCGCTATTCGATCATTTTTTTCAAACAATATACAGGGTTATTATAAGTTTTTGTTTAGAATTTACATCAGTTCTACGTACATAAAGACAAAATTTACATCGATTGGGGCTTGAACCTTGATGACGCAGTTGGTTAGCGCGGTACTCTAGCAAAGTACAGGTCGTAGGTTCAAATCCTACTCGAGGTAAACTTTTTATTTATGTATTTAATAAAATTAATAATAATTTTTAATTAAATATACAGGGTGTCTCTAAAAGGTTGGGAAATCTCGAAACTGGAGATACTAGAGCCCAAAATATATCAATTGAACCGAACCGAATATACCTTAGTCCAAATATTGAGGTAAAAAGATACACGGTGTCCAAGTTGTAACTTTAGTTTCTATTTTTCCTTATTGCTTGAGAAGTTTTTTAGATTTTTGCAGGAAACACGGTATATGGGGGTTTTTTGGTATGAGAAATAAGATTATGCCCTTAATTTTGGCCAGACTTATAGAGGGCGCCACATTACAGCATTATTTTAGTAAATAACCTGTCATAAAATCTTTGCGCCACCCTGTATGCAATAATTGATCGAAAATCTTAATCTCTCATCCTTTCTCAACAAAAAGATGTACTTGTCAGGAGTGATTAAATTTAATAATATCGATGCATTTTGAATTCAGTGTATTACATATTTTTTTAACACAACTCAAGTTAGTCTGAAAAATATCCGTGTAGTGTTTCTATGGTTTCTAATGTTTATTATAAGATTACCTTTAGTGTCACTAATAATTATCAATTAAAATGTTGTTCTAAACTTAAAACGTTATGGAGTATACGTTTGTCGAATATGCTGATATGTATTTAATGTATGAGTTGGCACGATATAATGCTTTAAGAGCTCGAAGATTGTACGCCGAAAGATTTCCCAATAGACAATTGCCCAATTCAACGTATTGATCAGCGGTTACGAGAAACTGGTAAGAATTGATACGTATAAAAGCAAATATCTAAGAAACTATTAAACTTAAACACTCCTGACAAGTACATCTTTTTTGTTGAGAAAGGATAAGAGATTAAGATTTTTCGATCAATTATTGCATACAGGGTGGCGCAAAGATTTTTTGACAGGTTATTTACTAAAATAATGCTGCCATCTACAAGTCTAGCCAAAATTAAGGGCAGAACCTTATTTCTCATACCAAAAAACCCCCATATACCGAGTTTCATGCTTAAATCTGAAATACTTCTCGAGCAATAAGGAAAAATAGAAAATAAAATTACAACTTTGACATCTTGTATCTTTTTACCTATCAATATTTGAACCAAGGTATGTTCGGTTCAATCGATATATTTTGGGCTCTAGTATCTCCAGTTTCGAGATTTCCCAACCTTTCACAGACACCCTGTATATTAGCAAACAAATCTAAAAACAATTTAACCAATCTAACAATCAATAATTTAAAAAAATTACAACAAACAACTCTAAGAAGGTGATTAGTGTCGCCCCAGATGTTCAAACTGTCGTCCATCATTTTCAATACAAAATTCCAGTCTCTGGTGGGTGGATAAGACGGAAATTTCAATTTCTGCCGCTCAAGTATTGCATTTCGTACCCTTGCGATCATGTCAGCCCTTGTTGTGGGTTTGTTGGCAAAAACAAGTTCTTTTAATTGCCCCCACAAATAAAAATCTAAACACGTCAGGTCTGGGAATCTGGCTGGCCAGTGAAATAAATGTCCGCGTCCTATCCATCTGTCTGGATATGTTTGATTTAAAAGATTCCGAACATCCCTAGAGTAATGTGCCGGGCACCCATCGTGTTGGAAAAACATATCACAACGAATTGCCAGTCGTACGTCTTCTAAAAGAAGTGGTATTTCGTTTGTTAAACTTTCCCCATTAAGACTTTCATTAAAAAAAATATGGTCCAATTATTTGTCTACCTAGAATGCCGCACCACACGTTTACAGGCCAATGACCCTGATATTGGACCTCCTGCATCCAGCGGGGATTTGTTTCTGACCAATAGTGCATACTATGGCGATTTACACTCCGAAATGTTGCTTCATCTGACCACATAATATGTGAAAGTATTACAGGATTTTCTCCTGTCATATTTATTAGCCAATTACAATAATCCAGTCTGTTATTGAAATCTTCAGCATTTAAACCTTGGTGTAGGACTATGTGACATGGGTGCAATCTAAAATAAAAATATGTCGTTATTAACAAGCGAAAAAAGTCTCCAAGTGCTGTAACTCGTGTGGTGCTTTTACGAAAGTTTTTCGCTTGGCCTTTCATTATTTTATATTTTTATTATTTGATATCAATAATATAATTTTGGTAATAATAGTTATTTATGATACAAATAAACGCCACCTTTTATTTTGTGAGTAGTGAATATTGCTGAACGAGCGTAGCGTTACAAGTAATATTGTTATAGTGGATTTTCTAAGTAAAATTTATTTTTTAAGTAATTACTGAACTGAACTTGTTTGATGTTGTATACTATAGCTGGACAAAAAATGGCAGGTCGCATTACACACTCAATAAACTAAACATTTTATCATAAATTAATTATGACATAATGACATTTACTGAGATATAATTGAAAAATTAAAAATATGGAAATTATAGGTAGGTACTGGCTTTTAAAGATTGCGCACGCCAAACATATTAATAAAAGTTAATAAAAGTTGTAGGTGGTTTGATTTATTCCCAAGTCTCTGGCTATATCTCGTGTGCTTACATGAGGGTTAAAATTTACATATGCCAAGACATTTATCGTATTTTCCTCCGTTCTGCCTCTACCACGTCTTCGATATACGGGAAGATGAACACTTCATGTAGTACGCAAACGTTGAACGATTGGAAGAAATACTCTGTTGCTGTGATGTCTTCTGTTTGGGTACTGCAGCGCAACAGTTGCATTCCTCACGCATTCGAAATAAACAGCCAACATGTCAAAAGCTTCTTCATTTGTAAGAATCATATTTTTCTAATTATGATAAATTAACAACTGCAACAAGACTAATAATTTTTGACATATGTACTCGTATTAATCATAGCCTATTTTTTTTTTACTTATAGTATTCCCGAACAGGCTAAGATTTGCCTAACGTGCTAAAGCACTCAGGAACACTGGGAGGGTTTAGGGATATTGTTAGGCTGCCGAGAAATGTTTATGAATGGCTACCTTAAATTGACTTAAGTCGAAGTTTGGAGGAATTCAACTGGTAATTTATTTAATATATTAACTACTGTGTAACTGTAACAGTGACAAAATATACCTATTATGATTATTCTTCAGCAATTTTCATATGTGGTACACATCTCATGTTCAAAATTTGTTTGCTAATATATATATATATATATATATATATATATATATATATATATATATATATATAATATATATATATATATATGTGACCCATTTCAAATGGAAACCTCTCTGTAAACAATGTATTTATAATCCTATGTTAACGCTTTTTTAAATGATAAACCATCGAAAACTCCACTTTATGACAAAAATTTAGAGATAAATTTCTATTTTCAAGGCTTTCTATGATTTATTTTCAATGTCGAAAATGGACAAATTCGATTAGCGATTTTTAATTGAAATTTTAACTACACCACTGGATTCAGTAACCTCTCATATGGGTAAATCCCAAATTTCATGAAAAATATTGAAAAATGACAGATTTGTGACAAAATTAATGTAGGCTCATAGCAACTTTTACTTGATTTACATTTCTATTGAGTAATGGCAGATAATAATAGAGGCCATGGAAAACAAATTTTATAGTAAAACGTCAAATTATTAGAACTATTCACTTAATTTATCTTTCTTTTGTTTATTTTTATGGGCTACTTCAATTTTTAGAAAAATCAAGCAAAAGTTACTATGAGCCTTCATTAATTTTGTCATAGGTCTGTCATTTTTAAATTTTTTTTCATGGAACTTGGGATTTACCCATATGAGAGGTTACTGAATCCAGTGGTGTAGTTAAAATTTCAATAAAAAAATCGCTAATCAAATTTGTCCATTTTCGACATTGAAAATAAATCACAGAAAGCCTTGAAAATTGAAATTTACCTCTAAATTTTTGTCACAAAGTGGAGTCTTTGATGGTGTACCTTTTAAAAAAAGTCCCGTCAAAATCAGATAATAGACACATGTTTTACAGGGGTGTTTCCATTCAAAATGTGTCGCACAACTGCCTACATTAATTTTGTCATAGGTCTGTCATTTTTAAATTTTTTTTCATGGAACTTGGGATTTACCCATATGAGAGGTTACTGAATCCAGTGGTGTAGTTAAAATTTCAATAAAAAAATCGCTAATCAAATTTGTCCATTTTCGACATTGAAAATAAATCATAGAAAGCCTTGAAAATTGAAATTTATCTCTAAATTTTTGTCATAAAGTGGAGTTTTCGATGGTTTATCATTTAAAAAAAAAAGCGTTAACATAGGATTATAAATACATTTTTACAGAGAGGTTTCCATTTGAATGGGTCACACTGTATATATATATATACAGCGTGTTCAGCGAGGAATGGGACAGTGCAATATCTCGAGACGGATGAAGATTTTAAATTATGAAAATATTTTTGTAAATATCTTCCAAGGGCGCACATTTGTTGGCACAAAGATTTGAATCAACGCCCATCATCGCCAGGTGGCGCGATCTCACTTCAATTTTTAAATGCAATGCCCTATTTTTATTTCATTTTTGGATTCTATGACATATTTGTGATGACTTTTATTAAGACTCCTACCAACTTATCTTTTGTAGTTTCTGAGAAAAAATAATCCTTGGAATTTTAGCACAAAAACGAAATTTCAGGAAGTGCTTATAACATTTGAGTGATACAGACAAAATAGCAAATTTTATACCAAATGAAAGATAAAAGATTGTTCTTCCACATAAATAATGCAGATAACGCCGAAATAATACGATACGCTGTACACTAAATTGTAAGGGGCCAACTTATCATGTGAAACATTTATCATGCCATGAAAACAAACGCGTAATGAAGTGTCTGTCAAGTTGCTGTCAGTTTACAGTTTCAGTTTTGAAAATCGTCTGTGCATCTTCAAATTCCATAATTATGTTTACGTTTTCTAACGAAGAATATTTTGATATGGTAATAATTTATGGTGAATGTAGAAAAATGCAAGGGCTGCACAAGTATTGTATGCTGCCAGGTTTCCCGATCGACGCCATCCCGGAAAAATACATTTGCTCGTGTAGCAAATATTTTGAGGAACCGGTCATTTTCCTCACCGTAAGTGCGAGAATCGCACAAAGACAGCAACAATGAAGCACACACCGTCGGTGTATTAGCATGTGTAGCTTATAATCCTCATGTGTCTGTGAGATCTATTTCTGAAGAGTGTGCCGTATCTGTTCGTTCTGTCCATAAAATATTAAAATCTAATAAATACAAACCATTTAAAATTCATTTGGTACATGGACTGCATGCAGGAGATCAAGATCGCAGACTTAATTTTATCACCGGAGTTTTTATGGAACATTATGCGCAAGACCTTAATTTTCTACGCCGTATCGTATGGTCTGATGAAAGTAATTTTTCAAACAATGGAATCGTTAATCGCCACAATCCCCATTACTGGTCGTCAGAAAATCCTCATTGGGTAAGAGCAACCAATTTCCAAGTGAGATGGAACATAAATGTATGGTGCGGAATGATAGATGACAAATTGATTGGCTCATATTTTTTAATGGTACCTTAACGGCCCAACGCTATTTGGATTTTCTTGAAAATCAACTGCCTCCTTTGCTTGAAGATGTAAATGTAAATCTGCGGCAAGTGATGTACTTTCAACAGGATGGCGCACCGGCGCACAATAGGGCAATAGTGAGAAATTATCTAATTAGAGTGTTTCCGCAACGATGGATAGGTACAAATGGTCCCATTATCTGGACAGCTCGTTCTCCTGACCTTAGTCCCTTAGACTACTTTCTTTGGGGTCATTTAAAGAGTGTAATATATGAAACACCTTCTAATGATGTAGAGGAGTTACAAAACAAAATTATAATTGCTTGTGCAAACATACCACGAGAAACTTTAAGAGCGGCAACTAGTGTTACATTAATTAGGCGTTAACAAACGTGTGTAGAAAATGATGGAGAAACATTTGAACATTTAATTTAATTTGTATGCTTTCAATTAATAAAATTCCAAAATTATTTTTTCTCAGAAACTACAAAAGATAGGTTGGAAGGAGTCTTAAAAAGTCGTCACAAATATGTCATTGAATCCAAAAATGAAATAAAAAATAGGGCATTGCATTTAAAAATTGAAGTGAGATAGCGCCACCTGGCGGTGATGGGCGTTGATTCAAATCTTTGTGCCAACAAATGTGCGCCCTTGGAAGATATTTACAAAAATATTTTCATAATTTAAAAATCTTCATCCGCTCGAGATATTGCACTGTCCCATTTCTCGCTGAACACGCTGTATATATATATATATATATATATATATATATATATATATATATACTATATATATATATATATATATATATATATATATATATATATATATATATATATATATTGTTTAATAAAAGTTAACAAATAGCAAGTTTTACTGATACTTCAATTTTTATGTTCACCGTTCACACGTTTCTTAAGATATCTCGGGATAGAAAAACGGTATCGACATGTGGTTTTCGCTATTTTGTTGCTAATTTGGTCTACTGTCATAATCCAATCTTAAAAAAAGGAAAATGCCACATGTTTCATTCCCTCCACAAGGGGAAGGGTGGGCTGCTCGAGCTTTCCAAACTCCTTCAGCCACAATCATAGATTCCCAGCATACATACATACATTGCGTATATATGCATGGTGGAATTAAGGATGGGTGTGGTCAGTATAGGATCGGAAGGAACGGAGTTAGGGTTCTGAGGGGGAAAATACTATCCCAGCATTCGCATAAGTAGCCGCACATGGTGTACATATACGCAGTGACCATGCCGCTATATGTGTATGAGGAAAGCTCCTGAAAAAACCTCATACAAGGTAGACGGTAACGGGAATCGAACCCATTATCTCCCAAATGCTAAGCAGGTCGTGTCACCACTACGCTACTAGCTCGGCCATTTTTTGAAACTGCATACTTCTAGTTTTCCAAAGAGAATTAGATTTCTAAAAAAAATACCACCCTCTAATCTGAACGTTACTTATTAAGTTGCGTTGAGTATAATATAATTACATTGTTGGAAAAGAGCTCTTTTCAACAAGAGTAAGTTTGCGAAAATCGATTAAGCAGAACCGGACTTACAGGCGTTTATTCATAACTAGGTTCCCACCTTCCCCACCTCTTATTTGAAAAACAGAGTAAAACTTGTTTAATGAAAAGTACGCAGAATTTTCCGTGGAACCTGGTTATCCTATTTATAATGCCCGTTCATTAGGCAAATTTTGCAAAATTTGTCATTAAAATTTTGGTATTCAATTACGTCCTCTAGCGGTGGACCTACAATTCTATAAATAATTTCCAAGTGTTTCTCGAGGCCACTTTTTTTTATAAAAAATTGTTTCCCAAAGCTGTACTATAATCCGATCTGAAGATATGACCGACGATCGTTCTTATTTGCCCACCTTATACAGTGGCCGTCAATGAAATCGCGTACACCACGAACATCTAGCAACGCGATTATTGTATTTTTTAAATTTTGAAATTAGGTTACAACGTCAATAATGATCCAATAGAGAGGATTACAATTTTATCGTCTTCTATCAGTTTTGGCATGTTGACTTTTTGACACTGACAGTTGAGACCCGTTCAAAATGTCAAAAAATGGTAGACGCCATTTTATTGACGGTCACTGTATATAGAACCGCACCGATGTAAATTAATTATATGAGATCACACCCATCTTGTATCCGGATCACTCAGTCAACAGAATACTTCACTACAGGTCCTGGGCTCAAATCCCGCTTCAGGTAATCTTTTTCTTTATGTATTAAGAATTGTTTTTAATTATATATAATTTCAAATCGCACTTCTATTCGTTCGTTAAATTAAACAACTCTCATAATTTCTTATGTTTACATTCATAATAATTGTTGAAATATAAGGTGTGCCGTACTAAATATTTCGTATATTCAAATATGTGAGTACTTGTGACATGTCCATTTTATTTGTTTTGAAAGCACTAATTATTCAGTAATTCAGTGTTTAATAATCAATAAAAACAGCTTAATTTAGTATAAATTTAATAGTATTTAACAAGTTTAGTATAAAATTATCCATTATACGTCTTTTCTATATCTTTTAAACTGTTGTAGAACACTGGGTAGGAGTGACCAATCCAGAAACTTCGGGAGTGCGGTACATAGTACTAAAGCAATATTAGTATATACAGTGTGACCGATATTGGTTGAAATACAAATCTGGATGTTGTAAAATAAATAATAGTATTGTCGGTCTTCTCCGATTATAACTTCTAACACAATTGCCAGGATTAGTTACACTTCCAAATTCATATTGCATACCTAAATAAAATACTAAAAACTACCAACTAAAACACACTTGCCATGTACCGCAGAATCTGTTTCGGAATGGGAGATTGGAACTAATCCGTGGAGGGGGTGAGACCGTTATTTAACTTGAGTTATATTATTGTTAACTAAAAACACAAAAATAAAAAAGTTTTCATTACTTCATATACCATAATTACTCTGTACATTTATATCACTGAAAATGTAATATTTGCTTTCAAAAGTCGTTACAGAATAAAAATGCCAAAATAAACGATTAGATGAAGTCCAACAAATGCTCTTTATACCTATTATTTGTGAGACAATTAGAAAATTTGCTAATTTAACGACTCTTAATTATAAATAACGAACTTTACAATAAATTAAGCGAATATTTCTTATAACGTTAATGCAAATATTTTAATTGTGGCTTAAATTAGGATTTAGAAAAATGTTTAGATTAAAAGTATGGTTCAATACCTTTTTTATGACATTCTTGCGTGTATTTGTTATAATTTTTTTTTACAAAAGTGTTTTATTTAAATGCGGGACTTGCAATAAAAGAGAAATTCCATTTAGGGGTTGCTTTAGGGGATGTATATAAAAAAGACAGCTACATAACACGCAAAATAAAAAGGCTTTTAATGTTTATGTTGTTCTCCCAAAACTATGCTCATGTTTTTTAACTGTTTTAAACTTAACATACGTTGAAAAATACCTTTTGAAATTAACATATTTTATTTTTATATTCTACGTTTTAAAATTATCACTGCAAAGAATGATTTTATTAAAGGGAAATAACGAATGAAAAATCGACAGTTGGTATTCTTTGTCCAGTGGAGGATAAGTGACAAAGGAATCGATACGTCTTGGGCATTTCCATTTAGCTTGTGAATTGAACAGGACGTCACAGTCTCATGCAAAATTGCTTGAACCGTCTTTAGGGACCCTTGAAAATCAATATGAGCCTTTGGCCATTGTCCATATGTGATTTAACATACACCTGAAAATGCGCTTGCGTTTCGAATTTTTTATTCAGTTCAATTTTCTTTTAGAATAAGGAAGTTATTCACATTTCACAAGTTTTTCAGAGTACATGAATTATGCTGTACGTACTTGTTAAATATGTATGATGACTTAATTACATTGAATAAAAACAAACAGGAATTTTTTTAACATTGTATTCAGAATGAGATAATACATTACCATTACAGTTCGTTGAACAAGAAAGTAAAAATACCGCGAGTAATGCACTCAGCGCATGCCAACAATATTTCTAAAATAAGTAATTAAATTGATACGGATTATGATGTAAGAAACGTTGTGAACAAACCCAATGAATATTAAATCTGAACTTTTAGAGAACATTTAGTCCTTCATAGTTAAACATCTTTAAATATTATGGAATTCAAGTGAATGCAATTTTTACTCTCGTTTCAGAATATTGTATAATTCACTATTTTAGTAATTGGTGCAAATTTTCTCATCTCTAATTATTATATAACTATAAATTTCTGGTGTGGAACAACACACGCAAATGAATTAGTGTGTCTGACATACATTATTTCATTGTTGTTTTCACATTGTTGCCTATTTTTATTGTGAACCTATTACAAAAGGGGGTGTATAATTATCAAAAAAAAATGCTTTGTTCTACTTCTTTTAATTCCCACTGTTTAGGTCGTCGTGTGGTCTAGATCTTGAACATATCGAATAATTACTTTCTATGCAATTTTTTGATACGACATGTAATTTGGCGGCAAAATTTTCCTATGGTGGAATTTAAGTGTATAGATTTGTTCAATATCTGAGTAACGATCAACTTTATAGCAAAATGCATAACATATTTTTAAAGATGACTTAATTTTGCATAACTTTTCTTTATAAAATTTCTTAATACAAAGCCAAACAAGTCTAAAATTTAATTAAATAAGATTGGTCTATTAACCTCTATCTGACATGAAGATTTAAACGGTTTAAACGTCCATCGGACACAGGTTAATGTTGTTATTTTTACAATGTTGCCTATTTTCGTAATGAACGTATTGCAAAAGAGGTTGTGTATAATTATACTAAAAAATATTATTAATGTTTGTAGATGGGAAGTTCGTGTGTTGTTCCGTACCACATATTTTTAAGGATAATTATACAACCTCTCTTGTAATATGTTCATAACGAAAATAGGCAACATTACAAAAACAACAATAATTCATGTCAGATGAAAAAAATGTCAAAGCTACCCGTTTCTATAAAAATATCGATAATACAGTTTAAGCATTTTTTAATTACTTTTTAGACTTATTTGGCTTTGCATTAATAATAGTTACGTAAAATTAAATTATGTTTAAAAAATGTTTCCACATTTTTCTATAATTGTAATATTCAGGTATTGAGAAAAAATTGAACAAATAATCAAATTCCACCTTAGGATTTTCTTACCGCCAAATTACTCATCGTATCAAAAAATTGTATGGAACACAATTAATTAATCGATTTGTTTAAGATCTATATGTAGGTATTTTTATATCTTTGAAGTATGCAGTTGTTTCAGAGAGATTTGATAACAACCATATACTGCGCCTAATAAACCCCCCTCACCGCCGCTGGATTTTTCCCAAAATCTAATGAGCTCCAATAGAAAGCTTAAAGTACGTACGTATTGTGGTTCTGGAATTAGTGAAAAAAAAAGTCGTTTGCATAAACTTCCACATGTGTTGAAAGGTAAAAATGGCAATGTACACACTAAATCGTTAATTTAAGAATGTTCGTTGTAGTCATACAGAACGAATTGTGCAGTTTATAGTAATTCATTATATTTGCTTAAATTTGCCATTTTTGCTAAAACAACTATGTGAACTTCTGCTAGGTTAATTAACTATTTAATGTTCTGTCAAATCATGTCACGTGGCATTCAGTTGAGATTATTCACTCTGTATTTAACCGAGTTATACACTAGGCAGTATTATATGCTATGGAACTTATTTTAATTTGTGTATTCTGATATTTCGTTAATATTTCGAATCATTATAAATGTGTTATAAGTAGGCCAATGGAGGTTTACTTCTGGACCACGACACACAGTGAGCGTAGATTTTGTAGTAGTTTTAAGAAATAATTCTTATAAAATAAACATATACACATGTATGTACCATTACTATAAAATATTCTATATTCAGACGTACAATTACAACTTACAGCATGTTTTTAGCATGCAATATTTAATACATGCAGCGTATATCATACATTCATCAGACACTATGCAACGTGTGTAACATGGAACTTACAACACGCAAAGTAGCATATACAATGCACAACGTGAAATATATAAATTCAATGTATAACATCTAACGTACAATTTTCAAAATAGATATAGATATAGCAACATACAATGTGCAACATAACAACAGGCAACATACAATGTTCAACTTACAACATAAAAAGTACGATGTGTAACATAATATGTGTAACATACAAAATGCATATACAACTTACAACGTGCTACACCCAACACATGTCATACAGCTTGTAACATACAGCGTACGTCAATATACAACGTGCAACATACATCATGCAATTTACAACATTAAAAGTGCGATGTGCCAGATGTGATGCAACGTACAACGTGCAACTACATATCCGCAACATAAAACGTTCATATGCAATAAACAACATTAGACAACGTACAAGTTATGACGTGCAACAGACAACGTGCAACATGCAAAGTGTAACATGTACATGCACTAAACAACGTTCAGGGTACAATGTACAACATCAAACAAAAACTACAACATATAACGTATGGAAAATGAAATTTTTAGTTCACATCTTCTATGAACGTTTATTTAATTTTTATTTATTGTTTATTAATATTTATCGCATTATGAAATATTAAATATTGTCGTGCTGTAACGTAATGATTTTTTGCATATCTGACAAAAACATTAGCGCGCATCTAACTTACACTATACAACATACCGTACAACTTACAATACAAAACGTACAACTTCTAGCATACAACGACAATATTGCAAGGTGGAACGTTGAATGTATAACGTTTGACTCGAATCAAAACACATATGTTCTATACAATACAGAAACATGAGATTTAAAATATACAGCGTATGTAAGATACCATATGCTTTTTGCGAAATGGTTTAATTTAGTTACCATAGTTTTATAATGTATTCTTTATTTGATATAAAGTTATAAAACGATAACAACATACAAGTTGCTGTTCAAAGTTTTTCGTGCATTTCCCCAAGAGAATGACGATATTATGCTTACCATGTGTATTTATTGAGTGCACTATTAAATGAATTTATGTACACGCTATCCCCTCTTCCAAAAAACAGTTACAATTGTGTTTTCTCGTTCACAACTGTTCAAATTTTTTACCGATCAAGCTGAAATTTTGTACAGAAGATGTCAAGATCAATATTTAAACACCAGTTTCATTGGAAAAGCGCCTCCAAACATGGAATCTGTACCCAATCAGTAAATTTTATGCATTTTCCGTGACCTCATTGATTTTCACCAAGTGATGACAAAATCGTTGTTTATGCACAAATTTTGTTGGAAAACATCCGAATGCGTCGCATCAATACTCAATAAGTGAAAGTTATTGATAACGAATAAACATTGATTCAAAATAGTTTTTATAATCTCGTATTGATTTGCTTTTAGCACATTTTTTCAATGGAACTATTATACAGTGTCTTTCATAATTTCGTGAAACATTCTAAAATTTAATTATAAACAAACTATGCAGCGGATCATTATAATTCTTATTCTAATAGAACCAGATGTGTCCATTCTGGTTGATACGGCAGACATCTAACCGGTACTTAGATTCATTCCATACACGTGTCAGCATGTCACGATCAATCAGTGCCACACCTGCGGTGATACGGCCGTGAACTTCCTGAAGGTGTTAGATCTGGTGATCTAGGTGGCCAACGCACTAACGCGTCATCTTGTCCAAAGCGTCCTATCCCACGTTGTGGCATATTTGCTTGAGAGGCTCGTACGTCATTATGGAAATGTGCCAGACAGCCATCTTTTTGAAACACGTAATCATCACTGTCTTCATTCATCTGTGGCATCAGCCAATTCTCCAACATGTCTAAGTAAGTTCTTCCAGTGATGGTGCGCTACATGAAGAAAAATGGTTCGTACACCTTCATCTTAGATATTGCGCAGTAAACATTCACCTTAGGCAAATTTCGCACATGCTCAATTATGGTGTGGGGATTTGGAGTCCCCTAGATACGAACATTGTGCCTTTCCGGACACATGAAATGTAGCTTCGTTGGAAAAGATGAGCCTGCCTGCGAAATCATCAATTTCAAACCTTTCCTGCATTTTAGTGCAGGAGTTGGTGTGCGGACTTGTTTGTCATCAACGCTGAGAGCCTGATGTAGCCGAAGCTTGTAGGGTGTACACCTTAGCCTCTTACGGAGAATTCGCCACACTTTTGTTTGTGAGAGGCCAAGTTGTAAACTCTCACGTTTAATGAACTTTTTGGGGGCTACGCTCATACGCTTTTCTGGCGCGATCCACTGTTTCTGGAATGGTCCTAGACGTCCTGGCTGATGATTGATAATAGGCAGCCTTCATCCCTAAATGTCTCATTCCATTTTCTGATGCTGTTAGAAGGCAGCTCCTTGTTGAATTGTGCTCGAACACGTCGTTGTACAGTCAGAACGGAGGATGTTCTTGCATATTCTAAAGTGCAAACAGATTTTTCACGTTTATTTAACGCCATATTGACAGTTTGTTACTTATTGTTGTGACCGTTTCTAAGGAACTATGTAATTAATTTTAATCCTAGCGGCAAACCGGGGCAACAAAACAATGCCGTTTTGTTAACAAAAACTTGTGGAGTTTCTATTTCGATAAGCATAACAATTATAATGATCAGTTGTATAGTTTGTTTATAATTAAATTTTAAAATGTTTCACGAAATTATGAAAGACGCTGTATGTATTTATGCATCATTGCACAATTAAGAGTTTTATTCATAATCTTGTATTCGAAAAGGTGTTTGTCCCCAAAAAGTGATGCTCCACGGGGAAATGTACTCCACCTAGAGACATCGAACCCGTTTCCAATGATACCATAACTTGTTTATGAATATTTACGCTAATTTTTTAAAGATTAATTTGCTTTTGTTTTTTTTTTAATTTCCTTTAATATCGTATTGTAAAAGAATTTAATTTGGTTGCCATGGTATTTCTTTGATACTCTGCATCATACATAATTTAGCTTGCCACATTCAACTTGCATGCAGCTTATAACAAACACTAAATAAGATAACATGTACAATTTGCAAGTTCCAACATGCAATTTAAAACATGCATCGTATAACACGTAACAAAAATAAAATTCACAGTGAACAACGAACATCACACACTTCGCAAAATACAGCTTGCAACTTAAAACTTATGCAGACTACAATATTAACAACATGCAATTTGTAATAGACAACGCCTATCAAAGGATAAGAGTACTTTTAAAATGGTATTATACAGTGTGTCCCACCAGGAAGGGCCGCGGTCGATATATGGAAAAGTACGTGTAGGGTGATTTTGAAAATTTGGTTATTTACAAAGGTCAGTAAGGCCTACCTTTTTCAAATATTTTCACGTTTCTGGCACTTCCGGTATAACCGGAAGTCGACACTAACTTGCTCATTTGAAACGGAACGCCCTGTATATTTTTGCAGTTTTGGATTCTACGTTGAATTTTAAGTCAACTTTGTGTAAAGTAATGATTTAGACACCGCTACATCTGTGACTGATTGCATAATGTCTGAGGAATAGCCAGTTTAAAGTTATGAAGTTATAAAACTTGATTTTGTCAAATAGAACACCCAGTATATTTTTGCAGTTTTCGATTCTTCGTTCTATTTTAAGTCAGCTTTGTGCAAAGTTGTTTATACGTAAATTCGGTTATTTTCGAGATATCGCCATTTTTAAGACAAAAAGTGACAGTTACAGCAGCATATTAAAAATGTTTGAATCTAGAACGGTTGATGACTTTTAATTTCAATATTTGCAACAGTAATGGTTTAGACATCGCTACATCTGTAACTGATTGCATAATGTCTGAGGAACATACAGGGCCCTCAAAATTTATAAGCCAATTTAAGAAGGTAAGATTTTTTCAAATGGATCACCCAGTATATTATGTTATTTTTATTTTTTTTTAAGAAAAATTAAATTCTGAATCGAATGATATAAATTGGTATGTATTTCCCAGTTACAGCGAATTTTGTTATAAAAATGTGTAAAAACTGAAGTATTTGATTTTGCGAAGTAGGCTGAAAAAATAAAACAATTTAGTTTGTGTTGATGCCAAATTTGTTGTTAGAAGCTGCGTCAGTATTGTGTGTGTCCACAAACGTGTTAATAAAGATGACATCAGGATTAAACTACACTTACGAAGATTATTTAAATTTATTCGTAATTTATGGACAATGTGACAAAGTTATAACAAGAACTTGCGATGCATTTGCTGATCGATATCGACATAAACAGAAACCATCACGAAAAGAGGTATCCAAAGAAGAAAACGTATTGTTGATGACGAAAATATAGAAATAGTGATTCTAGGGTAAGCTGCTCTGGAGTCTCGTTTGTCTCAAAGCTCAATACATAGAATTCTAAGGAAACACAATTTTTACTCATTTTCGATATGTATGATATAACAGCTAAATGAAATTAAAAGACAATGATTTTGTGAATTTATTTTGACGAGGTATCAGGAGAATTTATGGAGTGACTCCAATCTGCACAACACTCGGGAACGTAATTTCCAAGACAGTTGGCAGTTCAACGTTTACTGCGCTGTTAGAAATAATGCAGTGGAAGCCTTAGAATTTTATCAAGATAATTTAAATAGTAAGTAAATATCTTTGGTGTGATTTATGTACTTACAGTTATAGTGTGTATTAGGTTTACAGATATTTAAATATTCTGCAAAATTTCAATAACACTTGTCTGGATAATTTACCCCTGGCAGAATATAGAAATATTTTTTACCAGCATGATGGTGCACCTCCACATAGGGGTCAGTTCATTAGTAACCTTCTCCAAACCACTTTCTATGACCAATGGATTGCTAACGACGGGCCTTTTTTGTGGCCTCCAAGATCTTCCGATCTACCCGTTTTAGATTTTTTGATTTGGGGTGCTATAAAATATAAGGTCTACGAAACTCCATTAACAACAATGGATGACTACATGCAGAGAGTAAGGAATGCACTTCGGAATCTGTCCCAACACTCCATTAAACATGCAACTCATACTGAGTTAATTCGTAGATGCGAAAAGTGTTTAGTGGTCGCAAGTAAAAATTATGAACATTTATTGAATTATTATTTTTTTTATTTTTGTTTATCAAATTATTTTCTTGTTATAACTACTTGTGTTTCTTGTATTTAGTTATTGAAATCTTAGTTATTTTAAATTACTATCTCATTTCATACAATTATTGGTATAACTCGCTAATATCTCAGAATCAGTATCTTCATCATCAACAATCTGTTTTCTCCTTTGAATCCCACTTTCACATTCTAAATAAATTTAAATAGTTTTTACATGTGTTCCTTATTTTAACTATTTCAGTAGTGACGATATGCTGCATTGTTTTATTTTTTCAGTCTACGTGTCAAAATCAAATTCTACAGTTTTTACACGTTTTTTATAAACAAATTTATATCATTCGATTCCGAATTTAATTCCTCTTTCGATCGTAAAATAGTATACTGGGTGTTCTATTTGAAAAAATTTTCTAACTTCTTACCTTTTAAATTGGCTTATCAATTTTGAGGGCCCTGTATGTTTCTTAGACATTATGCAATCATTTCCAGATGTAGCGATGTCTAAACCATTGCCGTTGCAAATATTGTACACAAAGTTGACTTAAAATTCAACGTAGAATCTAAAACTGCAAAAATGTACAGGGCGTCCCATTTAAAATAAGAAAGTTGGTGTCGACTTCCGGTTATACCGGAAGTACCAGAAACGTGAATATATTTTGAAAAGATAGGCCCCAGTGACCTTTGTAAACAAACAAATTTCCAAAATCACCCTATACGTACCATATATCGATCGCGGCCCTTCCCGACAGGACACCATGTATAGAAATCTTTTATGAACGTCTAATTTATTGTTTTATGCCACTTTTTTTATTAGCTTTATTGTAACCGATTTACTTGTAGTATCATAATTTATAGCTTGGATTTCGAAATGGTTTGTTAATTGTCCCAGTATTTGTAATTAGTCTTTATTAGAATATTACAGTTATCAATTTGTATAACTGAATAAACAAGTCTTTCATTTTTTGCGATTCTTTTTGCGGCGTGTGCTTAGGGTGGTTAATTTAAGAACTTTGTCTTTAATTACGTGGGTAGGTTATCTATTCAAAGGAAAACGTAATTATTTTAATACCAAGCATTTACAAAAACTTGTGAAATTAGAGTTTACCAGCCTGATTAAGATTATACCTATTTTACAACTTGCCCAACGAGTTGCGGGTTACACATTTGTTATGCGCGTTTTATAGAAGATTCCCCACTCTTATCAAATTGTGAAATTTTGACAACCGGAAATAGACTAAAACCGAGATATATATATATATATATATATATATATATATATATATATATATATATATATATATATATATATATATATATGGTGTGGCGCGAAGCGCGAAGACCTTGTATTAGGCTTATTGATGTAAGTACTGATATTTGAAAATTGAAAATTTGTACTGTAATATTTTTGGTCATGTATATTTTAAATAGAATGTGGTATTTTTGGTCGAAATTCTTATTCTACATAAAATTTTGAACAAATTTTTATAAGGATAACATATCTCAAAAATGAGCTGTTTGTGAGTTATTTTAAGTTTTGTGAATTTTTTTCAAAAATCATGTTTCCATATTATTTACGATATCTTATCTAATTGATAATCGTTTACTTTCATATTTTGATCAAACAATATCAATGTATGACGAAACGTTGTGGATCGGAAATGACTTTGTTAATTTATATACAGGGTGTTGCAAACCGAGCGACCAATTCTAATAAATTCAAGCATTAAAAACTGACTTAACTTAAATGGAGCACCCTGTATTTTATGGTGCTATAAGATTTATTATTTTATTTCTTTTCGATTTATAGTTACATGGCCTACACCTGAATGAGCCATTTTCAAGACAAGAAAAACAATAAAAAACAATAACAACATCATAACATAATTACAGAGGGTAATGTTTATTTTTTTATTTGTTATACCCTGTACCTTATGATGCTATGGGATTTATTATTTTATTTCCTTTCGATTTATGTTTACATTCCCTATACCTAAATCGAGCCATTTTCAAGATATTTCGGTCTCTTGAATAAATGCATTTTGAAAATGGCACATAGAAATCATACCAATAATGATTAATAATAATAACATAATAAGAACAACAATTTCAAAAATATTAATTACAACAAATGTTCAAAATTATTTCCATTTACTTCTAAGCATTTATGAATCCTTTTAATAGTGTTTTGTTTCGTAGATTTACTAAGTTTTTGGGGATCGTAATTATTAAAAGCCTGTAATACTCGCTGTATAATAATTTCCTTTGTTGTAATTGGTTCCGAGTATACTAGATTTTTAATATGTCCCCAAATACTACTGTCTAGGGGTGTGAGATCAGGAGATCTCACCGGCCAATGATGTGGTCCTCTGTTGACTCTCCACCTATCCTCAAAATGTTGCTACAGAAAATCAGCATTAATTTGTAAGATGTGTGGCGGTGCCCCGTCCTGCTGATACCATATAAGACTTCTTTCTTCGACATTTAAATTGTTTAACGATGGCAAAATAGTGTCCTGAAGGATGTTGTAATATGCGACACCGGTCAGATTTTCATCATAAATTTTAAGTCCGAAAATTCTGCCATCTTTTATGGCACAAAAAGCATTAAACGACCAGCTCGTTTGAAAATAACGCTCTCTTGTTATGTGAGGGTTTTCGTGAGACCAAAGCATTTTTGCAAAATTTTGCCTCGTCACACCAAATGATTCTTTGAGTAAAATTCTCATCTTCCTCGATTTTCAACAAGAACCATTCACAAAATTCAACGCGCTTAGGGAGATCTTCTGGCAGCAAGTGATGCACAACATGATAACAGAAAGGTTTCCACTTATACTCTTTAAGCATCCTATGAATTGTTCTTGTCGTTAATCGTAAGCTTATTTCGCAATCTCTAATAGAAGCATCTCGATATGCAGAAAAGAATCCCAGCACATTTGTCATGTTAACTTCATCATCAACTAATGGTTTAATTTTTGCAATTTTTGAACGGCATGCTCCAAATTGCGACATGTTCTTTAAAAGTCTTGTGATAGTATCTCGAGTTAGGCTCCGTTTTTCCGGAAATGTTTCTGTAAATACACGATATGTTCGGCTAGCAATTCTATTACACTCTCCGTTAGATTAGGATCAAGTTTAGAAAATCATTATTGGTATGATTTCTATGTGCCATTTTCAAAATGCATTTATTCAAGAGACCGAAATATCTTGAAAATGGCTCGATTTAGGTATAGGGAATGTAAACATAAATCGAAAGGAAATAAAATAATAAATCCCATAGCATCATAAGGTACAGGGTATAACAAATAAAAAAATAAACAAAAATGAGTTGTGTTATTAGAAAGGTAAATTGCACCACGGTCTAGCTCAGTGAGGTACAAACTTATAAAACTTACTGAAATTTGAGAACTCGTTCATCAGGTGTGGGAAAGCAGAGATATTTTCATAGATATAATCAGTATTAGCATTTGTTTTAATTGGGCACCACTCAATTTCTAGGTTTAATAAATAAAATACAACAAAAATTGAGAAAGGTTGTATCTCAGAGCATAATAGGTAATCTGAATAAGCACTAAACATCTGTATTTATATGTATATTTAATATAGCAAAATGTCTGATGAATATCAGAATAAAATAACTAAAACGATACTTCTTGTACTGCCTTACAATCTTAAAATCACTAAATTAAACACTGTAGATAAGCTTACAATCTATGTATACTTAGAATTCAAAATGCAATCTATTCAAAATGTTTTCAATAATGAAACGTGTATTGACCCATGTCAACAAATTACAGTTGTGATAGGTTATGAACTCAATGGTTTTTATTTCAGGAGCAGGACTCAACTGTTCTTTTTTTAACCGTATCAAAATAACACTAACTGATTTGTTATTTACTTAACTGCACTAAAAGGATAAGTACTTACTTGTACAAAATAAATATTTTAATCTCGTCTTAAACGAACTGTAGCTTGAGAATTTTCATTTCCAATTCCAAGACAAATATACGATAATGTAAAGGTAATTTCCATTTGTAACTAACGTACAAATAAACGAAACACAAACGTATGGGAAGGCACTATAACTTTCCTATGTCTTCAACATAAAAATTAGATGAACGGTAGCATATAAGAACATTCAATTATTGGCACCAAATGTTGTTGACCTTACAACAACTGAAAGATATAACGAACGCAGAATATGTATAACAGCATGTGATTGATGCAAAACAAAGGTACATATCTCCATTTATGTTCATTAATCTGCCATTTTAACAAAGTTAAGCTCGTGACGTCATACCCACGCCACTCAATGGTACGTAAATTTAACAAAATAAAAGCTTTTTCTTGAGATAAACTGTATTCTTATTCCTTATTCTGATTCTCATTCTGATTCCTATTAAATATAATATATAGAAAATGTAATTAGACGCCTTTACATACCTTATAAAAGGGAAGCAAAACTTAAAAAAGATAACGTCTTAAAGGCACGACGTGATAAACGGAAATGCATCTAGCATGCTCAACTCATGCTGCGCATAGAACTAAAATTGTATGTCTAAAATATACACAGGGACGTTCGTAATTATGTAGACTGAAGAAAAAATATTGCGATATAAAAATTTAATTATTAAACGAAAAAAGAAATGCTTAAAAATACTAAGGTAATGTGAATATACTTATCAATAATAATACAAAGTTTTAAATTTAAATTAAGGTAACGACAGACAAGAATTGGCACGTTACAAAGGTGTTCCATTTAAATTAAGCAAGTTTTTAATATTTGAATTTATTACAATTGGTCGCTCGATTTTCAAGACCCTGTATAAATTAACAAAGTCATTTCCTATCCACAATATTTCGTCATACATTGATATTGTTTGGTCAAAATATGAAAGTAAACGATTATCAATTAGATAAGATATCGTAAATAATATGGAAATATGATTTTTGAAAAAAATTCACAAAACTTAAAATAACTCACAAACAGCTCATTTTTGAGATATGTTGTTACCCTTATAAAAATTTGTTCAAAATTTTATGTAGAATAAGAATTTCGACCAAAATATACTACATTCTATTTAAAATAAGCTAGTTTATGATTACTTCCGGTGTAACCGTAAGTGCTACAAATATTTTCATTGAATTCAGCATGGCCAAAAATATTAAAATACAAATTTTCAATTTTCAAATATCAGTAGTTTCACCAATAAGTCTAATGCAAGGTCTTCACGCCACACCCTGTGTGTATATACAGTGTGTCCGAGATTCAGCATGCATGTATTGCTATATTCGTTAATATTGAAGATAGAATGTCGGTTAAATGGGGAAAGTTTTAGAGAATTTTATGGCTATCATCATAGTAAAGTCAGATTTGAAGTAACTTTTTTTGTTTTTGAAATAATTGAAGAAAACAAAAATTGTGCATTTTCTACTACCCCCTGTAGCTCTTTTATTTGAAGTCTGACAACATTTTGATTTGTACATTATTATGACACTTTTAAAAGACAATTTTAAAAAAAGTACCAAAATTTATCGACAGTCATTTGTTTTTGAAATACATACACTAACTATTGTTTTTCATATGTACGCCATCTTGGATTTTTACATTATCGAATAGTATTTTTTATCACCTTTTCAGCGATGTATCACATGATACGAGAACTATCAAAAATTTAAACCCTTGCTAATTTATCTGTTTTTGCTTACAAAATTTAATACATTTCTAACTTTTATTTTTGGACGCTATTTGGATTTTTACATAATCGAATAGTGGATTTTAACACCTCTTCTACAATGTATTACATGATATGAATATGTAGAAAATGTGTGGAGTGTAGAGGGGGACATATCGAGCATGTTTTATGATAGTTACTATTATCGGTTTTGTTTTTATTTTAGTTATTAGAAATTACAATAATTAGGAATCTAATTGTATAAATTTTTCATTTATTAATCCATGCCTTCTCAAGGCCTACTATTTCAATTTTATATTTTTAAAATTTTTGATGGAAGTAAATTCTCGTATCATGTGATACATCGCTGAAAAGGTGATAAAAAATACTATTCGATAATGTAAAAATCCAAGATGGCGTGCATATGAAAAACAATAGTTAGTGTATGTATTTCAAAAACAAATGACTGTCGATAAATTTTGGTACTTTTTTTAAAATTGTCTTTTAAAAGTGTCATAATAATGTACAAATCTAAATTTTGTCAGACTTCAAATAAAAGAGCTAGAGGGGGTAGTAGAAAATGCACAATTTTTGTTTTCTTCAATTATTTCAAAAACAAAAAAAGTTACTTCAAATCTGACTTTACCATGATGATAACCATAAAATTCTCTAAAACTTTCCCCATTTAACCGACATTCTATCTTCAATATTAACGAATATAGCAATACATGCATGCTGAATCTCGGACACACTATATATATATATATATATATATATATATATATATATATATATATATATATATATATATACATATATATATATATAATCAACCTGTAATTTTGGTACAGTACCGGTAAGTATTTGAACACTAGGTAATTTTATATTTCTGACTTATCTTGCTGCTCATACCTTAAAAGACAATAAAGCAAAAAAAATAATTGAAATGGATCAAATAAGTAAACCTATTAGAACTGTAAACCACCTATACGTCTACAACTGCAATTTAACCTAGTACATCTTTATTTACTTTGTATCAGGGCAAAACGTTTTATTTATATATTTTTTAATTTGTACGGGTGTATGACATCACCAGATTGAATGGGTTACTTGATCTTATGCACCATGTAGTTTGTACTACTTGAACGTAATTTAGGTAGGTAATCATTTTAACATCTTAGTTTCTGTCACATTTTTATCTCGGTGCTTTTCAATATTGTTTAATTTATTCTTTTATTATAAAACCATTTTTTCAGTTTTCACACATTTTTCTTAGTCTTATTATTATCTTTTTTATACCAGAAATTAAAATTAATGAGCAACTGTTTTTATCTTATATTTTAATTGAGTTTTTAATATTCATCTCTTGTATAAACAGCTTAAACTTTTTTATAATTTTATATGTTACAAAAAATTACCAATAAAATAAACTGAATCGCCATAAATTTATAATAACTTCTTAAATTTAAGTAAAAACTCTTAGTATAAGGTTAAGCTTTATAAATGTCTTAAAATGTTGAAAAATTAACGATAAAACTGGTATGTAAACTTTAAAGCACTCGGAACATCAAAGCGTTTTGAGTCTTCAATTAAAATCACCTGCACTATTCTAGGAATTCAGAAAGCTCGTTACAAATAACAAACTTAATTCTTTAGAGATTGTTTAATAGTGATAAATATTTTCTTTCTGTAAGAAAACCATCTACCTTCCTTCGTTCTTTGTTAGTTATGTATATATTTGGGTTATAATTAATTATGTACTATTCAAATTTTTGAAATTTAACGGTATGTCCTTGACAACATTTTAAATTCGTACAAATTTTACTGGAAGAATCTTAATCAACATTATTAATGATGCATTTTTATTACAGAATTAAAATCAATTTCTTGTTGGTATTTAGATAACGATAAATGTGGACAAATCATCTTTTTTTAATTACTATAGGTACGTATAACAATTACTGTTAATGTTCACTGACCTAATGTGGTTACAATCTTTTACATTGATTTTTTCTTTTATGGCATCTGAACTGTTTACAGTAACATGAGTTCAATAAATATTAACACAAGTTGTACACTGTTTGCATTATACATTAAATAATGGGTTAGAGAAATAGAAAAATAGCGTAAATAAAACTATTTCAATTGCAAATTAATGAAAAGCTTGCTTATACGTTTAAATTTCTTACAGAATTTTTATTTCAATATGTTGGACTAACATTCTGTTCAACCACATGTTTAGATTTTTTGGAAAGGAATGGTCATTTGTTTTTATGTTGTAAAAAGAGTAAAATAAAGAGACTTTTGATGTGCCGAACAAAATATTTGTCAAACTTAACGTACTATTGTGTATTGTTTAAGAACGTCTGTGAAACTGTATAGGTGTTTTATCACTTTGTAACAAGAGTTTTGGTTTAATAAAGTTGGTTATTTACTCTATGCGTGGTTAATATTAATAGAATTAAATATTCACAACACTGCTATGATATTAAAATGTAATTGATTGTGACATTTTTCACTATTGGTCTTCATTTCGCGTAGAGGGCGTTCTGTAATGTCATTTACTTGACAGGGTTTAATAATAATGTTTTTATCTACCAAAGATCATCTAGTTATTTATCGTTACTAATATGAAATGTCAAAATTTCTATTACTCTTAATTCTCTTAATGATACGTTATACTGAAACCGGTCGAGCAAATTAAAATAAATTGTAGATTTTTTTTAATTGCTTAATTAAACATTCATGTAGAAAAATAAAAACGTGACCCATTGATCATATCTGTTTTTGGCATTTACGCTTTGCTTAATTAATTTATTCCTATAAATGGAACATTATTAGTAATTCATAATATTAGAATTGGATGTAGATGATGTACTCTGCTCAACATTTAGCTTATGGAACGTTTAATAAAAAATACTGCATTATACACGGACATTTTGTATTGATATAAGAAAAACTTTATTCGTACCGTTTTTAGAATTAGCTTTCGTTTAACTTAGGAAACGAGTTTTAATATAGACATGTGACTTAGTCTTTTTTATTATTATTGAGATTGTAACGTCTGTCCGCATTGCTTCGATCGGCAGGAATTTCCATAGGCCTAACCAATTATCTTGATCTGCAGCAAATAAATCCAAAAATCACTAATTTCCTTGAGAAAATGTCCAAACATACAGCATCAGTGGTCAAGAACTACGTGTTTTTCAATCCCGTAAAACAATTGTGACTGGAAGGGTATAACTATAATACATCATGTATAACTCAACAGCTAGCAGCGAGGTAAACAATCTTTTAATAATAGTAATAATGGGGCGCCATGAACTTTTTAATATAAAACCCCAAAAAATCCGAAAAGAGGAAAAGCTAAAAGAGAAATGTTCGTTTAGCACATACGCACAAGAACAGATATAAATAAGATACAAAATAAAGTATCCAGTAAATATAATTTTTTTAACAAATATTATTAATCGACTTTGTAAATAAAATCCAAACAATTTGTTTATTCAATACAAACCCATTGGCATCAGAATTTTTCTTCTTTACCTTTATATGTTTTCTTATTTTTGGACCACTGGCCAAAAAATTACAATTTAACAATTTTTGTTTGTTTAGAATGAAAATATGAGCCATATGGTATCACTGGGTGCTTAAACTACATCACACACATTCTTCTTTGCTGTAACGGGATAGTGTTTGGTATACACGTCTTCAGACATATTTTATAAACAATTTATTTCTTATGAAGACGTTTTAAATTTTGTGATAGCACAACGCAATGATTCAAACCACCATACCGTATGTCAGATAAAGGAATGCGCGCTATTGATAATTTTGAACGACTCTGTGTCTTTGCTTCTACACCATATCGTGATAAGTATACTTGAACACTTTCTATGCAAAGTCTGAAAATTATTGATTGCTGCATCAATAATGCAAGTGAAATGACCCAGGGCCATTTTTTGCTCCGTGTACCCACCATATAACTACCAATATATTTGTCCATAAGGTCTATTCCACCCATGGTTTTATTATATTATGCGACTGACTATTACACATTTTTACTCTTTTCGCGAATATCTTACTGTTCTAAATGGAGAGCCGTCTGCATATATGTAGAAGCCGTTGTTACCACTGCATCTTCGAACCACCGTAAAGGTTTTTTTCTAATACATGTCACACTCGTCTCTTTCACTTTTCTCTTGTCTACACACATGGTTTCGGTACACGATGTGCCTATCGCACCGTAAACTAGATATTAAGGTACCTAAACAAACTAAGCCCCATGAAAAGATTATCCACGTGTATATCGTATAGTAAATCTGGATTGAGCATTTGTTTATTGAATTATACACCACATCTTGAACCCGATTCTTATCTGTTAATCACGGATAAATTTTGTGCATATGTGGTTATCGTAGTCTTTCATCTTTAAAGACAAGATTCTGAACTGGCAGAGAAAAGTTTTCTAAGCTTTTCTTTTTCATTTTATTCATAAGAGGCTTAATTGTGAAGGGCTTTGTCAAAGACATCCAAAAGGGCGTTGTTTATAAAATGAGTGAACCTTTGGATTTATAAAAATCGACTTCGTCTTACTGAATTACAAACAAGAAGAAATATTTAATATCTCAGTACATTCTTCGCTTGGAAGGTAACGAATTCTGTTTTTATCTCGTAATTAATAAACCGTGAAGGTGTTTGCTGAAGTCGGTTGCTGTTGCACGTCCATTCGAATGCGGTCAATCAATTTTATTTCAGCAGGGCACCTAACTGAGGACCTGTAAGATTATGTACCATACCTCCTTCATGTTTGTTAGAGTCTTTATCGGTGTCAATAGTTTTAGGGGGTTTAATAAATATTTCATCAACCTGGGAGGTAATTTCTTCATCGGGAAGGATCATGTCGAACGTCTCGGACAAGGGAATTCTGACCTGGAAAAGAATTTGTAGTAAAAACGCCCAGTAACACCATATGGTATCGGCCTAATAGAGGCCTTCTATAAGTTTGTTGAAACCAATTATCTAAAAGGTAATAGTTCTGTACTTAATGCTAACAATAATAATAAAAGACGATGTTTATAACAATTGAAATAATGTACTTAAAGCGGGGATATCCACGTTTTTCCATTGATAACAACCGACAAACTAAATACATCCTCGTGAGAGAAAGACGCGAAATCACCACACGCGATGACCTTACGGTAACTATTGACACCCTTCTAACCAAAACTGAAGGTTGGGACCTTTCTATCCTTACTTAGGCTCAGAGTTACTTTTCTGAATACGGAAAGTTATTATTGGGCGCTAATGGGTTAAAATAGATGTGAATATTAGAGAAAAGTTTTGTCCTTGTTACCACGAATAATATTCAGGAACGAAATGATTAATAACAATAATGGTTCAAATATAACGCCACATTGTAGTTTATAGAATTAATGACGTCATGCATTTTTTTTTAATTTTCGAAAGGCAGTAAAGGACAAATTAGAAGCTGTTGAGAAATCATTTTGTGTAATCGGTAAATAATGTGGAGCATCTAATTTAAACTTGAGATTGTAGTTTTAATGAAACAACTGTAAATTTAATTTAACAACCAGAATGGCTGACGAGCGAAAGGGAGAACCGCTTTACTAAAAATCGTTCAAATAATTACTAAATCAGTTATATCGAGTTGAGATTAAATATAGACTAAATGTTTAAACTACGTAGATTTAATTATAGTGTTAGTGGATTTTAGATCCAAGGTATTTTTCGTCTAGAAAATCAATACTTTAAATGGAAATTTATCAATATGGAAGAAATATCGATCGTTCTCTCAAGTTCAAGATGACGAGCTATCACGAATAGGGATAAGTTAGGGACATTGGTTTTGTTTGGTTACTATTGGTTGAATTTAAATTTAGGTATGAAAAAGAGCCCTTATGACTAATTATTGATTTATGGAACTGTAAAAACAAAATGAGTTTGGGGAAAGAAAGGGCTATGAATCCAACAGTAACCTAACTAGTGGATTTTCGCTTGCTCAGTTCGACCACTAGTGAAATTTCGGGCATAACCTAACGCAATTTAATTTACTTGAAAATTACAAAAATTCGTTCAACGCATCGTTATGAGCAGGTAACTATCAAGTATTGGGAAATCGTCTTAAAGTTCTACAAAACGTTTCCAAATTTTTAAATTATGTGCTTTTTAGCATTAATTAAACAAGTTGTCCGTATTTAAAATAAGAAAATATAAATCTTCTAGTTTTGTAAAGTTAACGTATAAAGAAAATAAGCTCTTCTCTAAACAAAGTTCGTATAAAATTAAGATTCTAAGTTACGATTATGTAATGTAACGCCTTAACTGTAAGTAACTGTGGTTTTGTGAGTAGTTAACAATAATCTTCGTCATCTAGTGAATCTATTTTGCTGCGACCTGAACGAAATTGGTGTATAAATATCTCCACAGATAAGAAAGTTGTAAATTTTTTACATTTAGAATTTTACGGAAAACGAAAATTTTAAAGAAAAGAAAAGTTTGTTATTTGGTTCTACTCTACAACTTCTTCTAATAACGTTTTTTCATATCTCGTATTGACACCTGGATACTGACAAGCTTGCTTAGATACCTTTTTGCCCATATCTTCGATTGTTATCTGGGAATCTGGCAAATCCCAAGCTTTATTTTGTTATAATCTATTAGTCTTGTATTTAAATTACATCAAAAGTTAGGGCACGAAGTAAATCATGGCTGGACGAGGGAACGTCATAGCGTTCGCTAAACATGACAAAAATTGCCAACGTTGCCAATACAAATTTTTAAAACATTAATATCATAATAGGATAGAAACTTTTTTTTTAGATTATTTGTTATCTCTATTATTATAAGTAAAATTGTCTTTTTATTTCACTTGCATAAATTAATATGAGTAAAAAATAGTATATTGTGTAACAAGTGCAGAAAATTGCTTATTTGTGACGAGTTTGAAAAAGTTGCGGCACGAGCGCAAGCGAGTGCCGCAATTCAAACGAGAAATTAGCAGTTTTGCACGTGTTGCACACTATACTTTTTCTACAACCACACCATATAAAACTGTATATAATTTTATTTTCAAAGAAATTTATTACCCATTTAAGTTTATTTATTGAATAGTAACATACTTATCTAAGAATTTCACGTTAAAATTTTTAGTTATAGTTAACCGTAAAATTAGAACAATTTTGAATAACAATTTTTGGTGAATTACTTTTAGAAATATTTAAAGTATTAGATGTAGAGGTTGATGGTCCATCGCAAGATAATTCTGTACTTGATGTTGACGGAGAAACCGAATGTAGTATTTTGTTTGCAACATTCATTTTGGAGTACAAAGAGTCATCGACATAAGATTCGGCGACGCTGTTAGATTGCCAACCTCCTTGGCGTTTCAATGTTAGTAGGTCAGCTCCTGCATTGCTAACATGGTTGCCGAAGTTCGCCGGAATGTGTGCTCCGTGTACAATTCTGGATTCGGTAACTTTAAAAATGATGCAATTTCTTGAGGCATTTTACCAAATTTGTTTATTCCTACCACTTGCCGTGTGCATTTTCCTTTTTGATAATATAAAAAAAAACGGTTTTCAGATATCTCAGAAGGACGCAAAGAACCATATTTCTTGCAGAGGTTATAAAATTTACCGGTAATTGTAAAACTTCTTGAAACTTTTGTTTTAGTGTCGTTTAATTTTATTAGTAAAGCAGAATTTAGATCTTCTATGTCATTTATTTTTAATTTCCACAATTCGCCTCTTCGACATGCACCACTAATTGCAATAATCATTGCAACCTGCAATGATAAAAAATATTAAATATTTATTATTTATTGTAGTTGTGTGTTATTTAAAAGTACCTTTGTTAGTAGATATCGATCATCTGGGGTTTCTTGTAAAAATTGCCTTATTTGTTCCGATGTCAAAGTATGTACTTTTTTGGCGGAATATCCTGTAGAGTTTCTATTTAAAAAAGCACGTAATTTTGAATAAGTCGATATATCGATGGCATGATTAATATTAATGGTAGATTTTAACATGGAATATATAGACCATAAAGTGGAAGCTTTTTTCACTTTTGACATTTCTTCGAAATAGACCATTACAATCTTTTCAGAAATACTTTTGGTTTTATTTTTTTTCTTCCAATCCATTAATTGTTTGTATACATTTTCATATTTTTCTCTTGACGTAGAAGGTAGTAAATTCAACGACAATAAATTCCCTTGTTTCCTGAGTTCTGGAGGTGTATTTTCTATTTCTATATCAGAAGTATCATTATCAATATTCATTTTGTTGTAATTTCGTTTTAAAAATAGTTTAGACAGGAAATGTTTGACTTTTACGAAAAATAAACAAGCGACAGTCGCTCGCGAACCTTCGTTGATAATACATGTCTGAGCATATCTAAATATCGTTGGTATAGCGCAGTGGGTAGAGTCTCCACTACGTATGTGAAAGGTCTCGGGTTCGATTCCCGACAACTCAGGTTTTCTTTTTATTTTATTATTTTATATTTTCGTTCTCGAAAATTTTTCTTTTTATTTTTGGTGTATAGATATTATATGGTGTACCGGAAAGTACTTTGCGGCACAGAAATGTCACTTTCCGGCACGCTTATTATTATTATTGTAAGAAATGATCAAGTTTGCGAATATAAAAGTATGCAGAAAAACGAGTTTTGAATACTGGTTGTAGAAAAAATATTTATTTATACTGATTCCCTTGTAAAATTATGGCAACATCCAATAAACTTTCAATTTTCAAGCACTTATGAAAGCTCTCAATAATATTAATCGAGACTGGTCGAGATATAGAAATAAATTAATTACTTGGAGAGTAATTAATATAAAGCAGAAGTAATTATTAATCTTCAATTATAAGTGACATCTGTTTAACATAATGTGTGATGATTAAAAAAGATTACAATCTAGAAAATGTTGCTATATTAATATTTAAATCGTTTTAACCCTGTAATTACTAGTTTCTAAATATTTAAGAAAAGAAAAAGGTGTAGAGAATATAATAAGTCAAGGAGTAAGTATGCATGCCATCAAAAACTCTCAAAAATAAAACGTGTGTTATTACAAACAATAATGCGGATTTATTATAAAAGTAACCTAAATCTTTAGACCGATAATGTGTTTCATATCTACATTTATCCAATTTTCTAGTTTTAATTACGCGAAATTAATCAGTAGATGGTTATCGCAAAACTGGTTCATGTTCTAGGCTAGACAAACTCAATTTACATAAACATCTATGATATTGTTATAAATACAAATCTTAACAAATCTGTTATAGTTCAGGTATGTTTTAATTTAAACAGTTTGGCTATGCATGAAATATGTAGGACTTATATAACAAAATAATGCAAATTATTAATCATAAGTTAAAAATAGTTAATCTTTCTGTCATAAATTCAATTATGTTTTGAATCCATTTTAGCTGCGTAAATTTAAACTTTAATAATAAAAACTTCTAAAAATAGGTTTTATGAAGAACTGAATTAAATTCTTAGTAAATATTTAAAGGAACAAAAGATTAAGTATTTTAAAATGATTTTAATAGTTCTATTTCCGCAAACGCAAAACAGATTTTAAGATAGAATGGATAATAAAATTATTTTACTACCAGTATATTCTATCTTCCAGAATTCTATCACATGTACCCATTTATTTTATTTTTTGTTTCAAATGTATAGAATCATTTGCTACGATCAGATTCATCGTCGTAAAGTTGTATAAAGTATAATCAATTACAAAATTAAGTGTATCTTTGCACAATCAACTAGTCGCACTTTTTGTTATTTACCATGATACAACTACAAAAACGAGCTTATTTCTAAAGTTAACTTATTACAGAAAGGAACATTTTTAGAGACATCAATCTTCGAGCAAAATGAGACTAAAACAAATAGTAGGTAAATATTTGCATCTCACATTAGGTATATCGGGTGTAAATCAGATAGGAGCCACCCCTGTAACTTTTGGACGCGTTGTTAGATTTTGTTAAAATTTTGGTGGGTTTTATTCGAGACAGTTTGGGATTTTGTTTACATAAAAAGACAATATGTCCGACTTCCGGTGAAACTTCCGGTTTCACCGGAAATAATGCGAAAGCTGAAAATTTAAATGGAACAACCTGTATATTTTTACATATTTGGATTCTGCGGCTTCAAATACATACTGTCCATCTGTCAAATGTCAACCTAAACGCCATTTTAATTGTATTTTTTTTAATATTTTTTTAACTTTAGATCGTTATGATGTCATCCAACTTATAGATACTTGACTTAGTACCCCTACGATATTATTTTTCCTAATAATTAATTTGTAACAATTAAATTTAAAAATTACAGTTTTTTAATTGCAACTCACTTTTCCCAATAGAAACATACATGGACCACCCTGTGTATTAAATAGTTCTTTTAAGTATCAGTAAAACGATATACATAGTAATTTCTTTAGTTCCTAAATAAAGTAGTAATTTTTAATTTTCTCATTTTTATTAACACAACATGCTCCTGAAGCCTAATTAAAAAAAAAATAAATACATATTCTAATAATTTAGGTATACGTATACTTTTTAATTTTATCTTTAATTAATTATGTGTTCAAAATGAGCACCACCCTCTTCGAAACAGCATTACACTCTTCTAATAAAATTTGGATGCACATTTGGAACATTTCCGGTGTTATACTGTTAGATGCTTCTCTACCCTATATTTTAAATTATCCAAGAGTTGCCAAATTTAGCTGGAAAAAGTACAAATGTGTTATTTATCTACTTATCATGTCTAAATCTTTCTTTTGTGATATTTAAATAAACGGCATACATATTAGGTTTTAACAAAAATCAAAGGAACCCATGATATTGACTTAACGTCATTATGGGTGATCGTCGTTTATTTGGAATAACTAGACAGCCAAAAATCTCATTTTGTTAGTCTAGTTATTTACAATATCTCTACAAGTGTTGGTAATTAATAATTAGTTTTCATGTATTCCCAACCATTTCCCGATAGAAACCATCTCAACCGATCTCATTTTTCAAAAGTTGCAGATTAACTTAGCCAAATGAATTATGTAGATAAATATGTTATTAGTGAAAATACAGAAGTAGATGTTTTGGCTTTCGTGGATTTACATCCCACGGCATCCACCAGGGAAATTGCGCATAATGCAGCAATTAGTTACCAGTCCTTACATAACATTTTGAAAAAAGTTCAAAAGTTATAGGTATGAACTGCAACACCTATACGAAGATGATCGTCCTAGTAGATTGGAATTTTGCAACTGAGTTTTGGACAATTACCGGAGTGATAGGGATTTTCAATAAACAAATTTTATTTTCGGACAAAAACCTTTTTGCTAATAATGGAATCTTTAATAAGAACAACTGCAAATATTGAGCCAAAGAAAATCCACATTTACAGCGATAAGACAATTTCCAAGAAAGATTTGGTTTCAAAGTTTGGACTGGATTAAAAAACAATCATATTATTGGACCAATATTTTTTGACGAACCACTAAATAGTGAAAGATATTTGTATTTTCTAATGAATGAAATAGATGAGCGGGAGAATATACCATTAATAGAAAGAAGATACTGTACTTTCATCAGGACGGTTGTGGGGCCCACAATACCAGAGAACGGTTTGAGGATCACTGGATCAGTACAAACGGGTCTCCAAGATTGAGAGACATTACCTGTCTAGATTTTTTGTGTGGGTCTATATCAAAAACAAAGTATACGTTACGCCAGTTACAACCCTGGATAATCGAACATATAGGGTTAGAGAAGCATTAAACAGTATAACACCAGAAATGTTCGAAAATATTCATCAAAATTTTGTTAGAAGAGTGCAATGATGGGGTGGTGGGGGCGGCCATTTTAAGCACATAATTAATTACAGATAAAATTAAATACTGTATGTCTGTGTACTCATTTCAGTTAAATTATTATAATATGTATTTATTTTTTTAATTAAGCAAGAGTCTTTTACATTACTTTGAGAGAGTCGGCTTCAGGTGCAAGTTGTGTTAATAAAAATTAGAAAATTAAAAATTACTGCTTTAATTAGGAACTAAGGAACTAGAAAGAGTTATATAATACACAGGGTGGACCATGCATGTTTCTATTGGGAAAAGAGAGTTTCAGTTAAAAAACTGTACTATTTAAATTTAATCGTTAACAAACTTCACAAAAATTAATTATTAGGAAAAATAATATTGTGGAGGTAATTCTACGTCAATTAGCTATAATTTGAATAACGTCATAACGATGTAAGATTAAAAAATAAAATTAAAATGGCGCCTGAGTGACATTTGACAGATGATCTGCATGTATTTGAAGTCGTAGAATCCAAATATGTAAAAATATACAGGGTGTTCCATTTAAATTTTCAGCTTCTGCGTCATTTCCGGTGAAACCGGAAGTCGACCATATTGTTTTTTTATGTAAAAAATCTCAAACTTTTAAGCCTGTGTCGTGATCAATGCTGATTTAAGAAATTCATCAAATTTGGTAATAAGTAACAAGCCTAATTATTTCTAATACTAATGATTATTCCAAATTATCCAAGGTAATTATTTTAATCGTAATCTTATATTAAGCATTATATAAATAAAAAATACATTTGACCAAATTTGATCTATTAAATTCCCTTCGATCCGAAACAACGCAACGGGGCCATTTCTATAAATTCTGAAAAAATAATCATAATTATAACAAAATAATTACAAAGTATCTAGCTTAAAATGCATATGTTTATTTAATGTAAAGCATTCGTCTTATTTTTCAAATATAGGCGATAAGCGTTACATTTCCTTAATATTATATTTATATTATGGCGAAGAATTGTTAGTAAGTTATGTGCCTTGAGACGGATTTTCAGGTTTTCTTTCAATAATTTATAGTATGTTAATTAGTGATTCGTTTTCGATAATACACTTTATTACAGTGCTTTAAGATAATATTTAATTAAAATACTTTGACATTTTCTTACCATTTTATCGTTTATTAATTACTGATTAGTTTCAGATTTGGTTTAAAGTGTATGTTTATGTAAAACAAAATAAAGTGGGCTGAAAAATAAACACAAAAAAATCTACTAATTAATTCAACAGTTTCAATATTCATAGCTCAACTGATTTCCATATACACTCATCAATATTTAGAGCTTACTTAGTAATTTTTTTTATGTATGAATTATAACTTTAAAGGATGAATTGTTTCTCAATTTAAAGAATGTTTTGAAATTAAGTAGCACAAAGAAATATCTGTAGATTTCGCAAAACAATTAAAAAGCAGTAAAGGCATGCATTACGTACGTACATCCTGTCCCAATGATGGACTCAAATAAATGTTTGCTTAATTGATATTCGTACAATAATAATAATGATAGGGAGAGGTAGAAACGAGAATATTTAAAAAATATTTGGGGTCATACAGGGAAACGTTTTTTGTCAGGTAAAACATGGGCTGAAATTTCATAGTTTTTGGCATATTTGGACATAATGAAGAAAATAAGAATTTTCATGGTCTTGATATATGAGCAGTTTCTCTACCATTTCAATATTTGGACTAATCCTATATTAACTTGGTGTCTGATCAACATTGGTATTTTGTTATGCGTCTGATCAACATTGGTATTTTGTTATGCGGAGTAATCATTGTGACCTTCCAAATTCCCATATCTTCGAACGAAAAATGAAACCAGGGGGATATTTAAATAGTCGGTTATGGAAGATATGCAGGGTGACTGGATAAGAATACGGAACGGCTATATGAAATGAAAATATTAAAATAGCAATTCTTTCTGATTATTTCAAAGCATAATATATGTTTTAATTCTTGGTCCTAATGAAAGGGGACGTCCTAACTGCCCACATAAATCGCTTCAGCACATGTTACAGAATAAAAAAGATTCAGGCCAATAGCTCTTACTCGAAAAAAGTAGTCCAACCCTGAAAATGACGATAACTTACTTATTAATTAAGTCCTAAAAATAACGATATCTAGGGAATTCCTTCCACGTATGGCTTCTTTAATAATTGTTTTAATGATTGTAAAGAGACAGAACCTCTTTAGCCGGCCCAGAAATTAATTATCCAACTCAAGTCACATAATGATATCAATATTACTTTTCCATTTCCGTAAACGCAATATTTTTGCTAAATGAAACACAAAAACCCACCTTCTCTCGCGAGAAAAATATTCAAGTGGAATATCCCACATGATAAAGGAATTATAAAGAATTAATGACATTTCATAACCCCGATTGTGGCGAAGACAAAAAATATAAAATAATCGATCTCTTACAAAAGTTAATAAACAAGTTTATTTGTTAAATTGCATAACCAGGTGTAAATCAAATGGTAATTAATTATTTGAAAAATTTAAAATATCTCTTGAACCATTGCATTTTTTGATCTGCAATTTTCACTGATCTATTTAGTTTAGGAAAGACTGTCTTTCCGGGCAATGAAAGATAAATCATTTCAGTTGAAATTTTAGAGAAAACTTGAAAAATGAGTATTGGTTGCGTTTAGGGTCGTCGTGTAACTTTACCGAAAAGTTGAAGTAGACATTTCAACATTGTATAAATTTACATTAAATTTCCTTTAATTCTAGGCTAAAATAAGTAAAAAGGTCAGCAAAACGCTTCCCCCAGCACTTTATTAAAAGATGCAAACAAAATTATTACAAGATGTTGTAGCCAATAATCTTTTAAATCCATGTATCTACATACCTTTTGTAGTTAATGATATATTTGATTGCATAAAATACATTTTTAAGAATACGCCCTCTAGCGGAAATGTTTGAAACTTTTCTGACCACCATGTATATTCCATTCATAAAACTGGTACCATAATGATGGCAGGAAGCTGCATTACTTTAATGTGAATGTTTCATGCCATAAATATTTTATAAATTATTGTATGTACTTTAATGTGTTCAGTAAATGATATTAATCGAAACAGACTGCATGGATTTAATAGCTGCGGAAGCGCGTAAAATAAAGTTTTTTTTTTGTTAGTATTTACTCATTTATAGCTTATATATCTTATTCGTAGACTGTTCAGGAGTCCTTCTACTCTTCAGCCCTGGTCAATGTATGTTTTTGTGTTATTGTATAGTTTACAATCATGTGATTTGGTTATTTTTGGTGTAAAAAAAGAAAAAAGATTTATTTATTTAATATTTAATCATGCGTTAATTGCTTAACTGTGTGTGTTGCTTAGTGGGGTGTAGCGTGCTTAGTGTGATTATTATATTCGTTGTTCGGTTTCTTGCTAGGCCGTCATCGAATAGACGGGGGATGCGTAGGGCATATGGGATGTTGTCTAGGGATTCTTCTCCTCGGAGAGGTCGTCAAGGAGTTGTGTAAGGATCGCGGGGGGATGTTTGAATTTTATTTTAGGTTTTCTTCGTGGGAATTGGGGAAAACGGTAGTTGTAGGGTGTGGTAAGCATCTCTTTGATAGGGATAGTGTCGCCGAAGATTCTTTTATGTGCAAAGGTTTTCTGTAGTGTTTGGATTTTGTGTGTGGTGGTTGGTATGTTTGCGTGTTGTGCTGTGAGGTCGCTAGGGTACCTGAGAGGTATCCTGTGTATGCGTCTGAGTATTCGGGGTTCACAGTAAGCAATAGAGGAAAGGTTATTGGGGTTCATGTTCGTGTATATGGGTGCTATCCATAACAGGGTGAATATGTTTTGTAAGTGTGTTGTAGTGTTTTGGAATGGGAACCTCTGATTTCACCCCGGAGGGCGTCCAGTAGGGTTGCGCGGTTTCTTATTCTGTTAAGTGTTCTGTGTACATCGGGGAACCAATTGAGGGTTCTAGTAAAGATGATTCCTAGGTAGGTGACTTCTTGTTGGAGTGGGAGTCTTTCGTGATTTAGGGCGAGTGAAACGTTTCTGGCGGCAAGGTTTGGGAACTTATCTTCGGATGTCGGAAGAGGATTGTTTGGGTTTTGGTGGGATTGACGGAGACTCTCTACCGGTTCGCCCAGTTGGAGAAGTTCCGAAGGGTTTTGGATATGAGGCGGGAGACCGTTTCGCTGTTCCGGTTAACCGTCCAGAAGGCGGTCAGACATGTTGAGGTTACGGATCTTGTGCAGGACGTACTAGACCCTATCAAATGCTTGCTTAATGTCCAGAAACACAGCCAGATTGCATTGCTTGTGATTTAATGCTCTGGTGTTCTCTGTAAGCAGCTTCAACAAGGGATTGTGACACGTTCGGTTGGGATGGAAGCCGAATTGGCTGTTGGGAAGGAAGGTCATTAAATTCGAAGTGGCCCCTGAGTCGCTTGGCTAGAATTTGATCAAAGCATTTTCCGAGGCAACTTAGGAGGGAGATTGGTCTATAGGAGGAACGTGAGGTTGGGTCGGCGTGTGGTAAAATAACGGCTAACTCTGGTCTTAAATGGAATTGTGGTTCAGGAGGTGTTAGACCGGCAAAAGCACTGTGCTAATATAATTATGTATGGAATACATAAAACTCAGCAGCAAAAGTCTACCAATACCGAAACTTGTGTAAAAATTCTATCGGAAATTGGTCTGAACCTTTCTTTATTTAGTTCGGATTAATAGATTACATCTAAGGCCTCTCAAAAGACACTTTTCTTCTCCAGACGAAACCATTACTATTATCAAAAACAAATCTAAACTTAAAACCACTAAATGGGCAGATTCTATTTCGCGAGACAGAATGCAAATGGAATATTATACAATGCAAGAAGCCAGAGTTTGATGTTCACTTGGCCCACGGAGAGTCATACATCAAAATTGCGATACTCCTAGAATTTTCAAGTCAGAAAACTACGATCGCCCAACAGCTTTTCTAACATAATTTTGTCTGTTTACTACACGTCGTTAAAATAATAAATATCATTTATTTTATGTTAATTTTTGTACCATGATGTCTGATATTGTTATCTTAACGGAAACATGGCTGTCTGAATCTGTCAATAATACGGAATTATTTCCACCGAATTATGCGTTTTGCGTAGCGATAGCGATTTAATGACTCTAAAAACTAAAGGTGGAGGTGTTTTAATCGTTCTAAGAAATTGTATATACATCACAAATGCGTAATTTTGTTCCCTCAATCGATGAAATAGTTGGTAATTGTGCAATTCACAATTTTTCTTTTACTATTTGTGCTGCGAATGTCCCACCTGATGGTACTATTACTGATTTTGAAATGTTTTTTGATGCTTTAGAATTACTTTTAGTTGATAAATATGTTCTACTAATAGGAGATTTTAATATACCACGCTTTAAAGACAAACCAAATAACTGCATGAAATATCCAGTCACTGCAAACTTTTTAAGTGTTAAAAATACAACAGTACAAGTCTGTAAGTAATTCGTACAATGGCATGCTAGAATTAGTTTTGTCAAACTTGAATTAAAACTTTGATATTCAAAGATCAGATAACCCTGTAGTAGATGAGGATCATAAGGATCTATTGCTATTTCCTTCAAATTACCGCCATCGTTCACGAGTGCGCCTATAAAATTCCCCTGTACCAATAACTTACGTTATAATTTTTTTAAGCTAACTATTTGCAATTATATTATGATATGTGTTATATTGATTGGACTTTTTTAAAAGAGGAATTAATGGCCTCGATGTAGCACTTTGTCTAATGTATGATAAACTTTATCAAACGAATCGATTCCTAAATATCAAGTCATTTCCAAATATCCAATCTAGTTTACACCTGAATTAAAGTATAATTTAAAAACTAAACAATGATATCGCAGAAAGTGGCTATTAACAAACAATACACTTTATTTGTCTGAATTACAAAGGTGTAGCGCAACGATGGTTATGTGAATTACCTTCGAAAGGTAGAACAAAATATAAAAAGCAATCCCAGCGATCTGTGGTCTTCTGTTCACCAAAAACAAGGTTCTTCTCGTATACCTCCACGGTTATATCTGGATGATTTTATGTATGATTCTCCTAATGATATCGTGAATGACTTTGCGTCGTATTTCTCTAATAACTCTCGTATAAATTCTCCATTAGCCGTTATGAAAGAATTCGTAAACCGCAATAATCAACTTGGCTATCAAGGCTTCGGCTTTTTCTGATAAATGGAAAATAACTAGAATTAGTCCTATCCATAAAAAAAGTGATAATAATTAAGAATTACAGACTAATTTCCAAACTCAATAATTTTGCAAAAATGTTTGGGTCAGTAATACATAATACTATTTACTCGAGTGTTAAGTCGTTCTTTTCTATTGCTCAGAATGCATTTTTGCCTGGTCGCTCAACTACAACTAATTTTTAGCCTGTATCACACAATTTCTTACAGAAGTACTTGATAGGCGCAGTATATATTGATTTTGCCGGTGCTACTGATCTGCTACTACAAACAATTTGTAACTTAGGCGCTTCACCTAAATTAACTAACCTTCTCTATTCGTATTATAAATATCGAATTTGCTGTCTTTTATAACGTTTCCTCAGGGATCCACCCTGGGCCCCTTACTTTTCTTACTATTTATCGATGAGCTTCTTCACAAATTGAGATTCTCAGTACTTTCCTATGCTGATGATCTAAAACTCTGTAGTGAAATTACGTCAAAAAAGATGCACAGCTACTACAAGATGATATCGATGCTCTAGTTCGCTGGTGTTCTTGCAATAGCGTATAAGTTAACGTCCTGAAATGCTGTATTGTTTCTTACTCATATCAAGCTATACCAGTACTAGAACAAAAGAGAAAGAGCAAAATCAAAAATCTAGGTGTTACGTTCAATTCAAATTTAAGTTTTTTAGAACACATCTCTACTATCTGCTTATCTGGCAGATCTTTACGTATCATCATAAGAACACGTATCGTGTGTTTTTAAAACCCTTTACGACGCTGATGTTATCAGTAAACGAATATGCTAATTTAATATGGTGCCCTATTAATCTTTCACATCGGTTTCCTCTAGATAGAATCCATAAAATAATCGTAAAAGTTTTGTCCTTCAAAGTTGACCATGTGTATCCAGTGCGAAGCATCAATCATAATAGCCTTCTCTTATGCGACTCCATGTCGTCGTTATCTGATCGTAGAGAGCTGCAAACAGCTAAGCTACTCGGGATGCTAATTCTTAATAGAATTGATGCTTCACTTTAGTTGTTAAGTTTCATATTTCTCAAATTGAAATCAGAAATTCAAGTACATTTCATACACAACCAGCACGTACTGAATTATTACGCAGATCAGGTTATGTGTAGAAATGCTGAAAAATTATTACCGGATATATTTCTGTACAAGCATGCTTTTTAATATAACTGTTTGGGCCAAAATTTTTTTCTGTTCAGGAAAAAGTTTTTTTGGTGTACTTCCTCAACCTGCTTAATTAAAATGTTACTACAGCTATACTGCGAAAGTGAATTTACTCCATTACGTTAAAAAAATTTAAAGGGCGTTGTGAGGTATTTTAAAATTGAAGTTTTAAGATGTGGTTAGTAAACATGATGGATATCTTATACAGGGTCCTGCATCTGAGCTCCCGTCTTCTACCACATCTAAAATTATTATTAGAAAAAAATATTAAAATGGAGCAATACTATGCTTGCCAGACAGCACATTTTAAAAATATTTTCACAAATACAGGGTGGCCCATAAGTCCATGACAACACAAACACCTATTTTTCAATGGAACACTCTATATATTCTCATACTGAGTGCTTTCAAAGATATGACAATTTCTTTGTCTGAATAGACATGAGTTGATCCCTCTGTATCTTTCAAGAACAAACGAAATTAATTATTATTTGTAGTAGGATATTTTATGTATATGGTCTATTTTATTTTTATACAGATGGCTACACGAAATATCGGAAGTGGTATACAGTATGGTCCAAAACTAAAATCGTAGATTTTCTCGAAATTTTCAAATGGAACACCCTATATTTTTCATCGGCATGGGATAGCTTATTTGCTACTCTATCAATTTTATTAAAATCCTTCAGTTAGTCAAAATACATTTAGTTCTACTGAAGGTGTTAGTGAACGAAGCGTTCAAAGGATTTTGAAAGATAACCGGTTTCATGCGAATCATATCCAGTTGCATCAACAACTATTTGATATGGATTTGAAGCGACGTGTCATATTTTGCAATTGGGCTTAACATAAAATTGATATAACTTACAACTTTTTTGATAATGTTCTCGGATAAAGCCACATTCCACAAGAATGGATTTGTGAATCGCCATAGCTTCCACTACTTTTCAGATCTGAATCCGAGGATTTTCGGGTAAGTTGACTATTGACAGAAATGGTCAATAAATGCTTGGGGCGGAATTATTGGTGAACATGTTATTGTATCTTATTTTTTTAAAGGGCATTTAATGAATATCTCTGAAACTTTGAAATATATCAGTACAATTACGTTTACGCCTAGTTTTGATTAATGACGGATAGTTTCAGATAAAGACGAATTTAACTAAAAACGAGTGGGTTTGGGTATAGGGAATGCTTAATAAAATTGATAGAGTAGCCGATGAAGATATAGGGTGTCCATTTGAAAATTTCCAGAAAATCGACGATTGTACGTTTTGGACTATACTGTATATGACTTCCGATATTTCGTGTAACGATCTGTATAAAGATAAAATAGACCATATACATAAAATATCCTACTACAAATAATAATTAATTTCGTTTGTTCTTGAAAGATACAGAGGGGTCATATCTTTGAAAGCACTCAGTATAAGATGCTGAAATTTTGTTGAGGTAATGTACGAAGCGAGGAGAATTCAAATCTGGAATAATATATAGGGTGTTGTTCCATAAAAAAATATAAGTTTGTGTTGTCATGGAAATATTTTTTTATGTGCTGAGCTTTTTATTGCTCCATTTAAATATTTTTGTAATATAAATCATTTAGATGTAGTAGAAGACAGGAGCTAAGATGCAGGGCCGTGTATAAAAAAGTGTTGTAGATTCTTAGAACTATTCGCTGAAGCGAATGTTTTAAAGTCACAGTATTCACTTTTGGGGGTGCACTTTACCCACATTCACCATATTTTTTTTTAATAAAAGCACAATCAAAATCATATAAGTTGAGTAATAGATCTAAAATGCAAATAAAATTTTGTCTATAGCGGACTAATATACAAAAGTTAACATATTTTAAATATTTTTTGTAATGTAAATCGTTTAGATGTAGTAGAAGACAGGAGCTAAAATGCAGGACCCTGTATAAAAAAGTTTTGTAGATTCTTAGAACTGTTTGCTGGAGAGAATGTTTTAAAGGCGCAGCATTCACTTTTGGGGATGCACTTACCCACATTCCCCATATTTATTATTATTTTTTTCAATAAAAGCAGAATCAGAATTCACAATTTCATATTGGTTGATCTGAAATGGAAATAAAATTTTGTTTGTAACGGACTAATCTACAAATATAACAATGTGAAAATAATTTGCTACAGAAACAATAGAAATATTATCAGGTATTATTAGCAATAAGAAAGGTTTACCACTAAACTACGTCTACATATCTAATATCTGTTTCCCAATTTTGAAGTTTGCAGATGTTACAGAATTTTTATTTTATAAAGGGAATTTAGATATTTCCTTAATAAAAATATATATTTAAAAAATTTTTTAAGTTATAAAATAAAAGGCAATAATTACGTAAACATTCATAAAACAAATTTATTTTTGAATTGTAACTATAGACAGTAAACTTTAAAATAATAGGTAATTAAATAATGCAATAAAACAATCACTTTAATTCTTACATAAACAAAGAATAAGTAATTAATAAAAATTGCTTTATGTACTATATGTTGTCATAATTTTGCTATAAAACCAAAGAAATTTATTTCCGGTAAAACCCAAAGTTGTAAAAAATGATGTTAAAACTATTTTTCTATTTCGGTGTTACATAGAGAATTGTGCATGTTTTATTAAAAACAGTGTTACAACGAAGCATTTCGTTACACCGAATATTTTACGTAATGTCAGCCCCGACATAGAAAAAGAAGCATGAAATACGCGTGCCCTATTGTAAAATTCGTTATCCTGAGGACACTCGTGGCTTTGCCACTCGTGCAACAAGCCACTCATAATAACGTTCATTGTAACACTTGTTTTTCAATATACTATTTTAACTCCCTAGAAATATTTAAAGAATTTATAACCTCAAATTTAAATAAAAAAGGATTCCAAAAATTATAAGATATAACATTTGGTGCAACAGCATTTTAAATTTCAATAGCATAAAAATAATGGATTCGCACCTTTAATTATTTAAGAAAGTAAATTTATTTCATTTTTTAGATGTATCTTCTAAAGTAACGTTTGATACTTTCTCCTTCCTTTCAATTACTTCGGGCAAGTTAAACCCATAATTGACGCCTACATGAAGGCTGTTTTAGGAGTTCGGTTTATTGTTCTTTGAAATATAATTATAACAATACATTTATAATATGTATTACTATGGTCACACCTTCAAAATCAACTTTCCATAATTTCACGTTTAGAGAGAATTGGCGTTCAAATAAAAAACGAGATCAATGTAATGAATCTATGCAAAGATAAAAGACTAGTTTAAATGGAAAAGCTTTCTCAGTTCGGTTAATTTTAATCGTGCTAGCATTCATAATTAAGACTATCGCTAAGTTTCAACCGCACCATTTGCTCAATTGTAACAACGATGAAAAAGGAATTCAAAAGAGAAACAAAAGAAAATAAAAGGAAAACTGCACCAAAAAAGTTGTGAAATGAGAGTCCGTTAAATGAAACGATGCGCCGAATGCGAGTTGAGCTGACGTACGTTTTCTGTCCGATTAATTCTATAGGGAATTGTTAAGAGAATTGGCTACTTGTTGCGTTGGCATTCTTTAGTATTTTCACATTATTGAAATTTTGTTTGTAATCTTAACAGTTCTTGATGTAGTTTGTGAGTTACTTTGTGCATATGGATAATTGCAAATTAAATTTCTCTTTACGGTGTATACTAGGAAATGCGCTAACCAGGCTCAAAATGAACGTATCGCAAAAACTATTTTACGATTCGGATGCATTCGTTTATCGCTAAAATTAGCGAAGAGACGCCTTCCTAAAGAAACTGATCAACTTTGTAACTTACGAGACATTTATTACGGCGACCTCGTGTACTAAATCACCACTTCTTCCTTTGGGGATGAACATAACAGCCTTTTACGTAAAAATTACTCGAAATTAATTTTCGTCGCTACGATTTATAGTGCCGGCTGTTTTATTTATTACGTCATTATCTTTAAGCGACTCTTCTGTGTAGAACATACAAACACGAATTAAAATATCACAGTTTATGCAAAATGTTAACATTTTTTAAAGCTTGCAACTAAACCATAATTACTTGATTACATTATAATTCTATAAAGGCTTTGCATACCCAACATAAAACAATATTGATATCTGATTTATACAAGATGGTGCACCTGCTCAAGATTGCCTGTCCATACGGATCCATACATTTCTGATATTCAGTTTTAGAAACCATATATCGATTTACAACCACTCGGTTGTTAAATACAATGTAATAACACAAAAAATTTTGAAAAACATTTTGGTATTTTAAAATCACTTTATGAACTCCATTTAGAAATAACTGCTGAAAATAGAATTCCAAACTGCTCTTTATATAGATTTATGACAGAAACCAGTGTTCTTACCTTGAAAAATTATTCACGTCCGGTATTGTCCTTTTTTCTCTATTTTACTCAAAGTAGTAATGTCTCAATATTCAATGAAATGTGGACCATTGTTTATACAAAGAAATTACGTTACCAATATTTTCCTGCTTAATGCAGTAAAATTGAATAAAACAACACTTGTAATTAACTATACCTTGACTTTATTTGTTAATAACTAATTAATTTTAAGGCTAAGTTATTGAAAAGGTACCTCCATCTTCAATCCAGTTTAGTTTGCTAGTCATTCATTATACTTATTTTAAACTTGTTCATTTCATAACTTTAACGCTAATCGCTATATGCATTGGTAAAGAACTCTAAGATCCACTAGTCAAGAGAGATGTATACAGAGAAACGTTTGTTACAGATAAGGGTTGTCTAGCATATTTCGTTAAATTATCTATTAACACCCTTCAATTCCGAACAGTAACGTAGAATGCGATAATTCTAATCCTTTAAGTAAGTAAGATAGGAGATAATCATGCTGCTGATCTCTCGCTCGAGCTTCTCATTAAAGTAGAAGAAACTTACAAAACTTCGTGGATTAACATCATGGTTGCAAATATTTTTCTGGTAACAGTAACCAGAAAAATGAAAACAAGCTAGTTCAGAACATTGTCAGACCCTTAAAAAGAACATGGAAAAGCGTAAATCACAAGTCCCTGACAAAAAAACTATCGGAATAAATTAAGATACTGATCTTTTGGGTTGTAATAATGTATTTTTTACAAATTTAAACGTTTCGATAACTGTTACAGTAAATGATAACAGTTTAAAAAAATTAATTAACTCAAAAGATAAATATCTTAATTATGATAATCGCGAAAGTGTGCATTATCATACATAGGTATAAAACTTAAATGTCTGTGCGATGTTAAATAGTGCATTTAAAAATATAAAAATGTAGAAGAAATTTATCATACAAGATTAATAAAATGCGGTAGATAAGCTGAGCACTTGCACGAATCACCTAGTGACATACGAGAAGCAAGGTGAAAAGGCCTATATAGTGTTGCTGACAATGAAAGTTTGCTAGTACACGTGTCGCAATAACGTACACAAAATTTCAGCTTTTTTGATACAGCTCTTTAATTCCCTTGCCATACGTTAACTCAAAAATTGATAAAACAGGTGAAAACACCACTATAGTTCAAATATTTGCACGGGAATCTAGTCATGAGAGGCTGTAATCTTTCGCAGGACTACAAAGTAAAATATTATTTCACACGTTATTATTATCTTTAATTGCAAACATATTTTTTTGAATTCCACTTTAACTTTATAAAATACAGTAGCGTTTGAGCTTAATGACTGCGTTAAGTGTTTTGTTGAATAGAATTCCGACCAACATTACCATAGCCATCCAACAATTTTAATTACCATTGCTAATGTTAATATGCATCTTAAACTATACAAGTTAATTACAATTTTTATTAAAATAAATATTTTAGTTGCCCAGACGGTAATAAAATATTCATCTTCGTTATGTGCTCAAACAACCGTATCTGAAAATCTTTGATTGTATATATAGATATTGTATTGATTCCTTACAACCAAAAAATATACCTTAGTAATTAATTAATTGCACAAAGCGTGTTATTAATGCAAAATTCGCAATTAATATGTGTAACTGTAATCTATTCACTTTCATTTAACTTCAAATTCGAATCTACAAGCGAAGACCGTTGCTTAAAAACACCAGGAAATATTCCTTACATTAAGAAACGGCAATAAATTTAGTCCTTATACTGATAAAAGTAGAAACGCAGGTTTGATTACTCTTTTCACAAAACCAAAAAGGTGTATATATGTATATATATATATATATATATATATATATATATATATATATATATATATATATATATATATAATTTTGACTCCTGCCAGTACAAAAACTTTGTACTGGCAGGAGTCAGAAACATCACCAGCAGACGCGAGACAACGCCCGGATAAACATCAGTGTTTCATACTACACTCGCGAAAACATGTTTTTCAAGGTATATAATTAAATTTCACAAAATAAAAGGAACCTAAAAATAAAAAACAAAATGTTACTCCGGAAGTATTTTAAATCACTTTGCAGATAAACCCTTGCATTAATTTAACTCTCGCTGTATTGCAATATTAATTACTAGAGCGTAACACTGGTCAGCTCTTACTTTAATACCGCAATGGCATGAACGCTTTTTCTATCGTTTATACATTCGCACGTATTCCTTAATTTGGGTAATAAAATTCGATAAACATTTACCTTAAAATAATACACATTGGGAACGAGATAATCCTTGCTAAATTTGATTCCGAAACAGCGTGCTTTCATGTAAGACCTATCCAGGGGCTGATGTAGCGTTGGACAACAACCCACTTGTCTGACAATTAAGAATAAAGCTGAAGAAGATAATAAGATAACGACAAAACGACAAAGATATGATTTTAAAAAGTTAAAAGATGAAAAAATACCAACTGAAATGAAAGCTACCATGAAAACCAAAATGGAACGAGCACAGTCAACAGAAACTTCTACAGAAACAACTTGGATTAAAATTAAAAAATCTGTTCAACCAGTTTTTAAAGCTGCAACCAACAAGAGAGAAAAAGAAGGCATGGATGACTCACGAAATATTGGCCAGTATGGTAGACAGGCGAAAATTCAAAAATAAAAATCAGACATATAGGACATAAGGAGAATGATAAGAAAATCAAAGTAAGAATGGATTAGCGAAAAATGCAAAGAAATAGAAAATTCAAATAACAGACATGACATATACCATGTCTCAGATAAACATCTCGTTGTCGAAATCGAAGACAAGCTAAAAGTATGGCAGAATTATTTTCCCATGCTCAACGTCCAGACAGACCAGATCTAGACGCCAACGATGGCCCAGAAATTACTTGTGATTAAGTAAATCATGCAATTAATCTCGCAAAACCAAAAAAGGCTGTTGGAGCACATTAGTTACCCGCAGAAATCTTTAAAATCATGTTAGAAAACTGCATTCGGACACTAAAATCATACTCAAACAATATATCCAATTCTGGAGTACCTGACGATTGACTGAAATCCACCTTTTTCGTTACAATACCAAAGAAATCAAACACCAAATGATGTGAGGATTTCTGCACCATTAGTGGTGGTATTAATGCTGCAGGTTGGTTAAATATGATGAATAGAAGAACAGCGTATGCTGCATCACTTTTCCATTCGATTATATACTATGAGACTCCACCATATTTATAATAGAGAATATAAATATAATATAAATAAATGACGCAACGGAATCAATTTGCTAAGATGTTGCAAGAACATCACAACTACCAAAAAAGAACGTATCGGCAAACTACTTCCGCTAAATCAAACAAAGACATACTTGCGCTTCTAGTCTACAAAGGCAGCGTAACAGTAGGTATGGATATCGAAGACCACAACCAAGAAATAGAAAACTCGAGGTCCTACTACGTAGTTGGAAGAAAACCACAAAAATTTCAAGGCTACAAATATTGACCAACAGATTCAATTTAACAAAATTCCAAGGGAGAGATCAGCAAAATGACCAAAATTCATGGATTACGAAAAGTACATAAAAACGGATTTGAGGCCGATATTCAGTTCTATTGGATCACCACTCCAACAACTAGCAAAATACGTAACGATTGAACTACAACCGCACACTGAGGGAGCAAAATCTATTCTCGTAAGACCTTGAAAGTCGAGCCTTACAATTGGCTATGCACAAACCAGTACTTTAGCTAAAATACGTAGCCGATACCTTCGTGATATAGACACCTCGGAAAGAAAAACTTAATATACTTTTTGGAACACTTACACCGACAGGTGGCAAGCAAACTGACGTCATCTCCCAACACAGCTAGTAGACGTAGAGCACGTCAAAGAAGAAATAGACAAATTGGAAACAGCGCTATTAACTAACGGATACTGAAAAGTTATTATGAAAGCAGCCTGAAAACCACTAACACCAAAAACGGAGAAAACTCAAGAAGAACCAATTGCCAGGGCACATAAAAAAACTGTCGATAGAATCAGCAAAATATTAAAGAAGAATAACATACAGACAATTTTCAATGCAGCCAAGAAGATATCAACCACACTGCCAAACCCAAAAAAAAAGGTGGCGTTGGAGGGACTAGGAGTGTACCAGATAGCATGTGTAGACAGCAACAATACATCCATCGGTCAAACCAACCGCAGAATTAATGCTAGAATGTAACAACACAGGAACGCGCTAGCAAAGAACTAAGCTACATCATAGTTAGCTAGTATAGGAAAAATAGAGTACCAGACGCATCGGATAATAAGGGAGGTCATCAAAGTAGAAAAACATTAAGATTGCTGAATGGAGACATAGAAACTTCTATTAAAAGAGAAAACAGCGCGAAAAACAATTGAAAGCACAACGACAATAAAACACAACAGTAAGAAGATAATAAAGGGGGTTCCATACACAAATACAACTAAAATGTGTACGAACAGCAAGAAAGGGAAAGCGGCGAAAAGAGATGGAGATGTATTGGTATACAAAAAGGACAATGGTAAACTGGACCCTACTGGGTACAGAAATACCACGCACACCGACAAGTATCTGCAAGCAACCTTACATCATCCAACACAGCTTAAATCAGTTATATATATATATATATATATATATATATATATATATATATAACTGTTGACGGTAGGTTTAGACGTTTACTGAAAATAGACAAGGGATTATTCTGAAACATTGATTACTTGGTTTCTGCATTATCCGTCTAAAATATTGCCGTTTCTATGAAAAAGTACTATCACCTTTGATGTATTAAATGGAACACTCTGTATATTATAGCATCTTCCTCTCCGCCGTTGCTTTTTTATTATTGTGGTATACTTTACTGCTTTTCGTGAAATTAATTAATTTCCATATTTTACGTTCAAAACATATGTCTATTGAAATGTTTATTACTCCGGTATTTGGATTCATGAAAAGCTTAGATTTCTTGTGTAGTTTACCAAGGTCCTGTGTATCAGTTCTATATAAAGGAATTTTCTCTGCGTTATACAGGGTCGTTCAAAATTCGTGATTTTACCGCTACATACAAAAATGCTGAAGAGTTCATTTTTTCATATTAATCACCCGGTATATCACCAAACGTCCTGAAAGAGAATTGAAGTGTCCTTCAAACGATGTATCATGTTCCTAAACTTAAATAGCGAGGTTTTCGAGATAAAATCAAGTTTCTGTAAAAACCTGATTTTTTTGGCATGTTTCATGTGAATAGCCACGAAGTATCAAGATGGCAACATGTCATTATAAAAATTTGACAATTAGTGTATTGTTGAAGAACGTTCGGGCGATTATCATCAATAGTGAATTGAAAAGGTTAAAAATGGAGGGAAATAGATGAAGTTTTGATAAAATTGTTTATTCTTCATGGAAAATGTGACCAAACTATAGCAAGAACATGCCGGAAGATCAATGAAATGTTCCCTGATATACAACCAATGAACGAAAGAAAGTTTTTACGATTACAAATAATTTCATAAATTATGGGCCGAAACTGAAAGCGCAACGGCATTTACCGAAGCCTGTAAATTCAAATGAAGACAATATCATAAATGTTTTAGCCTATTTTCACGTTTGTGCTCAAGTTTCCACTAGAAGTGCGTAAGAAGATTTAGACTTCACCCATGCTTCTGTTTAAAGGATCCTGGACAAATATGATATGGACCCTTACAAGTTTACAAAAGTTCAAGCCTTGAAAGCAGAAGGTCATCTAAATGAAATACAGTTTTGTGAAACAATTCTGATCGGCAAGAAGATCCTAACTTTTTGAAGAAAATTGTTTGGACAGACATAGTTATGTTTACCAGGGAAGGCATTTTTTTTTAATAGCTGGGCGGACCAGAATCCAGCTGTTATCAAGATAATGGTAAGATTTAGTTTTAATTTTTTTTTTTGCCTTTTGATAGGTAACCGAGTAAGATTTTTCATTTACGATGAACTGTTAACTCCAACAAATATCTTGCAATTCTAAGGTCAGTGGTGAACGATTTTTTGGGTAATCTGCCATTAGAAGAATGTCGTACCTGTTGGTTTCAACTGGATTGGGCACCGGCTCATTGTACTGGGGAAGTAACAACGGAGCTGTTCGAAATGTTCGACGATCCTTGGTTCAGACGTTTAGGAATGTGACATTGGCTTGCAAGATCACGGGACTTCACGGCAGTTGATTTTTATTTTAGGATAATTTGAAAATAAAAGAGTACATGACACCGGTATGCAGTAAACAATGCCTGCACCAGCGAGTGATCAGTTGCAGTTGGTAGTTGCATTGAAGAGCTAGATTCTAGTGAGATACGGAAGGCCACAAATGAATCTGAGTATCCGGATTTTAAAATGTTTGGAAACCAACGATCGTTATTTTGAAAATCTATTGTGACTTTTTTTTACTTATTGTGGTATTTTCGTTGTTATTTGATGTTTAACTGTATTTGTTATTTGATGTACTGAAAATAGTTTGTTTTAAGTTTTGACCCATATTTAATGAAATTATTTTGTTCATTGATTGTAATTTGCGGTAAATTTCCTGCATGTTCTTGCTATAATTTTGAACGATTTTGTATAACTCAGAGCGAACTACTTGATACAGAACTGATACACAGGACCTTGTTAAACTTCGCACGAAATCTCAGCTCTTTGTGAATCCAGATACCGCAATAATAAACATTTAAATGGGGCTATGTTTTGAACATAAAATATGGAAATTAATAAATTTCTCGGAGCGGAAGATCCAATAATATACAGGTGTTCCATTTGAAATATCATAGGTGATGGTACTTTTTTGTAGAAACGAAAAACGTCGCATTGTTGGAAATATTTTAGATGGACAAAGCAGAGGCCATTACTCAAGTAACCAAATTTTCAGAAGGATCCTACCGTCGATTAAAAATTTCAATCAATTACAACTATAGTGAAGTCAATCCGGGGACACTATATATATATATATATATATATATATATATATATATATATATAGGGTGGCCCACTTAAGCGGATTGCTCCATAACTCCTTACTATTACAAATACGAAAAGATGTCTTATATAAAAGTTGTCCACAGTCATAAACTACACGTTTTAAAATTATTTTCAGAAATGGCGGACTTCCGGTTACACGGGAAGCTCATGCCAACTTCGTTATTTTAAATAGAACAACCTATATATTATTACATTTTGAATTTCTCGTTGAATTTAAAGGTCACTTTAATAACTATACTATGCGTCTACGTCACATTGCTTCTGAGTTATTTGTCATTTTGTAGAAAAATGACGTTTGCAGTGCCTCCGAAAACTTTCAATATCTCGAAGACGGATACAGGTAGAGAGGTGGGCTTTCGTTTTTACTTCCGAAAAGGCTACCGCATCATTCTCATTCATTGCCAAAAATCTTGCTTTTAGAATTCAATAATTTCTATCGCTCCGAAAATATTTTCTTACATCAGCGGATAGGAAATTAAATTTCCTTTCCATTGACGTAACATTATCAATATTTTGGAGTGATAATTTTCGAGATATTCACATTTTTATCTAATTTTTATTGCGCATGGCCGCGGTGCTTTGGAAAACGTTTGTCAATTGTTTTAAATAACTGATAAGAAACGTCAGTTTCTCGAGCTTCTGTTTTGCTTTGCTGTCTTGTGTGTCAGTTTAAGTGTTTCTACAAGACATTTCCATTAAAATGTTGTTGTCCAACGCAGAGTTGATCGACATGACTTTCATTCTTGGAAAATGTCAAAGAAATGCGTTATTACAGAAATTAGACAATACAGGGTGAATCTTATCTAATCCGCCATAATTAAAGTGCTAGAACTCATCATTCTAAGCAAAAAGTTCATATGTACATGGGTCTGGAAATGCTTCGTTTCGAGATACAGGGTGTCAAAGTTGAAAAAGAAATCGCCTTTTGTTCAATATCTTTCGACTGTTTCGAAATAATTTCATGAAATTTCGTATGTGGAGGTTTTTGGGATGACAAATTTAAATTTGTGGTCCATTTAGTTGTGGTTTCTAGGGCGCCAGCGAACCATTTCGACCCCTTTAAATCGTCGCAATTTTTTGTGCTACACTGTATACCATTTTGGACTAGAAAAATCGATCTTCCTATCTTTTCTGCTAAAAAGGTATATCTTAGTGAAGTCGCTAGGAGCAACTCTTTCCGAGAAAACGCATTTAAAACTCATGATGCATACACATTTTCGGAGGGTATTCTTTTGACAGGTTTAACAATAGGGATTCTTACTTGTTTACTTATGTGTCTGCTCTAGCAACTTCACTTTTTAGCAGAAAAGATTTGAATTTGTCATCCCAAAAACCCCATATAAAAATTTCATGAAATAATTTCGAAACAGTCGAAAGATATTGAATAAAACGCGATTTATTTTTACAACTTAATTTCGGACCACCCTGTATAAATCGGATACTATAAGAGCATTAACGTACCTTTTATCCTTTGCATTATTATGTTAAGAATGCAATAGGATTAATTTTTAGTATTCCGTTAAATTTCAAATAAAAAATTCCTTTTATTGTTCAAATTGCTTGGGTCCTCCGGAACAAACTTGAACAATAATAATGGTAATATAGTAATAGTGATAGTGATGGTGATGGTGATAGTGAAAGTGATAGTGATGGTGATGGTGATAGTGAAAGTGAATTTAGTAATAGTAATAGTAATACAGTAATACATTATTCCTAATAGAGTAACTCTTTGGCATATTAGATAACATCAAATAATATATGGAAATACCCATTTATTGTTATAGTAAATAACTTGTAGATTGAGGTAATATTAGAAACAAATGCAGTTGCTGATACAATGCATTTTACTTCACCCTAAATTCTAATCTCTATCTAAAGGTAAATTCCATTATCATTTTTATTAAAATTCTTGTGGTATTGCCCATAAAAACGTTTAACAAAATTTCAAAATTTAATACAATAATTGTTCTTTGGAGTTTTTTATAATTTGCGGGTTACAATAGTCGAATAAAACTTTTCAACTCTTAATTTTAGTTTTAATCCTTTCCTTACTGTAAATGAAATAATCTCTTTTAGTGGTATCCATTTATTTAATAATTTTAACTGGTTGCCTTTGTACTAGCGCCTATCCGTTTTTTTACAATACGGCTATATTGCTATAGTTGACAGCCGGCAGTTCAAGGTATGTAAAATACGTTCGTAAAGTAGCGGATAAATTCAATTAAAATTCGAATGGGAGTTTAGGAAGAAAACACTCGGACTCGTCGATTTTTTTCAATTTACAATTTTTGACGTAAGAGTACAGGGTACAGGGTGTGTTGTAACGTGCCAATTCTTGTCTGACGTTACCTTAATTTAAATTTAGAACTTTGTATTATTATTGATAAGTATATTTACATTACATTAGTATTTTTAAGCATTTCCTTTTTCGTTCATTAATTAAATTTTTATATCGCAATATTTTCTTTTCAGTCTACATAATTACGAGCGTCCCTGTGTATATTTTAGACATTCAGTTTTAGTTCTATGCGCAGCGTAAGTTGAGCATACTTGATGCATTTCTGTATATCATGCCGTGAAGTTCAGACGTTATCTTTTTTAAGTTTTGCTTCCCTTTTATAAGGTATGTAAAGGCGTTTAATTACATTTTCTATATATTATATTTAATAGGAAACAAGAAACCAGAACAAAGGTAGGAACAAGGAAACCGTTTATCTTCAAGAAAAGCTTTTATTTCGGTAAATTTACGTATCATTGAATGGCGTGGGTATGACGCCACGAACAGTTACTTTGTTAAAATGGCAGATTAATGCAATGTCATCTTTATGAACATAAATGGAGATACCTTTGTTTTGCATCAATCACATATGCTGTTATACATATTCTGCGTTCATTATATCGTTCAGTTCTTGTAGGTTCAACAACATTTGGTGCCAATATTTAAATGTTCCTATATGCTACCGTACGTCTATTTTTTATGTTGAAGACATATGAAAGTTATAGTGCCTTCCCATACGTTTATGTTTCGTTATTTGTACGTTAATTACAAATGGAAATTACCTTTACATTATCGTATATTTGTCTTGGAATTGGAAATGAAAATTCTCAAGCTACAGTTCGTTTAAGACAAGATTAAAATATTTGTTTTGTACAAGTAAGTACTTATCCTTTTAGTGCAGTTAAGTAAATAACAAATCAGTTTGTGTTATTTTGATACGGTTAAGAAAAGGAACAGTCGAGTCCTGCTCCTGAAATAAAAACATTTGAGTTCATAACCTATCACAACTGTAATTTGTTGACATTGGTCAATATACGTTTCATTATTGAATACCTACATGTTGAATAAATTGCATTTTGAATTCTAAGTATACATTGATTGTACGTTTATCTACTGTGTTTAATTTAGTGATTTTAAGATTGTAAGGTAGTACAAGAAGTATCATTTTAGTTATTTTATTCTGATATTAATCAGACATTTTGTTTTATTAAATATACATATAAATACCGATGTTTAGTGCTTATTCAGATTACCTATTATGTTTTGAGATACATCCTTTCTCAATTTTTGTTGTATTTTGTTTATTAAACCTAGAAATTGAGTGGTGCCCAAATTAAACAAATGCTAATACTGATTATATCTATGAAAATATCTCTGCTTTCCTCACAGCTGATGAACGAGTTCTCATATTCAGTAAGTTTTATAAGTTTGTACCTCACTGAGCTAGACTGTGGTACGATTTACCTTTCTAATATAACAACACTTATTTTTTTATTTTTTATTTGTTATAGTGTCAAGAAAAACGTATTACGTCACCGACATTTTTTTAAATGTCAACCCCCATTTTTTATTGCAGTATTAGAAAGGGTACATTTTTTACGTACGACAAGGTACATATGGATGATGTTAATACAGGGTGTCCCATACTTGCTTTCGCGAGCTATACTTCCCTTATTTGATGGAGTAGGAGAAAAAAATTTTGAAGTGTAGCAGAAAGAACTGAAGCGCATATTTTAAAATTATTTTGGTTATACAGGGTGTTTCATTTTTACAGGGCGAGCCAAACATAATTTTTTTTAATGGGACACCCTCTACGTTATTTCAAATTTGGATTCAGCTCACTTCGACCGTGTCCGTAATAGTGGTATTGGAATTATCTTGCACTGCTAACGCAATGTTCAACTGATCTTCACTTATCGACTTTCGACCATGTCATATCCCGAACATGTCCAAATTCCCGAAATTTCGTCTCAACCGTGCTTACCATGATTTGTCTAATGGATGGTCGATCAGGGTGAGTTGCATAAAACAACGCAACCACTTCTGATTGAGTCTGAATATCGAATGGCTCGGAACGTTCTAATCCTAATGAATGGTATAAACGAGTTTTAGTGTGGTCGCGGTAGGTAAATTATAAATACAATAAAAGATCTGCAAACTGCAAATAAGTCAATTTAACGCCATGTGGTTGGTTTATTTTGGTAAATGTAGTATGAAATATAGTTTTACAAACTAGAATTAGATCCAATTCTAATTGTGACAATTACTAACAAGACAAAACTTAAAAATTAATCAACGATTACAGGTGTGTATATTATCACCATAGCACGCAGCAATATACCCTAAAAAACTTTAATTCTAGGCGCATAATATGTCATTAAAATACACAGAATACAGTTCAACCAAGCAAACAAAAGCCCTGAGAGGGCGTACCTGAAGGAGCTGTTTTTCAACAGGTACATTCCATACAAAAAGTATTAAGGTGGCAAATTTAAATCAAATGTATGGATTGCTTATTCAAAATTCTGTGAACAAATTTATTTATTTTATGTTAGGTACATCAAATGTTATTGAATTAATTACCAAAAACATTTAAGTATTTATTGTTTAAGTACAAATAAGATGGTTCTGAAGTTATAACATTTTCTACAAATAATTTACACAATTTTTTGTTTTGTAAACATTTGTAAAATACTTGAAAAAAACATCATTCTGATCACATTTGAATATGAAGTGACTAATAAATTACAATGATTCTTCTACAGAACTTTCTTCCTCTTTATCTGATTAACTTGTATTTACTTGAAATGACACCTTTCTACAGTTTCATCATAAGTGTAAATAATATAATAGCATTTAAAACATTCACATAAATAAAGTGTAATGTTATTCACAATAGAAACAAAACACATATGCATAATTAAAATTTAAAATAATGTCCAAGATTTTATGGAAAAATAAGCACATATCGTTTATTATTATTGATTTATAACTTGTAACTACAAAATTTTCTATGGCTTCTATGAGCTTCTATGGGCAACTTCTTCCTCACTGCTTTCATCTGACGATCCAGTGTTTACCATAAAAGATAAAGTTTTAATTGTTTCGTCAAGTACCTAGTTCATCACGTTGCCACATTTCTTCGGCTATGTGATTAACATGCCTGCATTGCTTCTCCCAGTCAGATGCATTTATTTCTGCTAAAGCATTTCGCACTAAGTTCTCAATATTACTTCCACTTTGAGAAACGTTACTCATTGCCACCTTATGCTTTACTAAGCTCCACATAAATTCAATCGGGTTGAGTTCACAATGATAAGGAGGCAAACCAAGTACACGGTGTCCATGTTTTTTAAGTAATTCAACAACATAGTAAGTTTTATTATGCTTAAATTGCTTTACTAACTCCAACAGTTCAGCTTTTCGCATGGTGTATGTTGTCGATACTCCATTACTTGTCAGCCAGTCTTGAATTTCTTGTTTCCTTGTTGCTTGCCTTGGTGGTTTATTAATTTGTACGCTGTGATATGGCGCATTATCCATTACAACTATACCATTGGGTGGTAAGTTTGGTATTAACTGCTTTTCCAACCACTGCATAAAGTTGGTATGATTCATCTCATCGTGATAATCGCCAGATTTACTTTGGGACTTAAAAATTAACAGCCCATGATTAACGAAACCATAAGATCCACTCCCATGAACGATTATGTGCCGCTTGTCAGCGCTGATGTTTTGGTACACACCGGGTTCATCATTGGATTGCCAGCACTTGCTACGTTTCATCTAGGTATGTAACTAGTTTCTTATTTTCCCCTAGAGCATCATTTTGCCGTAAACTTCTTAAATAGCGAGAACGCCAGGCAACAATATCAGTGCGCTCCATTAAAAATGTTCGTTTATTGAGGCATTTTCTAAATTTGTAACAAATTTGTAATTAATCTTATCCTCCATTTTATTGACTAAAATGTTCAACGTTGGCACCTTTTTTTCTACAGTATATACTTCATGAACGGTCCTTTTTAAAATGCCTAAATCTGTTTCATCTAAAACCATTTTATTAGAACCTCCACTTCTTTTTTTCTTAGAAGGAGACTTTAAAACTGAATTTTCAGCTGTTGCAGCTTCATTTCTAATACAAAGAAATACGTCATTTGCAAATTACGTTTAAGGTTTACAAGCTACGTACCTACCTAATTTTTTTTATAAAACTAATCGATTTTCCTGTTGCCGCAGCAGCTAGCTCAGTAGCCTTGTCCAAAGGGAATGTCCACACACCATTAGCTTTTTGTTTATCGAAAAATTCCACAACTGCTTTAATGATGTTCCGGGCTTCGGAATGAACACTCTTCTTCGACTTACTAGCCATTACGAATAAAACCTGAAAAATTCGAAATATTGAAAATCAACATGATTTGATATTTTAAAACTTGTCATGCACATTTAATTTAAGTGCAGCTACGTATTTCAAAATCGTACACTACTCTAAATATTGAAAAATCGATGTAAATCGATATTTAAAAAAGCATGCTTACTGTTTTAAGGTTATGAACTCTATAATCGTTTTATTATGTACATGTGCACAATACATACCGTTTCTCTCACAAATCAGTAAAAAGAGCCTTGAAAAAGACTTTTTATAAAGACTAATATACTCAAGAAACACGAAAATAACCTGCCAATGCAAAATGCATATGACAAATGTCAATTGTTTGCGTTTGTGAATGTACGGTCGGAGACTTCTTAATGGTAATTGGACGAACGTTTTACCGCTATAAATTTTTTAATTTAGTTCACATATTTTCCGGGGTTTTTGTTTGCTTGGTAGAGCTGTATGCAAAAATATACTGTTTAAAAACATAATATGCGTATATGCACATAAAAATAATGCATAATACAGCTTATTATTTACATGCTTGTATATGCAAACATGCACTAACAATACGCAACATGAAAAAATATGCTCTATAAAAACATACAAATGCATCTTTCTGCGTGCTCTACTTATCACCTTTTCCAAACTTTTAGTTACGGCGAGGTTTACAAACCGTCGCACTAACACGTTTTGTAGAGCTTGTTTCCCATAATATTGACCTATATAATTTAATTGTTATTAGATTATCGATAATAAACATTTGATGATCCTCGCACTCACTAGTAAACCACGTGCCATATTTATATTTTAGCTAAATTACTAAGAAGTTCTTAACGTTTTTTTTTGTAATTTGCTTCCATTTTGATACTCTAATAGACATATTAAGAAACGGCATCATCATGTCCGATGTCATTATAGCCATAATTCACGAAACATTTTACGAACATTTTTAGGTTGTCACTCTTACAAAATGAGTCAAAAACAGGATGCGGCCAGTGGAAAACTTTAATGTGAACAAATTCACTACCGCATTTTTGACATTTTCACGTATTTCAGGAGACTCTTACGAATTGGCAAGATTTATCCTGAATTTTAATCTTTCGTATTTTCCGGTTGTTTCTTGTGACAGAAAATTTGGATAAAATAAAAAGCGACTAGACCAAATTTTCACTTTTAAAATTAAGACATTACCAACCAGCACATAAATCCCTAAATCAACTAAAGTGAAAAAGTTTGTTTAAAGGGCAAATGGCATATAAGATATGTTTCATAAGACGTGTGATAGCACCTTTCAAACTTTTATTAGTTTAAAAACGAGTGGCACTAGCTACTAGTTTTTCAAGACTGTCTTATGAAACTTGACCTTATTTAATATGCTATTTTATAATTATACGTATTTAAATTTTTCGAATGATCCTGCAACAATAAAAGCATAACACGTCCAATTTTGCAATTTTAGCTAATTATAGAAGTTCGTTAAATATTTTATTAATTTCCGCGTCCCATAATTTTATGTAAACATATTAGCATATTGTCCGATTTGTCATATAGCAAACATATTATTTAAAAATGTTACACTTTTGCGCTGATTACAATCAAATTTTCAACCCTGAAAACATGTATGAACAACATAAAGCATTTGTGGACATTTTCATAATGTTCAGGAGCCTACATGAATCTTGTATCTTATTACTCTACATGATTTATTGTACTTTTATCTTTATAAACATTAGAATCTACCAATTTCACAATTTATCCTAATGCACTAACTGAAAGTTTTAGGGCAAATGGCATATTAGATAGTTATGATGTGAAACTGATTCATAGTTAGTTAAGACATTGGCATCTATTTCTATTTCAATTACCGTTTAAAACATTTTTGAATTGGTCTTGATTGATCCGGATGCAAGAAAATGTTGAATGTCCGTCGTTTAAACAATGGAAAAGATTCCACAGTTTCTAGCACATTTAATAGGACCACTGAAATCTTCGATTGCGTACATATTTCTAAACATTGATTGTGATTTGGCATAGACAACTATTATGTTAAAATGCATTTGCGATGTACAATAATTTCAACTAAAATTGATACAAATGACATTGAATTTTATGAATGACTCTTGTAGCTATACACGATCTTATTTATACAATCAAAAGTCATTGCTAACGTATTTAAATTACTGCGTTGTTCGTTGAGAATGGCTATTTTGTGACATGATTGAAATTGCATTCAGTGTGAATTAGCATATTTCACATTCATTTTTGAAATATTTTGATTGGGTTTATGATTATCGTGATTTGCAGAAATTGCCTTGTTACTTGGTTTCCTTTACAAGCTTGACTGTCCACAAAGCTTAAGCCATGAAATCCTTCATTGCCGTCGATTCAAATTATGTTAAGATGTATGTAATCTCATAAAATTGTTATTCAAATGTGATATTGTATCAAAATATATATATATATACTTATATATAATCATTATAAATATATAATATATTAATATTTGAGTACCCAAGTTTGATTAACGCTTTTTGTTAATGTTGAAATTGATCAGCTGTAATTACTATTTCAAATAATCAAATATTTTGAACTTCGTGAAGATGGGTTTAGATGGCTTCTGATTTCAGTATTGCCTGGTTACTTGGTCCATCACCTTGATACGTAATACAAAAGGGTTTTTGATACTTACATATACTCGCTGACAAATAATGTTAAACCTTGATTTGCTAATTTTCATAAAGTTTTAAATAATCATCAAAATTTCTAAACTTTAAAACAATGGTATATACTGACCACGTTATATTGAACTGATATAGAATTAAAATTTACATACTGTGGTACTATCGCAAACACAGGATTTAAATGGTCACAGTTTACTATATTGTTTTGTCATATTCTGATTAATTCTGTACCTTCACAACTGTACTAAGACTTACCTGAGTACTATCATTACGTAAACAAAAATATTTAAATTTTAAAATATGTGAAAAAGTATCAGCCCTTGATTTGTAAATAATTTCTTTTTTATTTCTTATACTCTTAAAAATGGTTACCTACGTTTTACTGAATCAAATTAAATTTAAATGTCTATGTGAAACCTTATTGCACGATTCCACTATTTTTTTGTACTTATATTTAGTCATAATAAAACGGTTGGTATTTACAGTACAAATTAATTTAAATGCTGACATCAAAGCCCATTCAATCTGTAAAATAATTCCTTTTAATTTCTTATACTTTAATCAATGGTTCTATTCCAACATTATTTATTCAGTGAACCTATTCACTGTTATATTAAATATAATTATATGTAACATTATAATATTTCGGTTGATTCTTTAATACAATAAGACTAGCATGAAACTTTAGGCTTAAAATTTTAGGTTTTTGTGGTATCCTTGGAGTTTTATAATTTTTATATTTCTATTGTTAAATATATCGTACTATTATAAATTAACATTTATCTAAAAGTGAACTTTCGTTATAGGTTTAGGGTTTTGTGGTATTGAATTGGGGGTTTATATTTTCTTAATTGTCATTGTGGAAATTTCGATACAATATAAATTAACATTGTATCTAAAAGTGTATTTTTTATAGGGTTTAGGGTTTTTGTGGTATTGAATTGGGGGTTTATATTTTCTTAATTCATGTAAATCAATTATTAAATTGTATCTAAAAGTTATTTGGTTAGGGTTTTGATAATGATTTTTAATATAAAATTTCGAACAATATAAATACATTGTGTCTAAAATGTATTTTTATAGGGTTTATTTTGTGGTATTGAATTGGGGGTTTATATTTTCTTAACTGTCATTGTGGAAATTTCGAGACAATATAAATTAACTTTGTATCGAAAAATTTTTTTTTTATAAACGATAAACCCGCATTTCAATACCACAAAAACCCTAAACCCTATAAAAAATACATTTTTAGATACAAAGTTAATTTATATTGTCTCGAAATTTCCACAATGACAATTAAGAAAATATAAACCCCAATTCAATACCACAAAAACCCTAAAATTTAACGCCCAAAGTTTCAGCTATCTTCAGTATTAAAGAATCACCCGAAATACTATAATAGTTGCAGCTATATACATTTAACTATAAAAAAAAAGGCTGAATAAAAAGTTGGTAATAGAGAAATAAGGATAATAGATAAGAACTGTAGCGACAGTATTTTAATGTTGAATGGGCTTTGCATGCTCAGTTTTATGTTGTGTATTAAAGACCAACCGTTTTATTATGTCTAAATATAAGTACACTAAAAATATGCGAACAGTGAATAGGTTTCACATGATAAATTAATTTGATTCAGAAATAGAACCACTTATTTAAGACGTATAAGAAATAAAAAAGAGAAATTATTTACAAGATCTAAGGCGCCGATACGTTCACATAATTTAAAATGCAAATTTTTTTACTTTGTAAATTTACTCGTAAGTCTTAGTAAGTTGTGAAGCTGAATAATCGAATAACAAAACAATGATAGTGAATCGTGTGACCCATTTATAATTTCTGTGTTTTCTGCTGATAGTACCACAGTTGTAAATTTTAATTCTTCTACTATCAGTTCAAATAACGTGGTCAGTGTAACCATTGTTTTAAAGTATTAGAAGATTTTGGTGAATTATGTAGAACTAGAAAATTAGCAAATGAAGGGCTTGTTATTTTTTGTCAGGAGTTATTTTGTAACTAGAAAATACCCTTTTTTTATTACGTATCGGATGGCGCAGTACCAGGGAAAAAATAAGCTCCCTCTAAAGCACATCTTCCAAAGGTTACAAGATATTTGATTATTTCCAAGAGTAATTTATTGATTGTGATCAAGGAAACAATAACAGAAAAGCGTTGACATCCTTGGGGGCTATAAGAGATAATGTTAAAATATTATTTAATGGAATGATACATATTTTGGTACACCTAATTTGAGTTGCTAAAGGTACTATTGATATAATTCTGCATTATCAATTTATAACACATTTACATACACAACTTTAACTGAAGCGTTAGAGTACTTCCAAAAAATGACAATGTTTGAAAATGGGCGCATAAAACATGTATTGAATCGAAGGATTTCAGTGGTCCATTAGAGCGGTGCTAGGACTGTGGCAATCCCTTGTAAACGACGGACACCAACATTTTCTTGCATCCCGGATCAATCAAGACCCAATAGAAAATATGTGTTCGGTAATTAGAATAAACTATGAAGCAGTTTCGCATCGCGTTACATCATAATATGCATAGTCACCTTCAAGAACCAGTGGCGGCAGGATCAAATTGTGAAATAGATTCAGACGACTTTGTGGACTTAAATTTAGGATCAACCCAATTCCAGCACTTTGCCATTGATGTCTAATACTAATGTACAAACTGCTCTGAGTGTTAATTATGAAGATAAAATAAATAAACATCATGTAGGTAATTAAGATTCACGAAAGCGCCACATTATAAAATTGCACAAATGCTTATATTGCTGGCTATACATGTTTTCAGGTGTTGAAAAAGTTTTGTAATCAGCGCAAAAGTGCATTTTTAAATAATATGTTTGTCTTGATGATAAATCACAATTGCTATTGTTACATAAAAATTATGGTGACGCGGAAATTATAAATTATTTAACGAGCTCAACTAAGAAATGTGCAGAAATTGTGACGTATGATGTGAAAATAGAATATTAAAAAACGAGTTTCATAAGACCACAGTTGTGGCACGAACTCAAGTCTAAAAAAAGGGTGGCATATCCACGAGTTTTTTAAAGAACGGTCTTTTGAAACACATTTTTTATGCTATTTGCCCTTTTTACGCCGTTTTTAAACAAACTTTTTCACTTTAGTTGATTTAGGGATTTTTGTGCTGGTTGGTAATGTCTTAATTTTAAAACTGAAAATTTGATCTAGTCACTTTTTGTTTTATCCAAATTCTGTCACAAAACCCGAAAATACGAAGATAATCAGGATAATCTGAAATACGTGAAATTGTCAAAAATGCGGTCGCGAATTTGTTCACATTAAAGTTTTTCACTGGACGCATGCTGCTTTTGACTCATTTTGTAAGAGGGGCAAGCATGACATAATTCCAACCTAAAATGTTCCGTAAATTTATGGCTGTAATGAAATCGGGGATGATCACGCCGCGTTTCTTAATATGTTTATTAGAGTATCAAAATGGAAGCAAATTACAAAAAAAAATTAAGAACTTAGTAATTCAGCTAAAACATAAATATGGCACGTGGTTTACTAGTGAGTGCGAGGATCATCAAATGTTTATTATCGATAATCTAATAAAACTTAAATTATATAGGTCAATATTATGGGAAACAAGCTCTACAAAACGTGTTAGTGCGGCGGTTTGTAAACCTCGCCGTAATTAAAAATTTTGAAAATGTGATAAGTAAAGCACGCAGAAATATGCATTTGTATGTTATTATAGGGCATCTTTTTCTATGTTGCGTATTGTTAGTGCATGCTTATCGATTTTTTAGTTAATACAACAGTTCGAATACTAAAATTTGTTTGTTTAATAAACCCTTTGCGGAATTAATTCAGGTCATTTAAACCTACTCTTTTTCCGCATGGTGCACTTCTGAGATTTTAAATCACGACAAATGTTAAATAACAGGGAAGTTAAAATGTTTGATGAATTTGATACAAAATCGTATGGTTAGTCATTTGAAATTGAAATTTATCTTTAGAAGGATTTGTCCTGCAAATGTGTCGAAACAATACAAATAAATCAATCTAGTGCACTATCTAACTACTTGATAATAATACAAAAACTTCGTGATAATTACTTTCAAACAGCGAATTGCAATGAATATCTGGAAATATCTCGAGAACTACTCACATTAGATACAGTGAACCTCTGACAAAAATTAAAGAGTAGTACCAGAGGACTTTGATAGTGATACAAAATACAGGGTGTTCCATTTGAGTTAAGGAAGAAAATGATACATCCGAATTTTGAGCCACGGTGTATACAAACCCCAAGTAGCTAAATGAATAATGGTGGGTAACGATACTAGACAATATTCTGAAAGACAACTGGCCGACAGATAATTCATTTCTACAGAGTGTATTGTTCTACAGGGCATTGAAATGAGTACAATTTCAACACAAAACAATCCATATCTTTTCAAATACCCTGCATAATGTATTCAACCCCGACATTAAAAAAATCGAAAAAATGTGGGCTTTCTGTATTTGAAATAAATTAAATTAAAAAAAACATAAGTTAGATTCATATCTGAATTTTGGAACATCCTGTATAGTTATGTACTAGAGGGGCTGCACATTTTCCGAATATTTGTTCTTACTGTATATTTGCTCTAGGATTTTTTCCCTGGTATACTTCAAGATTAATCATGTATCCTGCCGGTGTATTAAGGCTCCAAACTTTGTACCCGAAACGAATAGGCTTTTCTCGTATAAATTGTTTACAGCCGTGTTTGCCGTAAGATCTTATCATTGACTCATCATAGCACAAATTTCTTTCAAAAACATTCAAATAATTCCACTGGATCCATTTCACTGTAGTATGAATAATTGGCATCTGGAAATGGGGGATATGAAAACTCCAAATGCAGCATATTTCATAGAATTCAAATGAAGGTTCTTCTTTTCTAGGTTGAAATTGGATAGGTTGTTCTCATTGCCAATAGTCTGTTGTCGGAAGGAACTATTTATTTCATATTGTTACACTATTTCAGGAGATCGGGGTTCATTGTCATGGCCGCCAAGTCTTTTATTGCTAACAAAACGAATTTCGACACCTGCTTGGAGTTGACGTTGACTAAGGTTGTCCGCAAACCCACCTTCATCTTCATCTGCGGAGTCTCCGTCCGTTAAAACCTCACTCTCTGGGGGCTCTATAAAGAAATCTGTCACTTCGTCTTCATTATCCGAAGCGTACGCAATATCTAGCGCTTCGTGAAGCGTGAGACCCCTAAAATAAAAAAAACAACAATTAGAATTTTTCCAGGAAAACGCCTAGCGGTCCCATATGGGACCAGTGACGTTTACACACTAATATAATCAAAAGTTAAAGCTTAAAAAAATTTTGAAGATAAGGTATTAAAAATATGTACTTTTAAATAACTTTTACCAATAATTATACTACATTTACAATAATATACTAAAAACTACTTACAGTTTAAAAATTAGGGAAAGGGTAAGTGGGTCCGTACGGGCCCACCAGGCGCTAATGGGTTAATGTTTCCATGACAACCATGGCCAACTAATATAAATTTTTGAAATTGAGGTGTGTACTTTAAAAAATAGATTTTAAAAACTAAAAATAACTCAATAACTATGAAAGACAGGTATAGGACATGTTTTATAAAAAAGTTAGCGCATTACTTAATCAACATTTTTCCGTAAAAAATATTTTCCTTTAAGGATATCAAATAAAAAAAGTATGCCCTTTGCCAATGACATGTGAAAATCGTGATTTAAAAAAAAAAAAAACATTAAATATCTCAAAAACTATTAATTTTAGATGATGATAGACTTTAATAAAACCGATTCAGAATTTATACAAAAATCAGAAAATGTAATAAAATACAGGGTGTCCTATTTAAAAAAATGAAGTATTGTCTAAGGAGATATCCTCCGTTGTCGCGGACATTTTGTATATATATATATATATATATATATATAGATACATACAGGGTCGCCTTTGGAAGCTGATCCTATGAGTATCCGCTAAACCAAACTTACTATAATTTTGAAAATTTGGTGACAGGGTAATGATGTTAGGGCTAACTCATCTAAAATATTTTCACGTTCGTACCACTTCCGGTTATACCGGATGTCGGTACTTAGTCGCTTATTTTAAATGGAACACCCCGTATATTAATACATTTTTGGATTCTATGGCGAATTTTAAGGTAAGTTTGTTAAATAAACTAGATACGAAATTTCAGTCGTTTTCAAAAAAAAACAATTTTTTTTTTAAATTGACAGATGCGGTCTTAGTAATAACTCATTAATTGTTCTGTTCCTGTCAAACAATTTGAATAAAACTTTGAGGTGTTGTAGGCAAAGGTTTATTGCAGCAGTCTGCAAAAAATGACATTTGTATTTTTCATAAAAATAAAATTATGAATGTCTAAACTTGACTATCAAGAAATGCAAGTTACTCAAAAAAAATCAAATGGAAACTCTTATTTTTTATTCCTCAGATCGATTTAACGTCAAAAATTAAGGTTTGTTTAATACTTTATTTGCTTAAACGTAACAGTTTCATACTTATCAAAAAAGTCTCAATTTTAAAATTTGTGATAAAAGTGAGCTACATACTTAAATCTAGTATTCCTTGTTCGTGGTCACCATGGAAACCAAATAGAAATTTTCTAAGTAATTTTTTTCAAATTCGATATACAACATAAGTGTAAAAATTTAATACTTTATGAGTAAATCGAAAAAAACTACTTTTTACTGCGGAGGTAAAATACATACTTATCAGCGCATCATTACACGATAAAGATTCTTATTTATTTTGTTTTTCTTTTGTAGTCAATAATTTAATAAAATTGTTGAAAGTTTGTGTTTTTCTTGATGAAATGGCTTGACTTGAATATTCTAATACAGATTATTTGAATTTAATTTTAATTCACGGAGAATGTAATAGAGTTGTAAAACGAACAGTAAGAACATTTATCGAACGCTATCCTGAGCGCCCCCGACCATCAGCAGACACAATAAGACGAGTGGTTGAAAATTTGGAACAGTTTGGCACATTTAAACACTGCGCCTCGCAAAAAAACTGCTATTGATAATGAACAGAATGAAGTTATAACTTTAGGATATTTCCGTGCCTATCCTTGTAATTCCATAAACGACGCGAAAACAGATATTGGCTTAACACCAACAACTATCAGAGGAATTCTTAAGAAACATAAGTTTAGACCATACTGTTTACAATTAGTTGAACATTTGGAAGAAGCGGATTTCTTGAAACGTATCGAATTTTGTGAAACAATTTTGCTCAAAATACAAGAAATTCCTAATTTTTTGACTAATATATGGACGGATGAATCTAAATTTACGAAAAATGGCATATTTAATCGCCGAAACTCGCATTACTGGACTAACGAAAATAGCAATCCAATTCGCGAATGCCATTTTCAGGAAATTTGGAATTTTGACGTATTTTGTGCCATTCGGAATAACGACGTGTATTTTTACAACGAAAATTTGAGAGGTTTAAAATAGTTGATTGTTGCGATTTATGATTACAAATTTAATTTCTAGGAGAAAATTATCTTGAGATATTAAACACTCGAATTCAACCCCGATTAAATCTAGAAAGGGAAAATGTATGGTACCAAGAAGACGGTGCGCCCCCTCACAACACCAACGCTGTTTCCATGAAACTTTATGAAATTTTTGAAGATCGTTGGTTTGTCAATAATGGTCCCTTTCCATGATCGCCTAGGTCACCTGATCTTACGCCAATGGATTTTTATCTTTGGGGTCGAATTAAAAATATTGTTTATGCTACACCACTAACGACTAAAGAAGATTGCATTGCAAGAGTGCAAAATGCCTTCAATTCTCTTTCTCCACAAGAAATTCAAAGGGCTACAAATGAAGCCGTTATAAGACGGGTTCAACAATGTTTTGCGTCTAACGGGCAACATTTTGAACATTTATTGTAAATTAATTTACATTTGATCACGAGCAAGAAGTACTAAATAAGCGACTTTATCGTGTAAGAATGCACTGATAAGTATGTAGTTACTACCTCCGCAGTAAAAAGTAGTTTTTTTCGATTTACTCATAAAGTAAAAATTTTTTCAAATATTTTTCTTTATTTCAATTCTCATTTATTTGGTTTCCATGGTGACCACGAACAAGGAATACTAGATTTTATCACAAATTTTAAAATTGGGACTTTTTTGATAATAAGTATGAAACTGTTACGTTTAGGCAAATAAAGTTTTAAACAAACTTACCTTAATTTTTGACGCTAAATCGATCTGAGTAATAATTTGATTTTTTTGAGTAACTTGCATTTTTGGTAGTCAAGTTTAGACATTCATAATTTTATTTTTATGAAAAATACAAATTTCATTTTTTGCAGACTGTTGCAATAAACCTTTGCCTACAACACCTCAAAGTTTTATTCAAATTGTTTGACAGGGACAGAACAATTCATGAGTTATTACTAAGACCGCATGTCAATTTAAAAAAAAAATTGTTTTTGTTTTGAAAACGACTGAAATTTCGTATCTAGTTTATTTAACAAACTTACCTTAAAATTCGACATAACATCCAAAAATGTATTAATATACGGGGTGTTCCATTTAAAATAAGCGACTAAGTACCGACTTCCGGTATAACCGGAAGTGGTACGAACGTGAAAGTATTTTAGATGAGTTAGCCCTAACATCATTACCATGTCACCAAGTTTTCAAAATTATAGTAAGTGTTTGGTTTAGCAGATACTCATAGGATCAGCTCCCAAAGGCGGACCCTGTATATATACATATATATATATATATATATATATATATATATATATATATATATATATATATATATATATATGCCTTAACCCTATATATTATGTTTGATAACAATCATGTAGTAGATAAGTTATATTTAGTCTAGCATCATACATATTGAATTTTTTTCTTTGGTTCGTCCTCGTCTGTCTCTGATGGTGGTAGCTTATCATTATTTTGCTTGTTACAGGTCCTATCACTTATTCAGTGGTCTAGATTTTTAATAAAATTTCTCTTGAAATTACAAGTTTTTCATAAAACAAAATTTTCGCTTTAAATTTCAAGTTGACTAAGATTAAATAAGAAAATGCGTCATCCACTAGGGTTATTTGAAACTATAACATACTTTTTTCTTTTGCGGCCCTCGTGGTAAATGCATTTCTGTAATGTTCAACTTCCTCGATTTTTAACGAATTATATCTTTATATGATTGTGAATAAAAGTATAACGGGAAGCGCAAAACAATGTAAATGCTCTATCGAGTCCCCATCCAAAAGTTTAATCATATTAATAAAAATAGTATTTTGGAAAATAAAATAGATAATATAATTTAGAGTAACAAAAAATAAAGGTGCAATATTTTGTACAGCATCAAATTTAATTGTTAGTTTAAATTTAGATTCATTTAGTAATTGCTGCTTTAAATTACATTCAAGTTCAGTGTGCCATAATTTAATATCAAAATCAATTGAAATCATTGTAACATGAAGGCATGATTTAATATTATTAGTGTTATTTATTCTATTTTTAGTTCGTCTCGTTTAGTTGCTTAATAATTAATTTTAGTTTATGTTGCTGTATATCATCACATTTTGGCAAGGCAACCGTTATAATTTTAGTGAAAAGAAGTTCCAATGTGACCGCTTATCAGTATTTTGCATATACTACGGAAATGTAAATACAACCATTACTTTCGTTTAAACGCTGAAGGCTACATAATACATTTGAATTGTAAACTATTTGTCCTTGTTTTATTATGCACTTCCCTATCTAATTTATATGTATATGTAGTAAAAAAAGTATGATGGACGATTAATATCTTTTAATGTACTACCTTTTGTTTTATTCATTTTTAAAGTTATTAAATTTTAACATACATTCCAGAGTTCGATTAAAAAAAAGTATTAATGATAGAATTTAAGCTTGTAGGTCAAGAAGGTTTTACGATAGAATTAGCATTTTATTACACATTTATTATGAAAACCCTAATCAAATCAAGAGAATAAATGTCAAATGTTATGTAATCTTACAGAGTTACAAATAAAACTAAAATTTCAAGTAAAGATTAGATTATGGTCGGTGGTCAATTGAAAAAGGGCGTTTAATTTTAATGTTACTGTAAAAGATTAATATGCGAGATAGTGCAGTAGTATAATGTAGATTTGAAAATAGTGTATTATACAAACATTTACAATCTTATCAGGAAATCGAGTAATTTCAGCAATTGCTTCGATAATAAAATTGCTTATAACATTGTAGTATTTCTGAATTTATAAACGTGTTTCCAGAATACCAGTTTATTTGAACATTAAAAGATACCAATAAATTATATCAGGCCTTTTTCTTCTATTAATATTGTATTAATCTGTAACATCCTGAAAATGTGTAACTTTTGTTTGGTGTAACTTCCTGGTATTAAACCTAACACTGATTTTACTGCATTGTTGTAAAGCAGTTTTTTAATGGGGAAAATCATAGACTCAATAGTATTCAACACCCTAATTTTATATGATCGCACCTGCATTATTTGTGAGAGGGTCAATGCCAGCACCCTAGTGTTTTTAAAGGTAGCGAAGCTTTAAGGTATCGCACACATTATGCTACGTCACGCTGTACCTTGTGAAATTGTCACAACGTGCTTTGGCGTAAATAGTGCGATTTTATATCGTATACCTCCCCCCAATTTGTCTTAATATACAAAAGCTTTTTAAAAGGATTTTGTTAGGTAATTGAGTTTTTGACAAGTAAATAATATTAACAATAAATTTTGTTACAGGTAAGCTGACAACATCACCTACGGAATTATAGACAAGTATTCAAGAATGTACGAGGGTGAGTTTTGCAATACTTCAATGCAAAATAAATTCTTTTAAAAATTAAGATTTGTATGTACACAATTTGTTTTGGTTTTCCATTACCTAATAATATTCATTAATTTTTTTTGTGATAATTTGATGCTGAGCTACGGGATGGAACAACCAGATCGTGTAAATTCGTTCTACATACAACCACTTGACACAGAATTAAGTACCTATATTTTATAAAAAATGGTAAATTTCAAGTAAAATAATGGCGGCGTTTGAGCACTTCCAGTTATATCGGAAGTATGTATCGACCTTATGACAAACAGAACTCCAAGTGTATTATTAAATTTTTGGATTCTTCGTTCAATTTTAACCTAACTGTATGTCTATTTGGTAATAGTTTTTGACTTATTCAACTTAAAAAAAGCAATTGCTCGTATTCGTCTAAAATTAAATTTCACAGAGAAAAAGGAAAAATTAACGTTTTATGAACATGAACATACATTAAGTGGAATTAAGTATTTGTGGGCTCAGGATAAGATCTACATTAACAGAGCTAGGGTTACAATCCCAGCGTTACCCGTAATAGCAGAGTACATATACACACATATGTGTATAAGGAAAACTAATTGAAAAAACTTCGTACAGGGTAGACGTTAACGGAAATCCAACCCACCGCTTCCTGAATGCAAAGTAGATCGTGTTACCACTGACCTACTAGCTCGGTCTCAGACAAAGTAATATATGCAGATTGCAAGTTTTTTGAATATGCAGAGCAAGGATTGCCGATTATAACTTTGAACAATAATATTGTTTAAATTTTTTTAAATAGCAACGTTTGTTTTTTTGTGTATAAAGAGTTTCAGTAACTTTCTGTGTCTAGAAAATTAGCTCAGACATTTGCAAACCATTGTCCTTAGTATGTTTAATTGAAATTGTGAACGTTTACCTTTATTTGTAATTTTCTTTCTGTAAATTTGTAAATATTACTTGTTAAAATGAGGGAAGTTACTGTTTGAAGCACGAATTTTGAAATATTTACGCGATCAAACCGCACTAGTCATTGTGAAAGCTTACCAAGGTAAGCGGGTTGCCAAGCTAACTGCAGTGGAAATGGCCGGGTTCCATATAAGGCGTAAGTTAGGTTCATGCAGACTCTAGGCGCCACCACAATCTAAACACCCTTTCACTTTCAAAGAGCACTTTAAATTTCGTCTCAGTAATCTAATACATGTCGACTCAATTTTGAAACTTCAATTAATATACACCAAGATGGCGTTGGAATTTTTAGACCAAATTTGACAGAAATGTTTAACTAGTCAAATGTAGTAATTGATTAAAATTTCAAAGAAGTTAAACACAAGATAAATGCATTTTTTATTAATATTGTGTCAGGCCACCATTATTAGTTGCACACTCTCGCACCCTTCTCGGCATGGATTCCAACATGTGGCCGATTTCTTCCTGAGGTATTGCATCCCAGGCAATCTGTAATTCATGCCGGAGAGCTTCTAGTGTCTGTGGAGGATTGACTTGAGTCTTCTATCCATCATGTCCCACACAATTCGATGGGCGAAAGGTCGGGAGATCTGGGTGGCCACGGCAATATATTGACGTTAGCGCTCCATAGAATCCCTTGCAATATGGGAACAGGCATTATCCTGTTAGAAAATCGGGTCCTCCAGCTCCTGGAGGAATGGAAGGACATATCGGTGGGTATTCACATTGCCTCGGATGAATACCAACTGAGACCTGCTTCCATAAACAATAGCATCCCACACCATAACCCCCACAGTATAGTGCACATGCCGCTCAACAGAAAACTGCACATTGTGACGTTCTCCACGTCTACGTCTGACCCTCATGCGACCATCGTGCATTCCCAAGCAGAATCGGGATTCGTCACTGAAGACCACCCTGTGCCATTCCACGCCAATCCAGTCGCAAGTTACATCACTCCAAACGTTGCTGTCGTTGACAAGCCGTCAGCGGAAGCACAAATTGTGGTCGATAGGACTACAAGCCAGGGGTTACGGGATGTTCTTCTTTTCCAAACCATTGATCGGGTATTCATCTTGTACTCGAGAATCGGTCTCTTAATGCCATTAATCGGAGATGGCGGTTCTGGATCACATTTGTCTGTCTTGGTCGTCCACTTTCTCATCTACGACTTCTTGACCTTCACTAGACCATGCTTGATAACACCGTACTACAGAGGATTCATTACGGTTAAGACAATTAGCAATGTCTATGAATGAAAACCACCTTCACGTAATCCAATAACGCGACCTCTGTCGAATTTACTCAGTTGTCAATAATTTTCACGTTGTCGCACTCTAGGCATAATCCCAATCTCAAAATGCAAAGAAGAACACAGAAGCAAAAGAATTGCAACCGAAAACAATACCGAAATCGACTTAATCCTACCCTATAATTTCGATTGTTACAACAAGTAAAACGTCAAATTTTTTATGGCTACTGGATTATTTTGAATGAAATTTTAATCAATCACTACATTTGACTAGTTAAACATTTCTGCCAAGTTTGGCCCAAAAATTCCAACGCCATCTTGGTGTTGCATTTTTTATGTCGTAGAGTATATTATTAAAAATAAAATTATCCATAGGTCAGGAAAATTTTGGAACATATGCGTTATCGTAAATTTATTGATGAATACTTTCAAATTTACCCCTGTATAAATATGAAACACTATTGATACGTGTCATAAAAAGTCTGAAATAAATGTCACCCTATTTGGAAAAATAATAATTCAGTCTACTAATTCATAACATTAACTCGAATCTTTAAAATTGAAAAACGTAACGATCAGTGCGTCTGTTATGGATCATATGTCAATCGTATATCAATCAATACTGTTTGAATTTTTATCATTTAAACGTTCGCAAAATCAATCAATACTGCTTGAATTTTAATCATTAAAATGCATTTAAACGTTCGCAAGTATGAATGAATCAGTGTGAAATTTCTTCTTCTTGTAGTAGGTCGTTGACCTGTTTTTCTCATGCGGTATACTAATCTGGCTGTTCTTGTGAGGTTGACGTCCAGCTATCGTTTTGGTGGTTTTCCTCTTGGTCTGTTGGTTGTGGGTCTGTTGTCTCGGGTGATTCTAGGTAGTCTATGCATTTCCATTCTTCATATATGCGAGTTCCATTCAATGTTTCTTAGTATTTTGATTTCCGTTGTTCTCATTTTTCTCTTGATTGTGGCCGTGTCTACTCTAATCTCCGCCGCATATGTTATTACTATTCGGACACAAGTTTTATATATTTTAACCTTGGCTTCGGTGCTCATGTTCTCATTGTTCCATATGACGTCTATTAAGGCTCCAGAGATTCTACATCCTTTGTTGACCTATGTTGTGACTTTTTTGGTCAGATTTTTGTCGACCGAGATCATTAAAGTCAATGACTTATTCAATGGGTTTGTTTTCTAGGGAGAGTTTTCATCTGATTCGTTCTTTTGCAATTACTAAGCATTTTGTTTTCTGTGTAGATATTGCCATGTTGTATTTTTTTGGCGCTCAACGTAAGTGGTATAGAGATCTCTGGAGGTCATCCTCATTTTCTGCCATAATTACAGCGTCATTGGCATAACCCTTTATTTTTACTTTCTTAGTTCCTCTTAATATTGGCTATTATTTTGTCGAATATTATATTGAAGAGGGTGGAGCTCAGCTCCCTGTCTAACTCCTTATTTAATTCCTGTTACTATATCTGTATGTATAGTTAATTTGTTATTTATGCGTGTTCGTTGTTTTTGTGTTTGTGTTCATTTGTTTTAGTACCTGTACAATTTCTTCCGGGATATTGTTACGGCGTAATAGTCTCAAGACATCCGTTAATCGCACACTGTCGAACGCTTTTGTTAAGTCGATGAAGCATATAAACAAAGGTTTATTGAACTCATTCGTTTTTTCAGCAATTTAACGGAGTATGAATATAGGATCTGTTGTGGAGCGATTGTTTCTAAACTCTTGTTGTTCTTCGCCGATCTGGATGTTCTCTTCTATGATTCTTCTTAGAATACTGGTAAATAGTGTCATTGTTGAGCTTAATAACAAAGTTATTCCGCTGTAATTAGCAGGGCTTAGTTTTTAATGATCCTGCAAATCCTTTACATAAATTTCCTATCCTTGTACATAAGTCCTATCAAACCTTATTTCCTAGTTATTTCCACAACTGTATTATCATTATTCATAAATTATATCAGTTGTCCATTCGTGTTTCCACTCTCCAGAATTTTACTATAAATACCCGACCACCTTATTCTGACATTATTGCTTCTACTTTGCATTCATATCAGACCTGCACCCTTAATTATACCCAAATCTGATTTACCTGTTATGCCAGAACACACAAGTATCCCTAATTAACTTTACCCCTTTACACACCTCAATCATCCACCACTTACATTCCTTCACCCAACATTATTATAAGCCCCCTTTTCGGAGACACGTTTGTGTAATACGCTCTTGGCTGCTATTAGCACCGAAGCCGATACTAAAACTTGCCTAGGGCAGGTGGTAATTAGCTTGCCGGAGGCTATGCCCCGTATTACTAAATATTGCAACACCCCAGAATCTCCCTATACGTTGATACAATCAACTTCAACGAAAGGGAAAAGTATTATAATTCAAACCAACATCTTGACTGTAATTTGCACCGAGGTGGGCTTTTGAATTATTCCCAACGACGTGGTTATTTCGACGGAGGTCCTGCCCCGAACATCTAACTACTTCTATTCAGACCAACCCGATTGAAACCGAAATGCCTCTCTCTAATCGTTGCCGGCAGTTAGGCTCCGAATACGATTTCCTCTGTCTTTAATTACACTCCAATAAGGTCTGTCAGTACTCCTAATCCTTACGTGCAACCTCTCGTATCCACTAATTACTATTTATCAAACTACCTTATCATTATAAGTAAAGCCGATATTCCATTCACCCTGTATACATCCTACGTACCAGTCCAGAACATTCACTTGTCATAAAAGTACACATAATTGATTTACACATCCTTCAGACATACATAATTTATGGTCCGTATCTTAACCACAACTTCCTACCGAATTAGAATAATAGCAAATTCACTCACCTGTTGTAACCTTCTGTGTAACCCCCAAAGCACATCACCGAGGTATTGATTCGGCCGCATGACATACATCGTTTTACTTAACATTTTTTTAAGAATTAGTTTCAGGTGTTAAAAAATTTAGTTAATTAGTAAATTTACAGTTCTACCCAGAGAGGGCGAGACGAACTCAACAAATTAATCGCCAGCGTCGTCCGTAGCCGCGGTAGAATCAGGGCAACCAGAATTACTTTTTATTTCGTGATTTATTGTTTTGTTATTTATCCAGGATATTTTAAGTTTATTTCATTTGTTACATATGATTTAATTTATTTTATAGCAGTTTGTGTAATAAAAGCGTTTTTAACCAGTCTGGTTCATATTAGTTAATTATTCACAAAATAGTGACGTCGTTTAAATCCCGATCGTTAGAGACTCAAAATCACGGGCTACCAGAAACTTGCTTGGTAGACCTGGTACGCTACAAGTTTATCTCTTTTTTTTTGAAGATAGGTATTGTTATGCTCCGTTTGCAACTATGTGGTATTGTTTTTGTATCTAGTATAGTCTGGTACCGCTGTGTGAGCTCGGCACTAAGAGTTGGGCCTCCATACTTCAAGAGTTCGTTGCGTATTGCATCCACACCTGGTGCTTCTCGATTTTTTAGTCGCTTGATAGCTTCTGTTGTTTGGTCTTGGGTTATCTTGGTGTTTTGTGCTTCTCTATCTTCTTCGTTGTTTTCTACTATATGTTCTCCTTCCTGAAATTCTTTAACATATTTTATCCAGGTTGTCTCCTCAACTGTTTTTGTTTCTCTATATTCGTTGGTTCCCTGTTTTCTTCGCTTTAACATTGCCCATATTTACAGTTGCCGTATTTGTGAATTTATTCTGTTTCTTGTTTCGTTATAGTTTAGTCGTTCTGCCTCTGTTCTGTTGTTACTACAGTTTGGTTTGTTTTCTTTCATTTATATTAATTTTTCGTTTTCGTAGAGCTTCCTCAGCTGCCATCATAATGTTTGTTTTTACTTTTACTCTGGTGGAGTTTTCTTTTTCATTTGCATTGTTTGCATTATCTTGCCGAGAACCAGGAAATGATCTGTTATGTTCTCTGACGTGATAGAGCGGACGTCTATTATCTGGGAAGTGTGTATTGCCCTATTGGTAATGATGTAATCGATAGTAGAGTTTTGTCCCTTTGTGTTGGACCATGTAATTTTGTGTTGTGGTTGATGGTCGAAGAGTGTGTTGTTATCCCTAGTTTCTCGGCCTTTTCTGGTCTAGTGTGTTTTGGTCCGTGGGTGATATTTTATTCCTCACCTACCCGCCGGCCAAGGTCGTTGAGCTATCCGCCACCTAGGGACGCATCCGATGGAACACAGATAACCCCACACGGATCTTTTGAAATTTCTACTTAATAAATAAACCGTGACCAGCATTGTGTACTCAATAACTCCTAATGAATGCAAGGTAATTACATTTTGTAATGGATCTTACTCAAAATAAACAATTTTCAGATCAATCATTTATCCAAAATGTCAAAACTTTGATTATTTATAAACGGTGTAATCCTTTATGTAACTTCACACACAAAGGAAAACAATGAGATCTAATAATATAATATTGGTTCTCTTTAAAACGTTGGATTGAACCAATCACTTTAATGCAATCTTACAATAAACTATAGGGAAGGCCATCACAATTTAAACAAAAGAATAAGTTAACTTATTGGAACTCTGTTAACGAAATTTTGCAAAAACGTTTACATGTATATCGGCCGCTCCCGTAAAGCTACACGTACAAAAAAAACAACTCTTATAGGTTGATGTATATTCTAGCATATATAATAACAGCCAAAGGAGATTGATTATGTTATCCTTAAAACCTAAGTGAATTAAAAATATATATATATATATATATATATATATATATATATATATATATATATATATATATATATATATAATGACATCTGTAAAGATAATCAAACGCCCACCATTCAAATATCTAAAATTATTTTTACAGTTCCTTATGCGGTGTAATATCCTATCCAAATTTTTTCTCATTTTTATTAACTGGTTGAGAAAATGATACAAAATTTGAAAATTTTCAAACACTATTTATTACAAAAGTAAAAACTTTACTTTTCTATTTCTGGTAGAATTCAAAACAAGTTTTATTTCCTTTACAAGACGAACAAGACCATGTTTTTCTATGAACTGTAGTTTTACTAGAACAGTTCGGCATTTTTATATCTAAGTTCAACTGGAACTTGCACATTTTCTAGCACGGCTCTTCTTACGTCCAATAAATCTTGCAGCAATTGGTAACTAAATTTCGTCAGCGACAATTTGAGAAAAGATAATGAATACATTGACTACTGTAATGTCTTAACACGTGAAATAATTTTCTATGCCACACTTGCGGGATTTACGGTCAACTGTTTGCGGACACTATACAGATTTCACCGTGCCATATTTTCCTTTGCCTTCATTCTGGGATTGTGAAAATGTTAATATCCCGTTTGTCCATTCATTGAGTGGCGATGATTTCTATTTTTATAGATCGCTATTCAGATATACTATTAAAATTTTTTTAATCAGTGAAATCTTTAGGATACAATTTTCTGTGTTAATAAGTTGTACCTCAAGCTTTAATCTGATTTTGCTGCAAGTCAACCAATAGTTCTACAGAGATGAAACAATTATCAAAGTAGGTTGTGTTATGTTTTCCAATGAGAACTTCAGTCTACTCCGTTACTACACGGTAGCCGAGATTCTTGTCATATATAATACAAGTGGTGGGAATCTTGCCGGTAATTTTTTTCAGTCAGATCACGAATAGTTGTGATTTTCTAAAGACAATAACTAGGAGTGATTTTGATTGATAAAAATGACCAAAATTACAAAATTCCTACCACGAGTTGGGTGCGGCAAGACAATCCAAAGGGCTTTTTTTCGAAATGCAGTAGTTTATAGTAGTTGTGTTATAAATACTAATTATTATTAATACGGTTTATTGTTTAATTTTTTTACCTTTATTCTCACTTGTATCATCGCTGTAAGAACTTGCTCCTTAGTATGGAAAGATTGCCAATGTAATCAGATCCCAATTGACTCAAATTCAAAAAATAGACTGTTTCGATTGGTTGCTAAATTTTGAGTTGGATGGTCGATGATATTGTCCCGCTGTTCTTCATAAATTTGGAACTATGCAACATATCCACTGCAGTTGACCCCCGGTCATACGTTGTACCCGTGTTTGCTTGCCACGCATATATTGCATGAAATTACTTCTACCTTTGACTCTTCAAGTGTTTTGTAGGTCCATAACTAGATTTGAATGTTTCTGACAGTGTATCTAGTAGTAGTCGAATTTCATTTACCCGTGTCATCCACGTTGGGGGGGAGGGGAATTTTATTGTTATTATTATCTGTATAGGAAAGCAGTTTTTTATGTCGCTTAGTATATTGACACCTAATATGTCTCCATTCTAATCCTTGATGTATCAGCTTGATAATTTCCCCCCATTTTTGTGTATCATATAAGTAAGTTTGAAAATCAACGAATTGCTTAGAAAACTAACCGAAAAATGTCGAATGGCTCTTGGGTTTTAATTTGTGGTACTACGGTTTCTCTAAATGTAGCATCTTTTTTTGTACTAGGATAATCATTTGATCAAGAGAATTCCTGCTTGTAGAACAGCATTGAAAGAGGAACGTCATCTTTGCTGTCGCATTCCGATTCGTTATTTGAAACGTGACTATATCTTGAATGGAATCAAGCGATATAGTGCATTCTGGCATACATGCAATAATAAATGATTGTTGCAAACAGAAATACAGTGTAGCTATGTGCAGTTTTACCTGCATTTATCATGGATTCTTCCGCAACTTCTAGTGCCTGCAGAATATTAGCTGAACCACAACCATGTATGTGCCCATAATATCGTTGTCTTTGTTTCCATCTCCGTCTCTATCTTCAGATTCCAAACCTGATGGGATTTAAACAAAACCCTCGTCGTACATTTCCTGTTAATAAACTTCATCGTCTACGTACCACGGTATGATTCTGAAATGGAGTTAATCGTTTCAGCATGGTGGTCTCATACAATAACCACCAAATGTTTGTATGTTTCCTCAGGTCTAAGTTTGAACGGACGTATCACAAACTATAAGAATCATATTAACAACAAAAGCCAATTTAATTACCCGTTTGCAAAATTAACGAGATTATACGTTACTGATGTTATCATCAGCTGATCTCAACAGCACCGGAGACGATTAACGACAACATGACATACATTTACTATACTAATACTAAATTATGCTTCTGGTCGATAGAAAATATCTCTGCTAATAGCCCAAAGGCGCTTTCTCGGGAACAATATAAATTTTGATATGACAATACCAGCGTGACGTAATGGTCAGGGCATGGGACCACTGTGCGGCAAAGGATTAAAAACCATGACAAGAAAACGTAAATGTTGCTTTTTATCGAAATTCGAAGGTTTTTGGGATTAGACTCCACTGGTACTAATTTTATATAGAATAAATTTATTCCATTTGGCTGTTCCACATTGTATAAAATTCATATACTGAGTTTGGGGACTTCACAGGACTATGACAAATGTTTCTAACCAAGTATCTTTTAGTAGACCAATGTTGTGATATTTGCTTAACCTAATTAACTAACTACGTATAGACTTGCTTAGAACAATCCAGTGATAGTTCTTATCGTATAATTATCTAACACTTCAGTCCTATGTAACTGTAAACACTGCATATTTAAGCAAACCTAGTGCGCAGGTCCGAGGCCTTGAACCGCTTCAACCGTCGAGTGTAATTGTTGGGTGCTAACTGAGTGGCTAGCTCATTAGGATGAACTATAAGTCTAGTTTTGTATTTAACACTGTAATTTATAATTTGAAGGTTTTCAGTTACGACATTCGGATTACTATCTGAAGTTAATATTGCTGTCGTCAGCATAGGTGGCTATACTTCTTGTGTTTGTTGTTGATAAATCAACTGTGTATATTGTGTATAGAACTGGGCTAAGTACGCTGCCCTGGGGCACTCCAGAAGCAACGGGGTAGAGTTCTGTTAGCTCATCGTGTAGTTTGATCATGATCCATCTGCCTTCCAGATAGGCGTTAAGGGTATCGTGTAATAATATGGCAGGATGATCTTCAATTTATAGTTTAGGCCTTGATACCACACCTTATCGGAGGCTTGCTTGATGTCTAGGAACACAGCGGAGCAATATTCTTTAGATTCAAAGGCGACATCGCTGGCACGTTTCATCGCTAGTTAAAAAACTTTTCCCGTTTTGGTGATTAGGTCCCATCCTGGTACCTTTTTTGGAATTATTTCTTGAAGTATGGTTCTTTCTACTTCCAGCATTGTGAATGATGCATTTGGAAAGGTACGTCTAGTGAACTGTGGATTTCGCGTTCTTCATCTGGACTGAGCTGTAAATGAAACGGTGTAAATACTGTTTCTAGATGTTTGGCGTTTTCCGTGTCAGTTCGCGCCCATCTTCATCTTTCACAGGTGGTGATGCCTGCTGTATTCTTTTCATTTTTATGTTGGATTTCCACAGCTAATAGTCTGTGGCTTTTGTCCCTGTGAGGGTGCGGAGATATTCCTGAATATTTTGATTTTTAATATCCAAAAGTAGGTTTTTTGCGCAGCCATATTAAGCTTTCTTTTATCTTTCCCGATCGTTTACGTAATTATCGATTTTTTTGCGATTTTTTCCTTCACTGTGATTTGACAGACTTCTTGAACTTGCATTTCATGTGCGTCGGGAGTTACGTTCCAGGCTGTTTCTTGGGTGATATTTGTTATTTCATGGGCTACTGTTTGTATGTCTTCTTGAGATTGAGCCGTTTGTTCAGATTCGTTTCTCAGTCTTCTTGAGATTGCGCCGTATGTTCAGATTCGTTTCCCAGTCAGTATGCCTCGAGTACAATGTCGCTTGTCTTTGTTTCTGTTGGATGTTTGAGTACATAGTTATTAGGACAGCAATTTTGCGAGTTTTGTAAATACATTGTTTCCGCAGGTTTAATTCTAAGGTAGATTCGTTAGTAAGTTAATAGGTTCTTAATTGTAAATTCAGAATACTAGGTGACCTTCAAATTATAAATAAATATATATGAAATAAATCGTCTTAAAAACTATTTAATTATTAGTTACTAAATAGGCACGTATGACAATATACTACCTTGATAAATATTTTAAACATTTAAAGGTCTAATGAATAATTACTTCAGACTTAAATTTCATATTTTCATTAATAATACTCTAAGCCTTTATTAAATAATAAACTGGAGCATTGTAGTTTAACCTTCATTAAAAATCATCTTAAACAATGTGTTTCAATATTTCTTGTTATCTCTTATCAGTATAGATATACAATAAAAATTCGATGTACAAGATATTGCATGTTACTTATACTTATACTTCCGGTTGTATCTTACTAATTCATCTAGACCTTTCCGAATTTTTAATTTCGTTAGCGAACCAATGAAATAATACACTATTTTAATACCTCAAAACATCTAACCATTTTATTTAAAATGAATACTAATTAATTATCTTTACATTTTAATAAATTTATAAGATTTAGTAAAGTATTAAATATTCATCGCTTTATATTAATCTTATTCTGAATACCAACATGGAGGATAATATTCTAGGAAGTCAAGGATTTTTTAAATCGTGGTAACTTCCCATGCAGTGATTAGTAATTTCATAAATTAAACAAATAGAGCTTCTGTACTAATTTGCGGAATCTTAAAATCGAGTGGAAAACGAAAATCATTTTTCTTCAGTGAGTTTTCTAATGGCTAAATCAAGCACAAGGCTTTTATAGGAATTTAATTACATACTTAAACAACAAATCGAAAAAAAACTTTATTGAATGAGAATAAAAAATAATCCAGTTGAGGGAAAATTAGAAAAACAATTAACACTTCTGCATAGTTAAAAATTTATACGATTTCAGTGACATAATGATGATGATGAATTGTTAATAGCATTGTAATTTAATTAAAGGAAAATTTGCTTCATGAAAATTACGATCCGGTTTTAGTGTTAATGGATGCGTTGTCTTGGGTTTTAATTATGATATTACCCTTGACCTTTTCCGTTATAAATTTTTTATACTATACATGCTTGATATTACCAGTCTATTATTAGATATAGTGTAGGAGAATATTAGAATTAACTTTTGAAATTTAAAACAAATTTTAAAATCTGTTAAATTTAATCATTTATTTATAATTTTTCGTGCTAGTGTCCTGAAAACTGAATTTATTGTTTTAATTTTAACGTGTTTACAGTATAGTAGCATAATCCCACTCAGCTGGACCATTAGAAGGTTATGCGATTTCCCTAACATTTCGAAAATAAAATTTTTAAACCAGAGGAACTGAATTGTTAAATGAAAGTAATGACAGTTCCCGCCTCTTCCGGTTTTACCTGAAGTGACAAACTTCGTCGTTTACTATTTTGAAGAGATTTTGATTTTTCCAAAACCTTGCTTAAAAGGTTTGTTTGGAAAGGTGAAGAGATTCAAATATTCTTAACAAGTCGAAAGCTATGGTTTTATTTTAAGGTCTGCATTATTAGCAGTTCTTATACACGGTGGTCAAAAGTAAATTAGGGGTTTGGAAAACTTTAGACCCATAAAACTAGTTTTTTTTTTAATGTAATACATCGCTCATTGAATACAGTAGTGTCATAACTGAAAAAACCTGATTCCCCAGAAAACGCATAAAGTTTCAAAGTGCTAGCAATTTGTGTACCAATTTTCCGTAGAGATGTTTGCGTATTTTGGTAGAGTGATTAATAGTAGTAAACTTGCAGGGACGCAGTTTTTAAAAAAAGCTTACGTTGAGTTCGCTAGTCGTCAGACAAATTTGTTGAAAACAAACTGCAGACATTTGCCAAAAATATCGTTTCTGAGGATTTATATTCAAAAAGGGAGATACAATTAGGTTCAATATTTGCTCAAATTTCGTTATTATTTTTAAATTTCAAAATAATAAAAATAACGCACTGTTGCCAGTAGTCGGCCACTTTTAGCGAGAAATCGACCAACAGGGTATCAGTAGTGGGACAAAATCTAAGTTAAACATGATTGTTTCAAAATATATATACAGGGTGTCCGGAAAAATGTGGGAAATCTCTCGGATTTAGATAGAAGACGAAAAAATAATATGACAAGTTCCTAAAAATTTTTTTTCGTCCAGACCCTCCCTACGGACATATGAGCCCCTAAAGGACGCCGCTGGAAATAATTTATTCAAGAATAAAAATTCAGTATAATGGCCATTAGTAAGGGCCTCTTAAAATAGTATCCTTGAAACATATTTAGCTTGTTTCGTTTACCAGGGATGGACTAAGTTGTACACTTTAACGCCTGAATTTTTAACACCCTGTATGATAAAGATCTAAAAAACATATTTTTGGGTAGCTTGAACCTTTACCTAAAAAAAAGGTATACTAGTTTAATATCGATAAAATTAACTATTTTCGAGAAAAAAATAATAAACGAATTTATGTTTAATTTTCATTTAATTAAAAACTTCATAAGTGTGTTTAACATGGGCTCCGTGAAGTCTGATACACTCGCGAGCACGACGAATTGAGGACTGCTTTACCCACCACAATAACCCCACATTGTTCCTTAGCACATCACACTGAAACGTTATTCTCTGTAGAAGCTCCTCCCTAGTATCAACCGGACTGGAATACACCAAGGTAAACATCCAAAGGCGTCAGGTCGAGGAATCTAGGAGGCCAGGCGATAGGTCCACCGGTTTGGACAGACGTTATTTAAGTGTTCCCCCACAGCAACACTAAAATGAGGTGGTGCCCCATCATGCATAAAGTACATGTTTCGGCGGGTTTCAAGAGCTAAACTCCAAATAAAGTTGTCCGTTCAATCTCCTATCTAAGCTCTATGCGATCTCTATGTCTTCTGGGGAATTCCCTTCATCATGGAAGTTGGCAAATGTTCAACCTATTTCCAAAAAAGGCGATAAGACCGATCCCTCAAACTACCGATCAATTGCCATCACTTCGATTTTGTCTAAAATCATGGAAAAGGTCATCAATCAGCAACTGCTCACATTCCTCGAAACTAACAAACTCCTTAGTGACCACCAATATGGTTTTAGGCAAAGTCCTTCAACAAGTGATCTTCTTTCATATGTGACCCAAGTTTGGAACAATACAGTAGAGCAGTCGGGTGAAACAGTTGTAGTCGCTTTAGATATCTCAAAGGCATTTGACCAAGTTTGGCATAAGTGTTTACTTGCCAAACTCACCTCGTTTGGGTTAAATAATACGTTCATCAACTGGGTTTCTAGTTTCCTTGATAAAAGACGAGTACGTGTCGTAGTTATTAGCTTTTTTTCAAAAGACGTTAGCATTAACGCGGGTGTACCACAGGGATCCGTTATAGTGCCTACACTTTTTCTGCTGCACATAAATGACCTTATTTCTTCAACAACTAGCTTCATCCATTGCTTTGCTGACGATAGCACTCTTCACTGTAGTTCATCACAGTCTACTCATAGTGATAATCCACCTTCTATGTCAAATCAAGAAATTGTGTCCGCCAAAAAAAGATCGATCATTTCCTGTTGTAAGTATGAATGGCTCAGTTCTTAAGTTTTCAGACTGTATTACTCTGTGGGGTATGACTGTATCTTCAAATCTCTCATGGGTTGACCATCTTCTGTCAGCTACCAAAACAGCTGCTCGTAAAATAGGCTTTTTGTAAAGATCTAAGCAGTACTTTACCTCCCGACAACTCCAAAACCTCTGGGTTAGCGCTCCCCAATACGCTCTCGATATCGTTGATCGTATTCAAAAGAGAGCGATTAGGCTTATAAATGACCCGTCCTTAACTTCTCACATAGTCTCTTGAGCATAGGATGGTTTCAGTTCTTTCTTTGTATTATCGTTATTACAACGGCTATTGTGCTGCTGAATTATATTCTTTGATACCATCTCGGGCTATCTTTGCGAGAAACACTCGGTTCGCTCATTCACATCATCAGTATGCAGTAAAAATCTCCACTTGTCATACCAAACGGGCGCAATCCACATTTTTCTACACGGCTTCTAAAGTCTGGAATGATCTCCATAGTTCCTGTTTTCCTCTCACTTATGATATGATAAAATTTAAGGTAGCTGTTCATACTCATCTATTGGCAATTCATTATCCCTCTATCCATCCTCCTAAGTGTTCCTGAGTACTTTAGCACGATAGGCCAAATTTAGCCTGTTCAGGTCTACAATCATAAAAAAAAAATCGCGCCAGCAATACAAATGGTCCAATCAAAAAATTGCCAATGACTCCCTGCCCAGATATTAATTGATCGAAACTGATGTTGATGATGCGAAACAATAGTTGCATACGTGTGAGTTGTGTAAATTCGTGATACAATGTTTGGTAAAAGCTGCTTCATCTGTAAAAAGAATAGTGCTTTTTTTTTTATTTCGTTGCTGATCCAATAGCCAGTTTGCGAACTGCATTCTACGAGGAAAATCTTCAGGAATCAATTCATGCACTTTTTGCAAATGATATGGGTATAACAGCTGTTCTTGAAGAACTTCATGAATTATTATTTTCGGCTTATTAAATTGTGTGGATAATTTGCGAGTGCCATCTACAGCATTCAAAATATTACCTCTAATTCCACCGTACGCACTGTTCTTGTCAGACCAGCATCAGTACCTTTTTTCTGAAACATTCCTTAAAGTTACAAACAAAGTCAATATTATTACCTTAGTAACCGAAATCACTCACCATTCTCTCTTAGACGTTGATCAACTCGTTGAAATGTCTTCTGATTTGGAATAGTACGATTAGGAAATCTCTCGTGTTAAAATCTTCTTGCTTCCAAAGCATTGCAAGAAGCAAGACCATACATGAGATGCATATCTGCATATTCAATAAAAGTGAATTTCATGTTTCGAATAAGTTTACAATTCAAATCACCACGAAATCCAAAAATCACTAAATTTAAAGTAAATTAATGTCGATCAATGCATCAGCGATGTGACAAATGCCAAGTTTTTTTGAGTCAAGATAAATAAAATGAACAACAAATAAAATTAATACCTCGTGGGTCAATAAACTTAAAATGAATAATTAATATGTTTAATTTGATTTTCCTAATTTATTATTAAAAGAGTGTTTTCTCGTAAAAATTCGAAAAAACACCGGCTTAATTTTTTAATAATTCATTAATTATGAAACATTAATTCGTTGATTTTTTTTTTGAAATGGTTCATTTTATCGATATTAAACAAGTATACCTTTTTTTTAGCTAAAGGTTCAAGCTACCCAAAATATTTTTTTAGATCTTTATCATACAGGGTGTTAAAAATTTAGGCGTTAAAGTGTACAGCTTAGTCCATCCCTGGTAAACTAAACCAGCTAAATATGTTTCAAGGATACTATTTTCAGAGGCCCTTACTAGTGGCCATCATACTGATTTTTTATTAAATTATATCAAGTACTTTAAAAGTTATTCAAGAAAAACTTATTTCCAGCGGCGTCCTTTAGGGGCTCACATCTCCGTAGGGAGGGTCTAGAGGAAAAAATTAATAGGAACTTGTCATGTTATTTTTTCGTCTTCTATTTAAATCCGAGATATTTCCCACATTTTTCGGACACCCTATATAATTGGTCAGTATACATTTTATATTAAAATATATAAAAGTACCTATCAAATACAAAATAAGTAATTCAAAAATTTTAAAATCATAATAATAAAAAAAAAGAATTCGCTACCTTTCACAATAATCACAAACATATTGCATATTGGCAACTTCTTTATAGGTAAGACCATTGAAAATTATACACCCCAAATGAACCACCGAGATCACAGGTCACATCCAACATTTTTTTCGTTCTCTATTTCAGTGTCGCTATAGAGATCTTCATCACATATAGCACATTGTTCCTTCGTATTCTTTATTTCATGGTTCACTTGTTTGGTTGTTACTTTTTTATTTTTATTTGGTTTGATTCTTTTTCTGGCGTTCACTTTTCTTCTTTTGTTTTTTCAATTTCTTGATAGTGCCTCCATGCCGCCGATGAGATTGCACTTGGAAATTTACCTTGCCGATTTCGTTTATTTGAGAACTTCCCAAAAGGTTTCGGATATGGTAAGTGATCTTTAAAAGACATTTCAACACCCTTATTTTCACTATCGGCATCCACAGCTTCTTTGGAGTGATTTGCGACATCTTTTATTTTCACTTTTTTTCCGTTACCTTTATATCTTTACTAGGTTCTTCCAGCTGATCCAGATTGTTTTTGGTTTCTTCTGGTGTCTCCACTAAGTTTTCAGCTGGGGTTTTGTTTTTGTCAAGGGATTCTTTTAACGACTCTTCTGGGTTTTTTAGCGTTGATTGGGGTTCTTTCCAATTATTAGTAGATTCATTTTACTCGTGCTTATTATGCTCAGGTATACGAAATGTATTATAGTTTCTTGTTCTTCGGTTTTTAGCAGGCTATCATATATCTTTCTTTTCTTGTTCGTCGCACCTGTTTGCTCTGGTTTCTTCTATGTGTTTTTCCTAAATGCAAGTTACTACCATAGTTTTTTCTCTCATATCTTTTCCAAGGGTCAATATTCCTTCTGCCTCTTTTCTTTTATACTGTGGTCTTCAAAATCTTTTGTTACTTTATGCTTTATTGATTTTTGCTTCATTACCATTCAATTTTATGTCAGACCAATATTTATTATCGTCACTGTCTATTGAAGCTGAAATTATTACAATATCCTGCAAAACCACAATTTTTTTAGCTTTGTTGTTTGTGTCAGTTGGTTCGTCAGTAAAGATCACCTCCATCATAGCGTCAATTTCTTCTTCGGAAAAATTAATTTCTGTATTTGCAGTTAGTATTGAATTTATGAAAGGTAGTATAATATCAGTATCAATTCCAACTTCAGATAACTTGGGTCTTAATTGTAGAAGAACTTTCTCAGTGCTCTTAATGTCTGCTTCGGTAATATTATCTGCATCTGTGTTCTCGTTTCTATTTACGTTTTCTATCTCTCAAATATCGGACAAAAATCTGCCTTTGTGACTACTCTATTTATATTTTGGGCTTGCCCGCTTGTCACTTTAGTGCCACAATTCCTTGCATTGGCTTAAAAACCACAACGTCTGCCGGCGCTAGAGCATGTGGGTTGCGTTTGGTGGTAACGCGTATAATATTATTCCATTCTCACTACAGAACTGGCTCAGTTCGAAAGACATGTGCGATCTGTGTTCCCATCCGCTATGTATAATACAGGTTTTTGATTTTTTTCTTCATCCAACCAATTATTTAAACCATTAGCCATAAATTCAAAAAACATGTCACACCTCATCCACCCCGAGTCTGATTTTCCCAGGACCCATTTGGTAGGAACGCTTTCAACGATTACTTTTGGAGGCTTCGTATACGGGAACACGACAAGTGGTGGGCAAAGCCAGCCATTTGCCGTAAATGTGATTAAAACTGTTAGGTTACCTTTTTCACATTTTTTTTTGGGCATAGACTCATCTGCGTTTAGAATTCGAGCAGGGTTATCTAAAATATCAGCAGCATTTGAGTCGATTAAAAATGATTCTAATCTCGGAACCAAGCTCTAATACATTCTTCAGTTAATTGGGCTCTGTATTTCTCATGTGCTTCGCCATTCTACAGAGAAAGTTGGGGATGTCTTCTCAAAATAGAAGTGTACCACTTCTCCCCAGGGAGGTCATTCCTAAACGGTGTTTTCAATTTTCGGTCTGTCATTCTTTTGAACAGATTCTTTTTTATTTAACGGAAACCCACATTTGGCTAGATTAGATATCCACTCAATTAATTCACTTTCTAGGTTAGTACCAAGTATGGTAACTGGTCCCATTTTCATTGAGGTATCAGCAACTCTTCCTTTTATTCTATCTAAAACTATCGATTTCGGTACATTATACCTTCTGCACACTTCGCGTAATTTTTCTTTATTTCTTATTTCATCAACTGCCTTTCAGAGATTTTCTTTTATCATAACGGTAAAATTTCGAAATTTTCTTCAGAGGTATAATTTTCGAACCTGTGATAGAGAAAAACAAAAAGTTTATAGCTTCGTCCGTCTCAAATACATGGTAAAATCATCGTGTCCGGATACTGGAATACCGAAATTTATTTTACTGTCTAGTGGTCGGACACTTGATTCACCTACTAAGTTCGATTTAATTGCAAATATTTGGTGTCCGGCCACTGGCTTAAAATGCATGTATATGAGTATGTAAAAAAAATGAGATCGTCTTATTCCGCTTTTTATAAACCAGAAAATGATGGCGACATTACATCTAGCTTTATCTGGTAGTCGGACACTTGTCCGACCACTGGCTTTCCAATAAATCTACGAACCGGTTTCCCGACCACCGAATTTAACCTCAAAAAACATATTTTCATAAGTTTTGTCTCATTTTACGTAAAGTAATAATGTTTTTAATGTATTTACAGTATAAAAAACCTATTAGTGTAATAAAACTTGCAAAATACACTTACTTACCTCAGTAAATGTATTACCCAAATTTCACGAGTAAACTTAAGAAACTACCAAGGCACAACAATATTTCGCAGTGACGAAAGTAAGAATTAACATGCAATTTTTGTTGTGCCGTTATTAAAGTGAATATCAAGTTTTGCAATGTGTAGTAAGTTAAAATATGACGTTCTTGATAAGAAAATGAGATCCTAATATTGAGTTAATCCTTTTTACTTTCTCGTATACTACGTATACTAAGAGAAAGTATTGCAATCGAAAACAATTTTGAAATTTTTTTTGGCGGTTTTCAACGTTATCGTGTTCCCTGAGTCGAAAAACATCGATTTCGTGTATGTCTGTCTGGAGGCTCCGAGACTATTGGATCGATTTTAATGAAATTTGACATGGAGAATATATCTGAAAGTTATGTATAAAACAGGCTTTTCGTAAAAATCAATTAATGGGGGGCGAAATGAGGGTAGTTTTTTTGGGGGTGCATTTCCAAAACCAGAGCCAGAATAGTTAGTAACCCTAATCCCCCATCACACAACATTTTTTTTTAAATTTTAATTTTAAAATGGCGGCCAATATGGCGATTTTAGTACATTTCGGGCTTGCGCTGTCACTAAGAAACTATAAAAGCTACTTGCAATTTGAAAATCGCAACTTGTAAATAAAAGTACCCGCTTTCGAACGGTTTGTAAATATTTTTGAAAAAAGTAAAATGTTGCCCTTAATTTCGGGGTTAAAGTTGCCCTTTTTTTCAAAATTTATTTTCTCAAAAACGGCTCTGGTAATTTCTTTAAATTTACTTATTTAGTTACATGTAACTAATATATAATCAGCTTTATGATATTTCTCTAACTTATCCAGAACCGGCGTTAGAAATTTTCAAATTTAAAAATTTCAATCCTTCATAACTATGCTTCTGATAAAAATGAAATCTTGGAATTAGGATTATATAGTAGACATATAACTGATTAACTGCTATATTAAAATAGTGCTTCCAGTTTTGCCGAAAATTAAAATTTGTTTAATATTTGATATCAAAGTTTCATAAACAAATCTAAAGTATTTGAAAGCTAATATCTCATACTATCCAAATACGTAAAAATATGCACGATTTGCAAAATAATAACTTTTGTAGGTAAGTATATCTTATTATATTGCAAGTTATAGTGACTGGCCTATCAACGTATAAATTTTAAATTTACATATTTTACAGTCACATATAACGAAAACATAATGAGCTTTATGAGATTTCTATCTTATCCAGGACCGGAGTTAGGAATTTCAATCCCTTATGATTATGTTTCTAATAAAAATGCAATCTTGAAATGAAGGATTATATATATATATATATATATATATATATATATATATATATATATATATATTATATATATATACCGGTGAATCTTATCTAATCAAAATTAGGAGTACTGAACTCATCATTCTAAGCAAAAGTTCATATGTATGAGTCCGAAATGCTTCTTTCGAGATACAAGTGTCAAAGTTGAAAAAAGAAATCGCGATTTCTTCAATATCTTTCGACTGTTTCGAAATAATTTCATGAAATTTCGTATACGTTTTTGAGACAGTTGTTTGAACATTTATCAAAGAATAAAATATTAATTTTTTTCTTTTCTTTTAATGATGGATATTTTAGTGCTCCGTTACAAAGTTATTAAATAAATAAACATTGTGAGCTTTAAATGCGTTTTTCTCAGAAAAGGTTGCTAGCGACATCACTAAAATATACCTTTTTAGAAAAGATGGAGAATCGATTTTCTAGTCCAAATGGCATACAGTGTAACAAAAAAATTTCAACGATTTAAAGGGTCGAAATGGTTCGCTGGCAATCTAGAACCAAACTAAATTGACCACAAATTTGAATTTGTCATCTCAAAAACCACTATACGAAATTTCATGAAATTATTTGAAACAGTCGAAAGATATTGAAGAAAACGCGATTTCTTTTTCAACTTTGACATGTATCTGGAAAAAGCATTTCCGGACCCATGTACACATGAACTTTTTGCTTAGAATGATGTGTTCTAGTACTTCTTTAATTTTGGCGGATTAGATAAGATTCACCCTGTATAGGTACTCAACTGCTATATTGGATTATATTTAGCGCTTCCGGTTTTGCCGAAAGTAACAAAAAAAAATTCAAAAACAAATCTAAAGTATTTTAAAGTTAACTTCTCATTCTATCCAAATATGTAAAAATATTCAGGATTTATAATAATAATAATATTTATTTGCGCAACAGTTTTACCCAATTACAAGACAAAATTATCAAATTAAATAGGGAGTAAAAATTATTACAGAACAAAACTAAACAAAGAAGAGTGAATTACTGGTATAGACACAAGATTATAATAAAACTAAATGCTGTAAGTATTTTTGTAATGAAAAGCTAAAAAAAATTGTTTATGTTGTTGCAACAGCATTGCAGATTGTATGAAATGTGTTCAAGTTAATATCTGTTAAGGTGTATATTTTGTTAAGGTTGGTACACATTGTAGCTAAGGGAGAGTAGAGTGCCAAATCTGACTTGGCACCATTACAGTAAAAAGTAACATTCATACGAGTAACTAACTGAGGAACATTAAAGTTTAAAGTGGCTAGTAAATAGGGTGAATCGACATTATTGTGAGCTAAGTTATACAAAAATTTTATGCCTAACAAAATTCTTCTGTACTGTAAAGATGTGTTCATTTATTGAATTAAGTTGAATTAAGTTCTCTTTGATTAACATTACGTTCGGGATAGTGTCCATTTATAACGTAGTGAATGTACTTTAAAAACGTCTTTTAACTTTTTCTAAACTTTCTATTAAGTATTGGTGCTTAGGATTCCAAACTATTAAAACGTATTCAAGCTTGGAACGAACAAATAAGTAATATAGGACTCGGATTGCATGTATAAAATTTCGACATTGACGAAAAATAAAACCAAGCATTTTGCTAGCATTTGAACACACGTCATCAATAAGATTTGAGAAAGATTCGAAACAAATACTTGGCGCTTAGTTATGTAGAGTCAACTTATTCACATGACACCAATCCTTTTAATGTTTAAACAAGTTTGGAGTAAATCACAGTCAGAAGCACTATTAATAATGGAAAAAAAATTTAATATCATCGGCATAAGCGAGTAGATAATCCTCTTGTTTATCGATTAGTTTATTTATGTATATGTTAAACAACAAGGGTCCAAGGTTGAAGCCTAGACAGAACAACCTAACAATATTTTTTTCCAAGATAACTTTTTGATTTGATAGTCTATTCCGCGATTTTGCTTTTGTATTTTAACCAATGAAAGTAATCAAAAATGTATCATGTGACATGTGACTCAGTTTAATAACAGAAAGAGATTTTTTTAACAAGTTAGCCGTGAACAAATGATAGATATTATTCAGTAATTATTAGTAGCTTGTCATTTAACAAACTTCTTTGAGATTGTGTAGTGTTTATTAATTTGTAAACACTTAAATGAACTTTCCTGTTGAGGAATTAACAGACATGATATGGGTACTGGGAGCTCGTATGAAAAATTGTTTATTAGCACAAAGAATTTACAAAGAGAGATATCCCACACGAAGACATCCCGAGAAAATAACGTTGGAAAGGTTATTGGATCGTTTTAATAGTACGGGTTTATGAAAAGAAGGACAAAACCTGTACTTAATGAGGAAAAGGAATTTAACGTGATGCTTGAAGTTACGCATAATCCACATGTTAGTGCACGTGAAATCTTGCGTCAGCATGATATTTGTGACAGGTCCGTCCGAAGAATACTACGTAAAAATAAGATGCATCCATACCATATCCAGTTGCATCAATAGTTACTCGAAGATGACTATCCCAGAAGGGTTGCTTTTTGTGAATAGGCTCAACAACAAATCCACAATCAGGCGGATTTCTTTGGTTTTGTCCTCTTTGGAGACGAAGCCACGTTTCATAAAAATGGAACTGTGAATAGACACAATTATAGCAACTCATAGTCAAACTAGGTAGTCTTGGAATGTTTGGGGTGGTATACTTGGAGATCACGTAATTGGACCACATTTTTCGATGGAACAGTCGGGTTTATTTGAACTTTTTAGAAAATCATTTACCAGTACTGTTGGCAAACGTTCCTCTTAACATTCGTCAAAGAATGTGGTTGTGACACGATGAAGCTCCGGTACATCACGCTAGATTAATTCATAATCCTCTTAATATCCATTTTCCTGGAAGATGGATGGCCAGCTCATTCACCAGAGTGACAAAATCTAGTGTTCGAGTTTTGGCTCACTCTATATTCAATTGGTGCAATAATAAAGAAATAGCACTTTCTCATAACACTGTACCAATGTCAAAAAGTTATACCTGGAACAAATTAATGTTGGGTTGTTCTGTCTAGGGCATACAGGACGTTGAAATGAGAATCATTTTCGTGTATAATTGACCATAACTTTTGAAATACCCTGTATAACGCAATGAAACCCTATATTGGAAGTAAGGGGGAGATGAGCTTAATCTAAATTTGAAATAATATATAGGGTGTTCATTTAAAAAAATGTGTTTGGTTCACCCTGCTAATATGTAACACCCTGTAAATACGAAAATAATTTTATAATGTGCAGTTTGAAGTTGCCTATAATTATTGTAAATAACTTTTTGATATCTCCTTTAATAACTGATATATCGTACTTCGACACACTAATGGCGCACCCTGTATATATACAGTGCGTTCAATATAATCGGACGCACTCAATAATTCTTTTGTATTGCGTTTCACAAGAAAGTGTTTAAATAGTTTTTTATTCATTTACAAATACTCTATTAAGTGCTTGGTTTAGATAATTTTTTAAGCTTCCGGTTTGACCGGAAGCGTACATAATTTTATTTTTTTAAATCACACTGTATATATATATATATATATATATTTGCATTTTTGCATTGCCTATTTTTTTCTCAATACATACGTATAAAATTCTTATAGGGTTTTATAAAACAAAATTAGAGAAAAATGCCATCGAAAGTTTTTCAATTTTATTATATGGTTAGAAAAATTAAACAAAATCAGTTATAATTAGCGAATAAATTGTTCAAAGTTGCCACCATTCTGTTCTAGACATGCTTCTAATCGTCGCCTGAGTTCATGGTTAGTTGCTTTTTTGATTTGCTGCGTAGTTAAATTAACACATGCAGCTGTAATTTTATTCTTTAAGTCTATAACATTTAAAGGTGGATCGGCATACACCGCTGTTTTTAAATGACCCCACAAGAAAAAGTCTAACGGTGTAAGATCCGGTGATCTCGCAGGCCATTCTTCCGGGCCGTTAGTTCCTATCCATCGTTCATTGAACGTTTGGTTAAGATATTCTTTTACTATCAACGTGTTGTGAGCTGGAGCTCCATCTTGCTGGAAATAAAATTGTTGTCGCAGAAGCAGAGAAACTCATCGAACATTATTGGTAGCACGTTATCTAAAAATTCAAGATACCTATTAGCGTTTAGATTACCATCATAGAAATAAGGCCCTAGTAATTGGTTTCCAATTAAACCGCACCAAACATTAGTACCCCATACGGTTTGATGGTTATTTTCCATTGACCAATGAGGATTTTCGTCAGACCAATAACGATTATTTTGTTTATTAATAACTCCATTATTTGTAAATTTGGATTCATCTGTCCATAAAATATGATCTAAAAATAATGGATTGTGATCACATTGCTCAACTATCCATGCAATCAAAGTCAATCTCCGATCAGAGTCTTGAGACCGGAAGTGTTGAACCAAATCGACTTTATACAGCAGCATTTTGAATTTTTTTAATGTCCTGTGAATTGAGCCAACTGATACACCTACTTCTTGCGCTACATGTCTAATAGATGACCGTGGATTTACTCTAAAATAACCCAATATTTGTATTTCAATATCTTCGGTCAAAACATTTCTTTGTTGTTCTAAATTCTGATAATTTACTCCTGGTAATGTTCCACGCATTCTAAGCGATTGTTCAATTTTTCGTATGTAACTTTCGGAAGGATGGTATCTATTGGGATATCTTTGTGCGTATAATTCTATCGCTCGTCGAGAATTACGTTTACATTCACCGAAAATTAACAACAGGTCAACTTTTTCACTGTTATTCATTTTAAACAATTATTTCGATTGAAATCAAATTAAACTTTTATCTGATTGTCAATTGCAATAAACGAAAAACAATTGCGATGCGATTTTGTTGACGTACGCTGCCTACGGTTTTGTTTGATTCTTCTAATCGTATAATAAAATTGAAAAACTTTCGATGGCATTTTTCTCTTAATTTTTTTTTTATAAAACCCTATAAGAATTTTATACGTATGTATTGAGAAAAAAATAGGCAATGCAAAAATGCAAAAAATATACACGTGTGATTTAAAATAATAAAATTATGTGGCTTCGGTCAAACCGGAAGCTTAAAAGACTATATAATATTTGTACAATGCGAATAAAACTATTTAAACTTTCTTGTGAAACAATCAGAGTCTTGAGTGTCCTATATACTTATATATATATATATATATATATATATATATATATATATATATATATATATATATATATATATATATATATATATATTGATACCGAGCTGGTAGCGTAGTGGTGACACGACCTGCTTATCATTCGGGAGGTAATGGATTCGATTCCCGTTACCGTCTACCTTGTATGAGATTTTTTCAGGGGGTTTTCCTCATACACATGTAGCGGCATGGTCACTGCGTATATGCCACCATTGGCTTGAGAATGCTGGGGTAGTATTTTCCCCCTCAGAACCCTAACTCCGTTCCTTCCGATCCTATCCTGACCACACCCATCCTTAATCCCACCATGTATATATACGTAATGTGTGTATGTATGCTGGGAATTCATGATTGTGGCTGAAGGAGCTCGGAAAGCTCGAGCAGCCCGCCCTGCTCTTTGGGGAGGTGATGAAATACGTGGCCTTTTCCTTTTTTTTCCTTATTAGGTAGATATCATTTCTGTTGGGAAAACCCTCTAAACCAGGTCAATTTGCACGATACATTTTGTCACTTTTTCGTAAATAATTAGAATGTCTCGAAAACAAATTAATATTTTTTAATGGAAAATTATGGTAAATTACGGGTATAAAAGACATATTTACTGAAATGAAAATGAAAAAATTGGAAACCCTATTGGTTATAGTTTCCGAGCTACGTTAAAAAAATCCACTTTTTACCTACTTTTCGCCATTTGACCGTTGTTTAAACAACGTTCTCAGTTGTTAAAATGGGATCCACTTGAATGTCATACTCTTTATCACTAAAGCAACTATTTTTCCACATAGCTGCTGCTCTTTACGATATGTACTTTTGCTTATTTCACTGGGCTATTGCAATTTCCATTAAACTGAAGGAGTTTGCAAAAGCTTAATTCCAGTGCAGTATTGTAATTGATCATTTTCATTTTTTCTACCTGGATTTTGTATTTTTCAATGTATTAACAAAAATAAAAGCATACTTCCGTCGTCCACATTTCTTATTCGAGTCTTTCGTGCCTTAATGATGGTTATGTAAAATTACAAAGATAAGCTTTGTGTAACCATCTGGAAATGGAAACACGAATTAGATCTATACATTAGCATTTCAAAACGTTATCTATTACGAATATATTTAATAGTTAGTCTTAGTTTTATAACTCGGCCTTGAAAAGTAGGGAAACGTTTCGTTGTCTTTCAGTTGTATACTTAGGTAATAAATTTTTTTAAGTTTTAGATTTGGGGGAAAGTCAAAATATTATTTTAAATTTGTACTCTTTAACCTTACTTCGTGGAAGTCTATATTTAAGAGTATTAATGTTAAAATACAATACAATTCCAGCTGTTTTAAAATAATGGTTTGTTACCTTAACCACTTTATATTTTAGTTATATATTTTCTCTTGATCATGATAGAAGTTATATTGAAACGCGTAGAGAAATAAATAATTATAAAAAAGAAATTGTGGAACTGTAATGTATTTTAAACATTAGAGTGCTATTAAAATACTAAATGTTGAGGGTTAATCTTATTTGCAATTTTAAGGAATACGTAATTGATTAGTCGTCCTTAATTTTCTCAAAAATACGTAAAGAACCACACTCTCTTTAAATATGTAAATTGATCTAAACTTTCAATCCATTAATTGCATTTTTATCTGCAATTTTAAATTACATTTCATGCTGTTAAAATTGATAATTAATTAAAATAACTAGAATGCAAAAAACTAACGCTAGAAAGTTCAGGAGATTAGGTGAGTAGGTTAACGGGTATACAGGAACACCAACCTAATAAATAAACAAATGAAAAGTGTAGAATAATACATCTTCGTGTTATGGATTGTGAATGAATCGATTTACACGTAACTTGTAGGCGCACCCCGCTTCATGTTGATTACATTCTCGTAACGCCAGATTAACGAACAAAGAAGTCAGGTGAATGACGCTGGTCTCAGATGAGCGACTCACTCTTCCAGGTAACACGATTGTGTAATAAGAGAAACCAGTGGCGTCTCATAAAGATTTTAAAACCTGTTGATGCCTTTCAATATTGTTTTGTAGCATAACACGCAAATCCATCATTAGTTTTCTAATTAAGAGTTAATTATTATACGTAAATTTTTCTTATTATTAAATTACTATTATAAGCTCTCAACCAGTGATCATTTAGTTTATTCATTATTTAAATGTTTGTAGGTAATTGTTATTATTTTACAGATCAAGTGAGAAAGCATGTAAGGTGAACGTTTAAATGATTAATTTATAATTTAACATTAACAACAGGATATATTAGCCCTTTACTTTCGCCTCGCATTCGAACAAGCCACGTTTTTAACGCCCCTATTTCATTCAGAAGGTTGGCTTTATGTAATCGCAATTTAGCTAATAAAGTGTGATAAATGACTAGCTGAAATTATGCATTGGCATTTTGTTATATTTACAAATAATAATTATTAAAGGAAGGCGGAGTGGAGACTGTAACACAAGCATTAAACGCGCAATTACTTTATTTTCGAACTTATCCGATTTCGATTAAATTTGTATATACTCAAAACTTAAATTAGGGCATATCCCGTTGGTAATGTCGGCAAAGTGCTTCATAAGCTAACAGTATAACTTATTAGTTTATGCAATAATTAGACTTTACGATACCTATTTCAACACTTGCTTTATTGGCGTGTTTAACACAAAATATGTTTGCGTATTATGCGCTAATGCCAGATTAAATGTTGACGCCATTGCTTTTAATTTGTAAACAACTTCAGCTTATTCCAAATGAAATGATGCTTTGATACAAGACAGGTTTAGATTTTTCGCTCTTTTCACACGCTGAAAAAAAAAGGTACAGAAGCTGTACTTTCTTATTAATTAAATAATATTTGGCGTAGAGAATGTTTTTACAAAAAATGAAACTTTGACATTAAGGTTTAAACGTTTTTGTGTCCAAATTGGGCTTGTTTTTTAGAGATCAGCGGCAATCAGGCATACAATAATTTACAATCGGAATATAATTAATTCCAACTGTTTCTGGATCTCGGTTATCTGTAAATTTTTGTTTGAGTTTGCCCCACTATGCATTGCTTTTATGCCTGTGGCGAATTTTAAACCGTGTTGCATGTCAAACGTTGTCTGTAAATAAACTGAATAAAAACTAAACTGAACAATCAGCTTCGAGCGGCGCCTGTGATCTTTATGAGTACCAAATTAAAAACCTACAAATGTTAAATGGGCGCAACGTTACCCAAGACAGAAATCGTAACCTAAAGGTGTATTATATATTGCCGAGAAACGTTCTAATGCCGAATTACAGTATACACTGTCTAAATCCAAATTTGAAATTCCATGTAAAACCAGAAAAGTAGTGATAATATCTCCACCGCTAATTTGGAGAAAAATGGTAAATGGGAAAGTTGTAGGCAACAACAAAACGCATCTGATGAACTACTCTTCACTTTTATTCAACAAAATAATTCTGCAGAAAAATTAAAAATAAGGTTTAAAAATTCGGTGGAACCCTAGGCAAGTCACCAACGATTACGAATGTTGTGAAGATGCTTCATAAAGAATTCTCATCAAATATCTGCATAAAGAAAAAATAAGATACGTAGATCAATAACTTTATTTTTTTATAAAACGACGAGACCATAAACGAATAAAACAAAAAGCAAGTAGCATGAACAATAAGCACTTTAAATTAAATTGAGTGTTCAAACAAACCATCATTGGCAGCTACACAGTAACCTAGGAGATGATAAAATTCACGTCTTACATTTCCAAACATATACGGCATCATTGTAGCACATTTTTCCCTTATAGCACGTCTCAAATCCTGCATATTTGCATAAACGTGAACATTGCCTTAACGCCAATTCTTCAAGTACCCCCACAAAAAGAAGTCATTTACTATTCGACTATTATGAGCGGAACAACCATCTTGTTGAAATATGGTTTTAGATTAAGCTGGTGAATGTCTGGAATAACGTAATAGTGTAAAAGATCGTATAAAATACCGGCCGATAATCCTGTGTCCCAGGATAGTTTTGTCTATTATGAACACCATATCTGGAAAACTTACATTCACCAGAAAACAGAAGCCGACATAACAAGTCTCTTGCGTTGTTGCACATTTCGGTTATTGGTTTCACAGAAAACCTGGAAACTTTATCTTCTTCAAATAATTCATGCTGCGGTTTGAATTTGAATGTAAATAAGCCATTAGCATGGTTTATTTACATTGCCAGTTCTTCGAATCGTGCTAGGGACAGATATTTGACGGTCCGGGTATGATCCAGGTACAGAACAGTAGCTAACAAACACAATACAACAATGAATGTTGTCCGCTAATTAAGCAGAGTTTAGCATTAAATATCATCCTAAAGTGCCTGGATTTTTTACACGTTTTGTAAAAGTTAGTTGCTACTTCTTCTGCTTTATAATTTCGTTGAATAAAACTAAGGAGCAGTTCATCATATGCGTTTTGTTATTGCTTACAACTTTTCTTTACAATTGAAAGTGGAGATATTAACACTGCTATTCTAATTTTACATGAGAATTCGCTATGTTTCAAATATGATTTACACAGTGTAAACAGTCACATTTACATTAGTAAAAGTGTATGGCCGAGATCTAGAAAGATAAATGTTATACAGGACGTTGCACGCCGAACTTGCAAACCAAAGTCGTTAAAAGGGTCCGTCAAGACTAACAAAAAATGGCAATTAAATATGACCTCTGATATTTATTACTTGTTCACTAATATACAGAGTGTTTTACGTTTAAACGAAAATATTTAAGACCATGGTTTCTAAGCGGCTTGCGCTAAAATAACTATAATTTGTACAAACTACACTCTTATGAATCTCATTATTATTTTTTCATCAGATTTAATTACCAGGACCGTACTGAAAAATTTAAGATTTTTGTCAAGGTAATACAGTTCACCCGGTATGCACACGTTGTTAAGTTTAAGTTTGGTTTTTGAAATTACGTGGCAAGCAAAAAACACGTGCACTTGGTTTTTTGCACATCTGCAAGAATTATCAAATTGAAACACTTTAGGTCGGAAATCTAAACTTTAACGATTATCACACATAATTAAAATACTTATTTTTTAGGTATTATATCGTTTTCAGTTTTCATATTTCATAAATTTATTTTGACATTTTAAATAATTCTTAAAGATATTAATAATTACTGAGGACGAACTGTAATTGTTATCGAAATGTATAGATTTATGTAAAGAAAAAAAAAAATACACAATGTAATACCTAAAAGAAAAGTATTTTAATTACTTTAGTTCGACGTTCATAAAATAAATTTACTTCGTGTAAGCGTTTTGGTGGTGAAAATACTCGTAGTTCGTGTTCTATAAATTCTACAAAATGCCGTACAAATTTTCTGTTATATATTGTATGGATTTATGGGTTTTGTAATGGACACGGCGAATCAGCAGCAAAAAAATATCGATTGCGATAGCCTGATGGTCGTAGAAACCAGTTAATGAGAACTAGTCCGTCAGCACCAGAAGCCACGCAAATAGGTCCAACACATTCAAAAATATTGAATCCGTACCATGTATCATTAGTACTGAGACCGCAGCCTGGTGACAGGGTTCTCCAGCTAGATTTTTTAAATTGGATACGTAATAGACCCACAATTAATCGAATACTATTTAAATGTACTAGCACCGGAATCCATAATTCCAGAAATTCACGTTTGAACTAGCTAGAATCAATTCGCTGAAGAGAGACAGATACATGCACAGCACACACTATAAGCCAAGATTTGATGCGGAATCTCAAATAAACCTTTAATGAAACTACATATCCGTTTAATGGTCAAAGTTCGTTTAGACCTTTTATAAAAGTGGTTCCCTTTCTAATAGGAAAAGTGCAAATTGGAGGACCACATCTTCAACATGATGGTGGATCATCCTATTTTTCATTACCCCATAGTTAATAAATACTATTTAAATTTACTAGCAGCGGAATCCATAATTCCAGAAATTCACATGTTTGAACTAGCTAGAATCCATTCGCTGAAGAGACATATACATGCACAGCACACATTATTTGCCAAGATTTGATGCGGAATCTTAAATAATCCTTTAATAAAACTACATATCCGTTTAATGGTCAAAGTTTGTTTAGACCTTTTATAAAAGTGGTTCCCGTTCTAATAGGAAAAGTGCAAATTGGAGGACCGCATTTTCAACATGATGGTGCCTCATCCTATTTTTCATTACCCCATAGTTAATATTTAGATGGCATCCTAATAGATTGCTCGGTTGTTGGGGGTGTGATTTCATGGCTCTTACGATAACCAGATTTCAACCTAGTTGTTTGTTTGTTTGTGTTTACAGGCTTTTCCCGTGCGCGAGTAACAAAATACGAGACGTAGACGTAGCCGAACACGGGAACGATACTTTTCATTATGCCTCAAATCATTTTAAAAATCACAATACAAGCATTGTTTAACGTTGCTAAGGAAAATAAACAAGCATTGATTTGCGGTTATTAAGGAACTTTCAATAGTATATTTTATTAGAAAGCGGCTAATGCCATTAGCGCACCTGAAAAATTTTCCTGTGTGTACATATATGAAAATTTCCTTTTCCGTGCGCTAAATAAGGCACGAAAACGTAGTCTTTTCGGGGAGGTATAATGATAGTAGATTATTACGTAAGACGTGTAAGTTGATCATTATTGAGCTCAAGCTTTGCAGTCGAGGCGACAACCGGGGCTGCAAAATTGAGCGAATATTGATCAACTTACACGTCGAACGTAATGTACTGTTTTATCTTCAAGAGGCTAATAAGTATCCTTCGAGTGATGACTGATGACAAGTGGGCGTTATTCTGACAGATTATTGTTATCTGAAATTTTCTATCAAAACCACATTGTCCTAGCCCCATTATTAATTTCAACTTCAGTCTCATTACTAGATTGAAATGAATGGTCCAAGGTGTATGTGATTTGAAATACACAAATAAACGACAACTTAAACCATCGAAATTGATAGTTTATTAATCTCTTGAAGATTAAAAATATTTTTTGACAGAATGGCAATTGTTTTGTGAGAATATCAAAAACACAAGGCCGGCACTAACGATTAAAATAACGGACATTCGCAGCATTGGATTAGAACAAATTTTTTTTGCACTTAAGTTTGTAAATATTTCGCCTACAAATTTGTTAGAAATCAAAGCCTATTGTTATTACACTATCCTTTTTTACATTCCCGTGTATTATACGAATTGTAGTAAAGGGAAGGTATTGCGATCATGAAAAAAATCGATCACGAGATTTTGAGGGATCTTCACGTTTCAAATTCCCGTAAAAAAAACGTATATATAGGTACATAGTTTCAGCTTAAATATCAAATTGCAAATGGACAAAAATGGTAAAAATTAAAAATCTGTAACGATTAAATATGCCAACAATAAATGTTAAACATAAATCGAGCCATTGGTCTAGCGCAGTGTTCTTCCCTGGGAGAAGTCTGCAAGGGAGGCACGGAAGGTTCCGAAGCCTCAGTAAAAAAAGTTAAAAAATATATTTTTATTCACTACAATAAACTCAAATACGTGAATTTAGCATTAAAACAATGGCTTGCGATCGTCAAACAAATGCAGATGGCAGTACTGACACCGTCGCCGGTCGGTCCCGTTTTTATTGAGTGCGCTCTGTACTCCCACGACGCGCCGCAGTGTGTCTCACTCATTTATTCGATTCACATGCTCGCCGGCGGATTTGATATTTGTAATATAATATATATATATATATATATATATATATATATATATATATATATATATATATATATATATATATATATATATATATATAATAAAAAGAGGGTGGTTTAAATTTGGCAAAGTTGCGAAATTTTGGGAACAACAACATGCTGCCGAGAAACCAAAAAAATTTTATTTCGTTTTCGAGATTTTTTAAAAAAACCAAAATCTCTTATTTTCGTTTTTATTTTTTCCTGACCTTATTTACAAAGATATTCAAAATTAAATAATACGTTCTTAAGACAACTTTTGCTTGCCTACAAAATGACGGCATCAAAATTTTAATACGACGTTTCGTCTTCTGCCGACCATCATCAACTTTTTTATTTCTTATGGCCGCCATCTTGAATTCTTAGACCACTAAATAGAGCTTTTTTTTGTGATTTCAAAAATGTATAATTTGCCTACCTTATGTTGAACCGTTTAGCTAATATTATCAAAAAAGTAAAATTATTGTTGATTTTAAAAAACGATCTAGATACCATTGCACTGTAGATGCGTGTACATATTGTTTTTTATTATCAAGATACCTAAATTTACAAAAAAAAAAAATAAAATTACTATTAACACATAATGTACTTTTGACTTATAAAAAAAACTATGAGAAACAAGTAAACCAAAAAAGGAACAAGTAAAGCAAGAAAAATAACAATAAATTAAACTATTTTTAAACGTTTAGGATTACAATAGGTGTTCAAAAAGAAAACCATTTTGTTGTACACACATATTAGCTCTTTTGATTACACTACGTATTGCTCGTTGAATACTTCTTCGGGGAATATTTTGGCAGGCAGTTATAACGCTATTTCGAAGTTCTTGGATGTTTTCGTAGCGCTGCTTATAAATAATATTTTTTAAGGTTTCCCATAAAAAAAAATCTAGCGGAGTAAGGTCGGGACTACGCGCTGGCCATTCGATAACACCTCTGTTACCTATCCATGCGTTTGGAAAAATTTCGTTTAGATAATTACGAACTAAAACAGCGTTATGTGGTGGGGCACCATCTTGCTGCCACCAAAGTTCTCTTAATTCGTTAAGTGGCATTTCTTCCAAATACCCCAGCATTGGTCCTCTTAAGAACTCTAGATATCTAACTGAATTTAACGTATCCTCATAAATAAAAGGGCCTAGTAACCTATTCTTAGTTAAACCGATCCAGACGTTAAACACAAAGCGAATTTGATCTCGGACTTGTCTGTTCTCTCTAGGATTTTCAGTTGCCCAGATGTGTTCATTATTGCGATTAAAAACGCCTAAATTGGAGAAGCGACATTCATCAGTCCAAATTATTTTTTCAACAAAATTCGCATCGTGGTTTGCTTGGTCAAGTAACCAATTGCAAAATCTAAGCCACCTCTGGTTATCACCGGGATGTAAAACTTGACTTGTATGTATTTTATAAGGTTTGAAATTCGCCTCATTCAATGTTCTCCACGCTGTTGTTTGCGGGGTATTTAAATTTACAGATATCTCTCTTGTAGAAATAGACGGGTTTAGGTTTACCTAAAATTAAATCAAAACATAGATCTGTGACAAAAAAAAGATAAGAAAGACTTACTGTATCAAGAATTTCCTCTTTAACTGCTAAAGGGAGCCTACTCCCGTATTTCGGTCTTGATGCATTAAATTGTCCGTATTCTGACAAATTTCGGTGAAGTCTTAAGAAATAACTTTCGTTTGGTTGATTTCTTTCAGGGTACATTTCAAAATAGGTGTTTAATGTATCTCTCGAGTTTCTGCCTTTGGCATTATAGACTTGCAACATGTCACGCTTTTCATCGTTTGAAAATGGCATTTTAAATACTAATACAATTACAACATTCACAAAAAAAAAACAAAAATACAATTACAGTACAGTAGCCATATTAAATACAATAAAGAATGATCAAATTCAAAGGTATCTTGATAATAAAAAACAATATGTACACGCATCTACAGTGCAATGGTATCTAGATCGTTTTTTAAAATCAACAATAATTTTACTTTTTTGATAATATTAGCTAAACGGTTCAACATAAGGTAGGAAAATTATACATTGTTGAAATCACAAAAAAAAGCTCTATTTAGTGGTCTAAGAATTCAAGATGGCGGCCATAAGAAATAAAAAAGTTGATTATGGTCGGCAGAAGACGAAACGTCGTATTAAAATTTTGATGCCGCCATTTTGTAGGCAAGAAAAAGTTGTCTTAAGAATGTATTGTTTAATTTTGAATATCTTTGTAAATAAGGTCAGGAAAAAATAAAAACGAAAATAAGAGATTTTGGTTTTTTTAAAAACTCTCGAAAACGAAATAAAATTTTTTGGTTTCTCGGCAGCATGTTGTTGTTCCCAAAATTTCGCAACTTTACCAAATTTAAACCACCACTCTATCTCTTACCGTTTTCGAAATCCCCATGGTTAGCCTCGAATTTGAATCACCCTGTATATATATATATATATATATATATATATATATATATATATATATATAAATATTTTGATTTCCGCTGTTCCTAACCTGTATATATATATATATATATATATATATATATATATATATATATATATATATATATATATATACAGGTTAGGAACAGCGGAGGATAGGGAGTCGCAAAATATTTTTACATGCTAAGGAGGTCGCGCCATGAAAAAGATTGAAAAACACTGGTCTAGCGGTCAAATTATCGGAGTGGTAATGTAAGAAATGAGAGTTCTAACCCCCATTGGGGAAATTTCTTTGTTATAATTGTTTTTAAATTTTATTTTAATATGCATTAAATTTTAAAATCGCGTACAAGCGTTAAACATTAGAAATTATTTATAAATGTATTTTGATTTTTTGTTTTAAATACAAGGCAAGGCATTGGAACATTACCTAAAAAACTGAAAATCCTTAAGAAACTTATTGTAATTTTTGTTTTAGAGTAGAATAAAAGTGTTGAGGGATATGTAAAACATGAACCCAAAAAGCTTCAGGTTCATTTTTGCATTGTTCGTAGAGTTTTATTATGTAATTGTATACAACCTCTAGTACTTTTATTGTGTGTGTGTCTATATATATATATATATATATATATATATATATATATATATATATATATATATATATACACTCACCGGCAAAATAATCGATCCACTCAAAAAGTTGATGAAGTTTGCTCATTAATAAATTTGTTATTTTAAATTCTATTTGATTTTTTTTTTCATACTGTACGTAAATTTATATGAAATCTAGCACATTTTGAATTTTAAGAAAATTGGGCTTACGCCATTTTATACAGGGTGACACAAAGTGTGTTTTTTAACTCTAACTTTAAAACCACACGTGGAGTGTCAGAGTTGTTCCACCTTGTAATTTTATTTTGTTATCAAGGCACATCGTTTCTTTACTTTTTATTTTTTTATTTGTTACAATAGCTTAATTTTTGTAAAAGATACACGGGTTTAAGAAAACCGTTACATTTTTACATTTTTCCTATGGCAATAACAATAAGTTTACGAATTTAACTTGTTTGCATAGAGCGGTATGAAATTACTGTCAGTTGTGAATCTAAAACTTGTCAATTAAATTTTTGAACGTGTTTCTTGTCGAATAGTAATTTAAAATATGGACCTTTCTGTAATCGACGCAGCGAGAGTTATTGCTTTGGTTCAGGATGGTAGGTCACAGTATTATGTGGCCAAAGTGTTGGAAGCTTCAAGATGTAAAGTTCAAAGAGCTGTAAAACGGTTTCGTGAATTTGGTGTTTTCACAAGAAGAAATCATTGTGGTCGAAAAAATGTACTAGTGAGCGAGATAATCGCTTTATAACGCTAAATGTTGTGAGGGACAGAAAAGTTACTTCTGTGCAAATGAAAAACAGATTAGAGGACGTAAGGCAAGTTCAAGTAAGTGATAGAACAATAAGAAGGCGCCTTTTTGATATTGGACTGCATCCCAGGAGGCCTGGTAAACTTGTTATTACCATTGGAAAAACGTAACGTTTTTCTTAAACCCTTGTATCTTTCACAAAAATTAAGCTATTGTAATAAATAAAAAAAGAAATTGTAAAGAAACGATGTGTCTTGATTACAAAATAAGAAATTACAAGGTGGAACAATTCTGATACTCCACATGTGGTTTTAAAGTTTGTGTCATCCTGCATAAAATGACGTACGCCCAATTTTCTTAAAATTCAAAACGTGCTAGATTTCATATAAATTTACCTAATTATGAAAAAAAAAATAATTAAATCGAATTTAAAATAACAAATTTATTAATGAGCAAACTTCATCAATTTTTGAGTGGATCGATTATTTTGCCAGTGAGTGTATGTATGTATACGGGAATGTTGTGTGGAGATTTTACGGATTTTTTCTATATTATATAGATTTCTATATAGATTTTAGAAATGCGGCAGACCTATTTTAATGTTAGTTTGATGAAATATATAAGTATAATATTTATCAAGTAATAGGTCATAACTTATTCTAAATTGTTAGATTTTATATACTCAACTCAACAAAATAATTTCAAAGGACATTAAACAATAAAATTCTTGCTGATTCGTATAATAAAATTTAAGCTCTTACATCGTAACATAAGCCAAATAGATTTCTGGATTTTTCAAAATTTGGTTTCACGTTCATGAGAATGGTGAACAATTTCAATACATTTTATATTACAAGCGAAATCAATGTTATAGCTGCACATTTATATTAATAAAGAGAAATAAGTATTGAGTAATTTTACCTGTTTCCATAGTAAATATTAAATAAACTTATTCCAGAAAAAAAGGCATTGTGTCCCATAAAGTCATAATAAGTCTTAGTCTCAAATATAACATTTATAATAAGAATAACCAATTTTATTTGCTACCTTGACATATAATAAATTTGTTCAATTAAAATTTTAATAAATTCTACACTTCAAAGAATTTTTCTAATTTTAATATTCATGGTTATCAATATACATGTTCTTACACATTAAAAGTTAGTCTTTAAATATAAATAATGTATTTATTGGTTGTTTAATTATAAATAACTATTTTAAATAATCAGAATGTCAATGATACGCCGCTGGTAATGCACCAACGCACGTAGAGAAAGGGTCTCAAACAAGTTTTGTATGAGTCATCTAGCAGCCTCTGACAGTATTAATTGCTCCTTAGTGAACAGTTTAAATGGCAACGTTGCTTAAGAATTGGATGATGGTCTACCTTATAACATTTAATTTGATTAGATAAGTTGTACTATAATTAACAATTTATTGTTTTTTAACACCTTAATTCTTTTTTGTTAGTGTTATAATTTATAAAAAGAAGAAATAATTCAAATTAGAAATTACTGCATACGTAAAATAAACAAGTAAGTAGATGTATGTAATGTGTGGTTTAAATATAACTTCACTTGCTGTAATGCATATTTTCGTGTTAACCATTACCACAGCAATGGATAGTATTTGGACATGAATTATTTACCTAGTAATTCTTTTAAAATACATAATAGTAATTTGTTAGATAATAAAGTTTTAACCCAGATTTCTACATCGTCGCGCACTCCTAATTGTCATAATAGTAATATCAGGAGAACTGTTAATAGCATTTCTCAGTCAGTTCATTTAGGCAACGAAGGCATACTATACTTCAATATGGAAGCTACTAAGAATAAAAGTACGATATTGAAGCATTTTTATAAAAACTTATTGGAATAACTTGTGTAGTCGAACTTTGGTGAACGGAATCAGTTAATTTTAATACAAATTCACTTTTTAAATGCAAGTAAATATTCTAAAACAGATTTATACAATGTGTCTTCAAATTCGCTTCTCTATAAAGTGATCTCGGCTCCTGTTATACTTACGGCAAAGGTTAAATGCAGAAAGTTTTAGAGGAAGCTTAGAGCATTCGATATCCGGTTTCAGATTTACGATCGGTCAATTGGTTTTGAAAATATCGGCGAAAAACCGAAAATGGCGAATTTCGTTTTTCGTCAGTAAATCCGAAATGGTTAATTTGACAGCTGTCACAATGTGAGAATATTCGGACAATTTTTTAAGACGAATAAGATGGCGTGTATGACATGTCACAATCGTCTTTTGTTATCCCACAATCTGCCTCAACTTTCATTTTTCTTATGACCGCCATATTGGATTTTTCGATGTTTGGAAAAAGCGCAATATTTCCAGTTTAGTGATGTCTCACAAGTGCATAAAAGATTAGAGTTTCATCGAAATATCACACTTTCTAAAGTTAGGTCTTATTTATTATTATTAGTAGGACATGATTTATTTGTCAGTAAAATTGGGTTTCATTTTTTCCATATAAGGTGGCTCTGACTTTGACGTTAAATAATTCAAAGTAGTGTTTTCAGAAGTAGTACGCTTTTCTGTCATTAAAATCATAAACGTGACACACAAATTGTAAAAGCCTGTTGAAAATGGCCGGTATTCCCTATTCAAATGAAGAAAAGTTTGACATGTTAGCGCTTTACTTGCAGTCAAACAGAAACGCCGACATTACCTCAGCGAGGTATTTGGAGATGTTCCCCGAACGACGGCAGCTTCATAAAACCCACTTCAGAAAAATTTTAATTAATTTAATTAACTATGGGGCCTTCGAACAACCTAAAAGCGGATACAATATTGATAATGAAAATCGTGACAGAAACATTTTACAAGCTGTCAACGAAAACCCCAGTGCATCGGTAAGAACGGTAGAACGGGAAATTCGTGTGTCAAAATCAACGGTACAAAGAGTGTTAAAAAGAATAACTACTATCCATACAAACCCACAATAGTTCAAGGACTTAAGGAAACCACGCGCTTCTGCAAGTGGTATACTAGAATGTGTAATGAAAATCCCGATTTTGTTAATCATGTCTTGTGGTCTGATGAGAGTAGGTTTACGAATTGTGGTTTTTAACATTCATCATTGGGCTGTAGAAAACCCTCACGAAGTGGCAGAGAGACGTCTACAGACCAGATTTGGAAGTAACGCTTGGTGTGGGGTTATTGGTAATTTAATCTAACTTGCCTATTTTAATTGGGCACCTATGTATTATAAATTATTAACCATTGCGGGAAATTGACTTATAGGACCATTTTTGTTTGACTATAACTTAAACGGACAGAGGTACCTAGAGCTTTTGCGAAACCAGGTTGTGCCGGCTTTACGAGCTACTCTCACCGAAGATGAGTTCAGAAGAACCTGGTTTCAACAGGATGGATGTCCGGCACACAACACCATTCAAGTCAGGAACTTCTTAAGGGAGCAGTTTTATGAAAGAATTATTGCATTAAATGGTCCAATATCTTGGCCTCCTAGATCCCCTGACCTTTCGTCATTGGATTTCTACCTCTGGGGTCACACAAAGAATGAGGTCTACGAGTTTGATCCTCCTGCAACTATAGAAATCCTGAGACAGAAAGTTTTGGATACATTTAGAAATAGTGTTAACGGAAATACACTTGCTAGGGTTGTACGAAAAACAGTCTCCAATTGTGAAAAATGTCTCGATGTAAATGGACGTCATTTTGCAAATCTGTAAATTAATTGTAATTGTAATTTTATTGTAGGTTGTTCAAAGGTTCAAGTATTAATTAAATTAATGACGATTTTTCTGGCTTTATTTAACACATAGCTGGGAATTTGTCCCAAAACATCTGTCTTGTTGAGAGGTCGTTATTTAATTTCATGTTTTATTGAAAATTCAAAGAATTTTATACATTATTTATTAATGTTATTTTGCAACAAATAAATCATGGCCTACTAATAATAAATAAGACCTAACTTTAGAAAGTGTGATATTTCGATGAAACTCTAATCTTTTATGCAGTTGTGAGACTAAACTAGAAATATTGCGCTCTTTCAAAAAATCGAAAAATCCAATATGGCGGCAATAAGAAATATGAAAGTTGAGGCTGATTGTGGGATAACAAAAGACGATTGTGACATGTCATACACGCCATCTTATTCGTCTTAAAAAAGTGTCCGAATAATCTCGCATTGTGACAGCTGTCAAATTAACCATTTCGGATTTACTGGCGAAAAACGAAATCCACCATTTTCGGTTTTTCGCCGATATTTTCAAAACCAATTGACCGATCGTAAATCTGAAACCGAATATCGAATGCTCTAAGCTTCCTCTAAAACTTTCCCCATTTAACCTTTGCCGTAAGTATAACAGAAGCCGAGATCCCTTTATAGAGAAGCGAATTTGGGACACATTGTATATGTATATATGTATATGTACACGAACAAATTAAATTTTCAGAAATTATATACGGGTAAGTGAAGTACAATCGGGTCTCAAAGGTTAGAAGGCTGCCAGAAACCACAGTTTTTATCGCAAAGGAACAAAGTTTTGTAAAAGTAAGCACTGTTTATTTGTAATGCTACCACAGTTCCACAAACACTATTAATTTTTTTTTAATTGTAGGTTCCAAAAACACGATTAACTTTTAGTTATTTTTTTTTGTAAAAAGTCATTTTGCCTGGTTTTGCACCACTACTGGGGTAAAACCGAGTAGACATGTTATTCTTATGAGAAAATAAACATTTTAAAACTTTTTTTTATTTACACAAGTTAACTAATACTATAAAACATAGGAATAAGTACAAAAGGACGTAACTTGATGGGTTTTTAACTGTCTATGCCTTTACTTTTTGGCTTTAATATAAGGCATATTTGTACAAGTCGCAAGTAAAATAGTTATCTTCCTCTTCGGCCCCAAAGTGACTTTCATGGGCCCAACAACGACATTGGTTGCAGTAGATCCATCCCTCACCGCCGTTGGAGTCCGAGTAAAGCTCATTGCAGTAAATGCAGTCAGTATTTGCATTCTCTTCTTCATTGGAGTCGTCTCACATTTTCTCCTTCGGTTTCTCTTTTTTCGTATTTTCTGTCTGCTCTTCTTTTTTGTCATCTTTAAAAAGTTGGTCTTTTCTTTAACTCGGTGTTGAGAGGTGCCATGAAGGTGACGTCTAGTGGCTCCAAACGGTACGAACAAAGAGGAGGAAAGCACAACAAACACATGATTTGCACGGGCTATATCAATTAACTCTAGACTTTTAGTGCGAGTCGCATGACCATCTAGTGTTAAAGAAACTGGTTTTTCAGCAGTCTGGAAAACTCAAAAACATTTTTAAACCAGAACAGGAAGATATCCATTTGCATCCACCCTCTAGGATATTACTTTGTGCAGATTCCTGGAGGTGCCTTATTAAGTAGGAGTAGGTTTTCTCTTGCCCTAGGAAAAACAAACATTGTAGGCATGCAGTTATCTGCATGCATATTTCAGGATATTGAAGCCTTCTTGTAACCCATTCTACCAGACATTACTTAAATAATTGCTAGCTCTATGTCTTCTTGATTCCATGACTGGTCCGTTTTTCGCTTGTAGGCTCTAAGCATCCTAAAACAAAGAAAAGGATGAGATATGGTGATTTAACATAAATTGGTAAATTAAACCATGAAATAACCATTTAAAACATAAATTCGTCCCTAATGTGGGATAACGCTGTAGGAATAATCCCTCCCCCCCAAGCTACCCAAAACCACCCAAGGAGTTATTTAATTTAGGAACACCCCCTATTAAGTTGCATGTCTTTAAAAGCATTTTTCTAAGTAGACTTACGTTTTTATAAGTTATTATATAAAGGTACATAGGTAATAAGGTGCAATCAACGTAGTAGAATTGAATTGAACGTAACAGTAAAAAAATGTTTTTTTAAGGTAGGGTAGGTGCTTTTTATTGCCCCTATAAAATATTTAATAGCAACATGCATATTAGCTACTTTAAAACAATTCCATATTTTACATATATTTTATAATAAATATATAAAATGTATCAATAGTTTAGTGTTTTTACTATAATGTGTAAATGAAATTAGGTGAAAGTAGACTTTCTATGTTTTAAGAATCGAGGGGCAAGACCGGGTACTACCCGGTTTTGCCCCACAAGTATAGCTTTCATAGACAATTACTTAGAATGATATATTTAATTTGCTAAGCAAAACTCACTAAGACTTAATTTTTTTCACAGCAATGAAACAAGCGCATCTTCTGAATTATAGTAATAGCCGCTGCTCCAAGGTGGAGCTTCGTTCCTCCGTTATGCGCCCGACTTCCCGGTTATACCACACTTTCCCCTACGTCAAAAACTATTCCTCGTGTTAATAATAGTCTCTTGGAATACTTAAAGAAATTATTTCGCTACTTGCTCATCCAACCAACTTGTTTTACATATGTCTTATTAATGTTTCTACCAGGATATCTGCCACCAGCGAGAGAAGTCTTAACAATGTATTTACTAACATAGGTGACGAAGCAGTTGAAATTAATGAAATTGGAACAGGTATGTCAGATAATGAAGCAATAATCATTACAGTAAAATTGAACTGCTGCAAAAACTTTTAATGCAGTTAGTTAATTTAGACTTAATCGACGATCCTCTAATTAACATTTCTGAAAAATTTTAACAGTTTCATAAATGTTTTTCTTCATTATTCTATCGTAGTTTTCACTTACAAAAAATAAAGCAAACTACTATGAAGAAATCGTGGTTGACGAAGGGTATTATAAATACAAAAACGATTACTACATGTTTTTCTAAAATATAACCCATAAGAGCAACTAAAAGTCTTCGATACTAAATATTGCTGTTTTAAAATGTACAATACTGTTAGTATAAAAAGACGAGTCGAACTCCAGTAACTTAACTAAATCTGTATGGAATGACATTAAGCATTTTTCTTGCAAACCAGTAGTTCTTTACATCAATAGTGAAAGTATATCGAATAAAAAACATGGCTGTAAATCATTTAGCAGAATATTTTACTGTAACTCCACCTGCATTCGGGCACGCTGTGAAACACAATTGCATTTTATTAGTTAATTCATCACCTACAACACCTAATGAAACTTTCAATATAATCAATATTCTTGTTGGATACGTCATTCCTTTATTACAGAAATAACACACTTGCAACATGCATCTACAATTCGCCCAAGTTTCAAAACTGCAGAAGAATTTAATCAGCACATTGCGTCCTGAGGGTGAGCACCGGGTGAGGAAATCACGCCTAAAAATGAAGGGTTGCACACATTAAATTAAAACTTGGGCTAACTTAGTATGTTCAGGTTATTGCGAACGCTATCAGTGGCATGATCTAACAAAATTGTTCAATTTTTTTTTCTCTCCGTACAATGCTTTTCCCTTCTGTTGACGAGGGTGCTTCATTGGGAAATGTGTATATGTTGGGAGTATCCTAGGGGACACCTATCTGATTTTAAATAACCTATATTTGATGAGTTTCTGATTGTTTATAACAAAGTTCTCAATTTTTTATAACTTAAGAACCACACTTACTACATATGGGACCGAATAGCAAAAGAAATTGGAATCTAGGTCCGGATTTAAAAAGAAATTAGCAAATGTAATTTGCTTCAAAACAACACCTTGTGTATCAGAATTTTGAAAATTTGTTTGCATTTTTAAAAAGGGCAAAAAATAAGTTTACTTGAACTTAACTGTATAATTCTGACAGAAACAATATAATAAAAATTTTGTAACTATGATAGAGGAGACTTAATTATAATTACCATTAATAAAAGTAGTCGTATAATTCTTTGGGTCTAAGAATTGATCAGTCGTTGACGTTCTCGGATCATATTACGAGCCTTAATAAAAAAATTATTTCACCTTATATTATTATTCGTTTAAAAATCCAAAAGAAGTCCACTTAAACAAAATTTTTCGTTTTTCACCTTCAAAATAATGAATATAAAGTTACATGTCAGAAAATTATATTTCAAGATTATCATCATGTTTCTATTTATTTGACATGGATCATTCTTAATATAATCCTTATTCTCATTGGACAATAGTTATTTGTGTCAGTACAAAATGTCAATTTTCGGGACGAGGAAGAAAGCTGCTGGATGATGCGAAGCGGAATCCAGCAATCTTCCGAGTCCCGAAAATGCATTTTTTGTACGAATAAAACATAAAATGTTTTCTCCTGCCAATTTTATCTTCATATTTAGTCATTTATTTGCAGTTCACTATGTTTTTGGGAACCCCTTATTTATGTTCAGACATCAGACATCAATAATGCTCATTTTATACAAAATGAGTATTATTCTACTTTTTAGAGAAAAAATTTCACCGTGTTCATAGGATTTCGCTCTTAAATTTAATTCAAATGGGACAGATGTTAGTGAAATAATGTGAAGATATATGGTGACGCCGGCGACAGCAAATGTCGATATCTGTTCATAGAAGATATTCACTCAAAACATATACAGTGCGATCATTATTATTTGACTCCTAGAACGGTACTACTGTTCCGCACCCTAAAAATGAAAATAGTGCTATGTCGAGTGGGGTAAATGCAGATATTAAAATAAATACTACCATAAATAGCAAAAACCTTCGTGAATGACGAATTGCCTATTATGCAGGCGTACAAAAACTTGAAAAATTGTAATTTACGTTTATTTTGAATTAACACTTTTTTTTTAATTTAGCTTTATTTAATTACATTTACGTACATAATACAGTAGGTATATGTTTATTATTGCAGTTAAAAGTAGAAAAATAAGAAGAAACTTAAGTTCAGTATTTCGTCATCTCTCAAGTTGTTGTTGAACCATTGGCAATATTCTAAACGCTTTTGAAAATCTACAGGCAGTAATTGTTGCACAACCGTTATTCTGTAAGGATGAAAATGTAATTGATGTTTGACTGCTTCATGGCATGTACCATAAGAAAGACCTGTAACAATTGCTTATATTGAAATATACATAATGTTGTCAATCTAACTTTACTTATTTAATGTTTTGATTTTTAAGATTATTTTTATTTTATTGCTTAAACATACAAGTCAATCATGTTTTGCATATTGCAAAATTATCCGTTTTGCTGGGCCAATTGCCTTAAAGGTTTTGTCAGACTTCTTTCCAAATGTGTACGAACATTTTCCACTACTCCCTCTGTACAGTTGTGCGACCCGTAGATTTTCCCTTGCGAACACTACCATGCTCATGAAAACGACTAACAATTCTTCGAATGTGTCCACATGAAACATCATCTAACTCGATGTTCTTAAAGTGATTTCGATATTCTTCAACACATGATTGCACTGAATACTTCCGGTTTCTATCTACATCTTTTTGGCCGTTTCGGAAATAAGCATCCAAAATAAACTTGTCTTGTTCGACAGTAAAAGGCGTTATAACCTATTAAAAATTATTTACGAAAAAGGTATAAAATACACGAATTAACTTACGTTGAAAGTCCTGGTTAATTTATTAATGAGTTTTGAAAAAAACTATTTTAATGTAATACAAACGTAGATAAAGGAATAATTGAAAAAGCAAAAATCTATGTACGTTTATGAAATGTCAATCGAGGTTGAAATAAATATTTGTGCCTAACTTCACCAGAAACTGGGAATAAACTTTTGATAAAATTTCTGTAAAAAGCTGTTTTTTTTTCGGTCAATCATTGTTGATATCCTGGTACATAAACATACACTTGGTTAAAACGAGTGCAAAAAGCAAAATTATGTTAAATATCAATACTTATTTATGCCTGAAAACGTCGTTTGTGATGAACGTGCGAAAATTTTAAAATTGTATTTATTGAAGGGATGACATCCTATGAACGTCATTCACACGAAGTTGATATTTAGTGAAGGTCAAATTACTTTCTGTACTAGGACAAAAAGTAACTTACTTTTGTACAGTTGGCATGGAGACACCGAAAAATCCCGAAATCAGCCACTTTTAGTACGAAATACTGGGGTTCCGGAAAATTCACCGCCAACAATTCACCGACAACAAATCACCGAAAGTAAATTCACCGCCACAACAATTCACCGAAACAAAAATTCACCGAAATCAACATTTACCGAAACAAAAATTCATCGCTCATAATAAGAATAATTATTAGATATTTTAATTATCTTCAATAGAATCTTAACAAAAATATATTACAGTAACACACTAATTTTGTTTTCTAATTAGTTAAAAATAACTTACCTCCTGTTATTCGATTTTGATTTACCTTTAATTAATTCCTATGAAAAGTACATTATCATAACTCATTTAGTTTTGTTCACTAATTAGTCAAATAACTACCTTTAATAGATCCCTATTAAAAGAACATTACAATAATGGCCGTTTGCACCGTAATTCTTAAGCCATTCTTAAAGTTAAATAAAGCTTTATTACTATAGAAAATAGCAAACCACGGTAAGTCATTAATTTTGTTTAATATTAGTGAAAAATAATATAAATAGGGGGTAAGCATATTTACCCAAGTACTATCTGGTGGTTATAGATTTCACTAATTAGTTAAATAATAATTTTTTTTCCGGTGAATGTTGGTTTCGGTGAATTGTTGTGGCGGTGAATTTACTTTCGGTGAACTGTTGTCGGTGAATTTTCCTAGATCCGAAATACTGTCATAATATAGCGTCTTATTTAGGTGGTTGGAGAAGAACAATCGTTTTGTACGTATAACTTTCTATATCTCATTGTGCTCAATTTTGTATAACGTAAGAACCACACTGTATCTTACTTTGCTACATATGGGGCCGAGTAGCAAAAGAAATTGGAATCTAGGTCCGGATTTAAAAAGAAATTAATAAATGTAATTTGCTTCAAAACAACACCCTGTGTATCAGAATTTTGAAAATCTATTTGCATTTTTGAACAGGGCAAAAAAGTTAACTTGAACTTAACTGTACGGGGTGGCCAACAAAGAATGCGAGGTACTGTATCTGGGAAACTATACATCGTAGAGGCTTGCGGAAAAAAAGTTATTACTAAAACGGCCAATACAAAAACTTGGAAAATATTTTCATGTTTCTGAAATAGCCGCTAGGGAGCGTAACTGCAATCTTGAATCCAAAAAAGTTATGTTTCTGTGAATTCTGCTATATTAACCTAATAAAAAAATTACTGATCTTTGAAGTCGAGGATAATCCGAACTTTTTTTGTTTGGCATTTTTTGATGTATCTATAAAAACCGCATCTCGATATCTTGTTCCTAACCTAAAATATCGGCCAAAGAAAACTTTATACGAAAATCCCTTAAATTTTTATTTTTTTTTTAACTATATTTTTCTGGAATTGTTTCTACTATGTAGGTTGTGACCTTAAAAAGGACCGATTTAAAGGAGGAAGGTTTTTAATGTCCCCTTAAATGCTTGAAATGCTGACCATCACTCTGTGCATTGCTGAGGCCTCTTATGGGTAGACAAAATTACAGCTTCAATTTCGGCTCTGAATAGCTTACCTAGAAATTGCGGTTTTAAATGTTTGTAAATTTATACACCAGAATAAAATCACCCTTTTTGAAATTACTACGGGCAAGTAAGCAGTGCTAAAAGTTATACGAAAGGCCTAGTTTTTGTTTGTTTAAATGCATATTCACTATGGATATATGTGAAAAATACAATTAATAGAAGCAGGTAATGGAAACAGATACCTAAACAAAACATACATAATCCTCAAATTGTCAATAGTTGTCAATACTTTCGGGTTACTTTGAGCAATTTTTGTGTTTTCAAAATGCGTTTTACGAATAAGGAAGCTGTTGATATGCTTGAGGTTATTTTGAATGTCTTCAGAATGTCGCAGTAGTTAAAAGAGTTTACGCGGCTCGATATCCAAATCGGCGTCCTTGCGATGTAAGAGTTTTTCCCTGATTAGTGCCGAGCTTACGAGCCAATGGTAGTTTTCGGCCTACGTTTCAACGACAAAGAATTGGAACAACACAAGAAAATATTAACCGTGTATTGAAGGAAATCCTCATGTTTGCACAAGAGCATTATCCACTGAGTTGGGCATATCACGGACAACGGTTCAAAATATTTTGAAGGACCATAGGTAAGTTCTAATGGCCATCAAAATATATAGGTATTCGTTTAAACTTTTTTTAATTACTTTAAGTATGCACCTATATCATGTCGTTTTGCATCAGGCCTTGAAAGAGGAAGATTTTGATCGAAGGTTAGACTATTGCCATTGGATGTTAGGCATGATACGCGAAAATAGAGAATTTTTATTTCAAATTCTTTGGACCGATGAAGCCACCTTCAGTAGTGACGGGAGAGTCAATCTGCACAATATGCATTATTGGTCTGCAGAAAATCTCCATTGGTTGCGTGAAGTTCAGCGCCAAGGACGTTGGAGTTTAAATGTATGGTGTGACATACTGGGAGTCAGAATTATTGGGCTATATTTTTTCGAGCAACCCCTAAATGGCAATGTATTTCTTGACTTTTTGGCCAATCAATCACCGTTGTTGTTGGAAGATGTGCCTCTGGAAACAAGGCAAAAATTGTTTTTGCAGTTGGATGGTTGCCCAGCACATTTTGCTATTAATGTGTGAGAGCATATTAATGCAGTATTTCAACAGCGGTGGATTGGAAGAGGAAGTCTGTTTCCATGGCCTCCGCGATCGCCAGAGTTAACTTGCCTCGATTTTTATTTATGGGGGCGCTTAAAGGACATCGTGTATCGGACTCAACCTACTACTAGAGAAGATATGAAAAACCGGATTCGTAACGCAATACGTAACATACCGAGAGCCGAAATTGAAGCTGCAGTTTTGTCTAGTCATGAGAGGCTTCAGCAACGCATAGAGCGTGATGGTCAGCATTTCGAGCATTTACGGGGGCATTAATTAAAAACCCTCCTCCTTTAAATCGGTCCTTTTTTTGGGCCACAACTTACATAATAGAAACAATTCCACAAAAATATAGTTAAAAAAAAAAAAATTTAAGGGATTTTCGTATAAAGTTTTCTTTGGCCGATATTTTAGGTTAGGAACAAGATATCGAGATGCGGTTTTCGCGAGATTGTTTAAGCATCATTTAGCTACTTGTTCATGAAAAAAAGTCATACCAATGCATTGAATTTTTTTGCGAAAATTAACCGTTTCTGTCGGAATGTCGAACAAATCCCTCTAGCGACGACATATGAAATTAACAAAACGTCAAATATTTTAACATTTGTAGCCCAAGAAAAGCTCTTTTTAACGCTCCCAAGTTTGTTAAAATCGGCATAGCCGTTTCGAAGATACAGGGGATTATTTAAGGAAACATTTGAATACCACTTTATTTTTATACATACGTCAAAAAGCGCCTAACAAAAAAAGTTCAGATTATCCTCGACTTTAAAGATCAGTTATTTTTGTATTAGGTTAATATAGCAGAATTCACAGAAACAGCACTTTTTTAGATTCAAGATTCCAGTTACGCCCCCTAGCGGCCTTTTCAGAAACTTGAAAATATTTTCCAGGTTTTTGTATTGGCCGTTTTAGTAATAACTTTTTTTTGCGCAAGTCTCTACAATGGATAGTTTCCCAGATACACTACCTCGCATACTTATTTGGCCACCCTGTACAATTCTGGCAGAAACAATATAAAGAATTTTTTGCAGCCATGATAGAGGAGACGTAATTATTTGATATTACCTTTTTTAATTTGTCCAGTGCCTTCAAGTCTGCGAAGCCTAATAAACAAAAACAGTAGACCGCATAGTATTATTAACATATTTGTGAAATGATCAAATCAGATGTAACACTCATTTACAAGAGAATTTCCATACAAACAACACGTGTTTATAAAAAATATATAATAAACTACGCAAATTATGATTTGTTGCGTGTAAATGTTGATTATTGTTGATATATGAAAAGAAAGGATATGATACCTACGTAGCGGTTCAAAATTCGTTGTCCGCGTATGACGTCATCTTGTAGGTGATTTTTAAATCTTGCTAGTTTTAGATTATATCTATTATAATATTTAATTCAATTATTCATAATTTTTTTTCGAATGTAGATTTATTGCTTAAAATAAAAATGGGTGTCAGAGGAAATTATTTAGTAAAAATATCTTCACATTAAATTGTAATTACACCCACTGTCATTTTATTGTGCATCCGTGCCTGCCTTTTGTAGTGCTTAATTTGTAGAATATTATCTTGTAATATATACCTAATATTCATGTTACTACAGCAGTTTGTGTGTCTATAATTTACAAGATTTATTGACCTAGAATAGCTACAGAAATTTATTTATTTCAATGAAAATAGACATTCATGATTCTTAATTAAAATCATCAAAAAAGGGAGATTTATGTTATTTTTTAGTGTATCAAACAAAAGTGTACATGTTGGTTAAGGTAATTAATAATGTTATCTACTTTAATCATTACGATAAAAATTGGCCCAATGAACAGTTCTAATTAAATTAATTACAAACAGAATAAATAAAAGTAGTGAATGCATAGACAGATATATGCATGCTTTAATATAAAAAAGAAACGACCGAACGGGATAATTAATAATGCTATTAAATTTAATCATGCGGTGAATATGGTCCGTAGTCTTTTATTTATAAGTAAATTTAGTATCAGGTTTTATTGCTACGGAATCTTTAGTATTTTGGTTTTATGTTCGAGATTGCTTTTGCCTTGCTATGTAATCGAAACTAATACGTTTTAAATTTGGCACCTAATTTTTGTTTTCATTCCATAAAATCGTTGAGTATAGATCACTTATACAAATTATTGTACATAATATTTTCCGAATATGATAAGAATGAAATCTTGTATTGTATTTTTACCTCAGTTGTTTGATACTGCAAACAGCTAATAGAGAGCGGTTTACGGGAAAACAAAGTCTCTGAATTATCGACGGTGACATAGTTTATTGGGCTTAAGTTTGTATTTAACTGTGTAGTAACCACAAAACACGGAAATTAGAAGTAAAACCGTAATCATTCTAAAATATCAGTTATTAAAGCGCACTCTACGAATTGTTCTCTTTATTAAACTGGTAAAGTAACATTCTGTATCCCAATTTTATGTCAGGTGTACAACTTTGCTTCCGCCGTTTTTTTTTAAATGAAAAGTGTTATTTTAAAAATGGCCGTGTGCCATTGCAATGTTTGCAGGTCTTGACCACTTTTGCAACATGAGATCGAACATTGTTATGCAACAAAATTACTTTATCATGTCTCTCCTGGTATTGCGGCCGTTTATCTATCAATGCCCGGCTGCAACACATCAATTGCGTTCGATACCGATCACCTGTGATTGTTTCACTTGGTTTTAATGATAAATCAGCACGCCGAGCTGATCCCACGAAATACACAGCACGGCCTTGGAGCCGTGATTATTCGGCTTGGCCGCCGACATAGAAGAATGACCGGGATCTCTCCATGATTTTCTGGACTTAGGTTTATTGTAATGAACCCAGTTTTTATCCCCAGCCACAATGCGATCCAGAAATCCCATCAATTTCTGCCTTTAAAGTAGCTGTTGTGTGGTTGTAATTTTGGAATGTTTTATCTAGTTATTTAAGGTGTATTAATTATGTATGGCGTCTGGGATGATTCAATAACGACCATCATGCATACATGTACTTTATTGTAATTTTTAGAATCTACATGTGATCTACATTACCGAGTTAGTGGCTAAACAACCTGTCGTGGTAAGTCAAGCGAGTTACACTCCACACCTTTTCCCTTAAAAAAGTTTTTTTTTTAATTTACTTACAATAAATTTCTTAAAATTGTTATAAGTTATAAGCTATGAGTTCTTATTAATCGATTTTGTCTATCGCTAAGGTTTTCCTTATCACTATTGTTTATCTCTCCGTCACTGTCACATACCAGATAAAGGTCTTAATTCTAAATTCCTTAATACCTAAAATTTGGTTATTGACCAAATTGTTAAAATAAGACCACCAGTAATACTTAGCTTTCTTAGTGTAGAGAGACGAGAACGCCATGGCAGGCCCCCACCCGACCGTTTACCATTACTGTGTCTCGTCGGGAGCGGGTCATGGAATATCTCGACTCTGAACGTATATAAGATGGCTCTTCAGAAAAACAGGGAATATATTCACTAACATAACTTACAATATCTCATAATCTCTGAACATCTTTCTTTGATGTAGGTTCAGGGAATTCATCAATTGCCCTCATCCGGTCGAGATCTATCCCTACCGGGTGTAAATCTAATAGGGGCCACCCCTGTAACTTTTGAACGGGCCGTGGGTTATATTAGTGCCAGTTTGGGATTTTTACATAAAAAACAATATGGCCGACTTCCGGTCCCACCGGAAATCACGCAAAAGTTGAAATTTTAAATGGAAGCCTATATATTTTTAACATATTTGGACCCTAGGGCTTCAAATACATACAGTTCATCTGCCAAATGTCAACTCAGGCGCCATTTTAATTTTATTTTTTTTAATATTTTTTACATCATTATGACGTCATCTAAACTATAGATAATTACCCCCACGATATTATTTTTCCTAATAATTAATTTTTGTGAAGTTTGTTAACGATCAAATTTAAAAATTACGGTTTTTTAACTAAAACTCACTGTTCCCAACAGAAACATACATGGGCCACCCTGTATATTAAATAACTAGTAAATACTAGTAAATCGATATGCGTAGTAATTTTCTTAGTTCCTAAATAAACCAGTAATTTTTAATTTTATAATTTTTCTTAATACAACATGCTCCTGAAGCCGACTCTATCAAAGTAAAATAACCTTTGAGTTGACATTCGGCAGATGCACGGTATGTATTTGCCGTATAATCTAAACATGTAAAAATATACAGGTTGTTCCGTTTAAATTTTCAGCTTTTGCGTCATTTCCGGTGAAATCGGAAGTAGACAATATTGTTTTTTTATGTAAAAAATTCCAAACTGGCACTAATATAACCCACTAAAATTTAAACAAAATCTAAACGACCCGTTCAAAGGTCACAGGGGATTTATACCCGGTATACCTTGTTTATAATTTCTCCCATGAATGTAATTTCTGCCTATCCAAACTCACATTTACTTAAATTAAAACTTAACATTATTTTCGGCAGCAAATTCTAACACTCTTTTTAAAGTTGCATCGTGCTATTTTTAGAGTTTCCCAAATAATTATGTCGTCTATATAGACTGCGACATTTGCCACATCAAAAAGTTGTCTGAATCTTTCCTTAAATACTTCCGGCGCGCATTTTATTCCTCACGGAAGACGTAGAATGTAAGGTACGATGCGTTAACAGGAACTAATACAATATTAATGATTAGAATGTACTCCTGATAATGATAAGTATGTTGTTCTATAGGAAAGGACTAGACGTGTTGGTGTACAGATACTCTAAAAGGTGCACCAGTCATGTCGTTCGCACTTCCAATAAGGGCAAGAAGCTAGCTAGTCAGAAGGGAGTCTGTTCTCGGACACGAATGGCTGTGTTGATACCAGCCATTTCGCATTAAAAATACTAACGAAGCACTAACCATATGCACCAGTCCTCTCATCAGTGACCCCAATGAGCATAGAAAGCCATTATCCTTGAAACAAATTGTTGCAAACTACAACGCATTAAGAGGCACTAAGGATCCGCGTAGGTGATGTCGTACTCGTACTAGTTTCACGATTTTAAAGTGTAACAGTAACTGAAGTATTGTTGTGGTAATGTGTCCAGCGTAACTAAGGTTGCGTACGAGTGTTATTCCATGCTTGTTTTCGAGGTCTTTTGTATTGACTGTCGACGAATCAGGTTAAGGTTTTTTGTGAAAAGGTTTACTGGGTCTGTGGCTTCTTGTACGAATATAAGTCGTCCATTGTTGGGAGGGAATTCATTATCGTGGCAGTAGGGACGACTGAAGAGGATTGATTGTGTTTTTGTTGGATTGATGGATATTCACCAGTGTGTTCAGTTAGAGGAGTTCTAGAAAGTTGAAGAAATAATATGGTAGGTCGTTCCATTGTTCCAATGCACTACCCAGAAGGCAATGTCGTCAGAAAATTGAACCACGGAAACTCCAGGTTGTGCAACGGGATATCGTAAACAAGAACAGTGCATATGGTTGAAATGGATCGGAAAAGGTATTTCCTACTTTGAGTGATACTGACAGATTAGTGAAGTGGGAGAGCAGGAGTTTTAAGCGGTGATCTGAGATACATAAGGAGCGGATTTTATCGAGAAGTCCTGTGTACCAGATACTGTGTAATGTTTAATGTCTAGAGAGATCGCTAGATTACGTTGCTTATCATTGAATGCTACGGTGCTATCTGTAAGTGGCTTCATGACACGTTCGATTGGGTCGGAAGTCGCATTTGCTGCCAGGAGTTTATTAGATTCTAGGTGATTTCTGAATTACCTGGCTAAAAATAGCTCATAAGATTTTCCGAGGTAGCTTTTTTTATTTTAATTGCAGAGATTAAAGTTTTATATTCCATAGCTAAACTGTAAGATATGTTGGGTTTGTGACCGCAAGTATGCCGTATAGATTTTGTCATGTGTTCATCGATGTTAAAAATATTGGGTTTACAATTTGTGTAGGTATGTGTGGCATAGTTTATCTTTTTTTCCCCACATAGACATGCATATAATTAGTAATAGGGGGTAGAGTAGTTCTATTTAAATTTTGGTATTGTACACGAGTATGAGATTAAATTGAATTTGAGGTAAATTTTGAATAAAATTATTTTCTATTATAATAATTTGAATTTATACATCTTGTAGTCGTTTGTTATTTTCAAAAAGATCGCTATGTGAACGCTAATGTTTAGTATGCAGTGGTATATGTTTGCAATGGATATATGATATTTTGTGATAGGGTTATTAATTGATAACTTGCATTTAATTATATTATTATCGACTAAATTACGATTACCTACTCGAACGGCAACAACAACCGTCTACACCCTCCAGCCTTCTTCTACTTACACCATTACCTCTCTGGCGAGGATGTTTAGTTTACATTCTTGCTTTTATTTTGTTCTTTATTGTTCACAGGGAAGCTCACAAAGTTTTTAAATCGTATCACTTATGATATTACAAATTATTAATTAATATGTATACATCTTTTTGATCGCCGAACTAATATTTCTCAAACAAGTGTTTAGGAAAATATTTATTGTAAACATTCATATGTTGCTTATGTTGTACCATACTTAATTTGTAAGTCCGCTACTTTTAGTCTACTTCATGTTTTTATACAACTTGTGGCGATGATAAATTGAACGAATATTTTAGTGTGTGTTGTTACTTTGAAGCAGCACTTTTGACCGTCGCCGTTTGTCAGCCGGAACTTTTCGGTACCGCTAATTTGGCGTTAGGCGTTTGGGCGCCGAGGTGTAGAAATATTAAAAATAGTCTACGATTTTTCTGTTATTTATCGTAAATATGTTTTTTGTAACAAATTTTAATTATTTTTGAATAAAGAGACAAAAAAAATCGTATTTGGACATCGAGCTAATCACCGATAATTATAAAGTTGTTTGCAAAGGTATTTATTTGTAAAGTTAAATACATATTGTACTAATTTAGGGGCATCAGAAAGATTAGGTAAATAAGTAGAAAATAGTTTACCTGCTTAATGACGCTAATTTACTGCATAATGTTCCTATAATCGTTATTTATTAACTTCATGTAGTGAAATGGTTTATATTAATGACCTTTACCAGAAAATATTAAAAATTACATTATTAAAAGTTTCGAACTATTTACTTTTCTGAAACATATTTACAAATGTCCGGCGGACAACAATCGGCGCCCAAACGACCGGCGGTAAAAAATCTGGCACCCAAACGGCGACACCCAAACGGCGGCGCCCAAACGGCAGCGCCCAAATGTCGTGTATCGGTCACTTCTTGTAGTTATGGTTTATAAACAAAACTTCGAATATACCTTAGCCTGTAGGCCATGCCGAAAGGAATTTTTTCAGGTTTTGTTCAGGTTTGTTCGATTTGGTTTTTTTTATTCAAGGGGGGTTAGTTTTTAAGTTTTCTCGTACGAGTGTAAAGTGAAAATTACGTGAATAAAACCTTCTTGAAGCTGGATATCATCGCGATACTATGGATATGAATTCAATTAAGATTTTCAAATTTTTTTTTTTTATATTTGTGTTATAACAGGTGGTCAATCAAGTACGTGGTTTGTTTTTAAATAAGCTTTGAATTTAGATTGGCATTTGCTTTTGTGATTTATTGCCATGTAACATTGAACGACATTGACGGACGTTAAAATGCATAACAATTTGATTTTCTTGTTTATCGTGGCGCAAAAGTTTATTTAAACATTGATTAGTGTGACGATTCGTTTATTCCTATGTCGAAGTAGCTGCCAATCGTCATTAATTGATAGCACGTAATATGCAACTCCCTTATCATTGAAATTGTTTAAGCGAACTGTATACTAAATCTTTCAAACCGTGCAACCAAAACTTAGTTTAATTATTTACTTAAAGTTATAAATGTAGTATTCTGTACTGAGCCCGAAAATAAAATTCAAATTGAACGATTTTTTATATTCAAAATCTTTATTACTACCGATTGTAGGTAAAATTTTAATCTAATTGCGTTTTGCATAATAACATTTAAATTTAATAAAACTTCTATCGTACGCAAGTTTTGTACCATGTTTGTTAGAATCGTCAAGCGAAACAAAATGATATGTGAATATTAATTAATCCAATCTTAAAACTGAGTGCTAGAGATACAAAAGATAAGTAAAGGAAATCGGTAACCAGGTTAAGGAACACGCATGATGTCCATGAATGAACATACTTAATGTTTGAAATGAAGTAGTGGAATGTATATTGAAAAATTGCAACTGATGCTATACAATAGTTATTTTCGTAACTAGTGCGCTGTTTACACATTTCTTGCTGCGAGGCCGTTCTTTTTTCCACGAGGGATGAAATATAAGGCCGATCACCAAAAAAGTCACTCATATCAAGAACTTGAAACTGTGCACCTTTGATAGGATGGTTCATTTACAGTATCTTGTATGTATTACTGTTTTCATACAAATCCGATATGAATCTAAACTGACTTCTGCTTAATCGGAAGTGCCTTATGAATTCCTTGACTAAGTATTTCGGAACTATTTCACAAACATAATTTTTTATTGAGTTTCTTGGGATTCTTTGCAGTTCACATTCCAAAAATTATAATTCTTGCATATTATCAACTTCATTAGCACTGGACGAGGAGGAGTGGTACGCCTTATCTATTAAACTGTCCTCTGAATAGTCTGAATCATCACATTCAGAAATATAACTGAGTAACACGTTATTACTGTTATCCATTATTCCAAAACCACGATGTAGATTTTGAGGTTATGTTTACAACACTATACCGTTCGTTATATTTCGTGTACACCACACAACCACCTGATATTTTAGTGCAACACCATACAGTTTGTAACGTGCACAGTTGTTGAGCACGTATGCAAAAAAAGGAAATAGGCAGGGGAGGGAGAAGGGCACCTCGACTAGCAGCTAGAGGGTACTTGGATGCGTGGGGAACACTTGTGGCTAGAGAGAGAGAAAGGAAAGAAAGGTATATATGTAGAACGAAGGACAGACATTTGGACGCCACGAGTTTTTAAGTAAAATACAAAAAAAAGAGCCCTTTCCTCAAAACTCGAAACAGGAAAGGTAACTCAACACGGAGAAGTAATTATACAATGAGATAGGTAGTTGGATAGGTTTCCTGTAAAAGAAAAGTTATACATATACCAATTTTATATAGATAGCAATAATCGACAAAATAGTACCAAAACTTTTATTCAAATAATGTAAACCTCAAAAGTAACTATATGTTGTAATTATTCTTTGTTTAACTTAAAAAGGTAGTACCTACAGTAATTCACTGTAATATAATAAAAAAAATTAAATGAAGCATTAAACGTACAGGTCAAATGAACTATGAACCTGAATCTCTAAGGTAGTACTTAAATTAAAAGTCTAATTAAATTAAATTAGGATGATCCCAAGCGAATGAACTTTGAATTTAGAGTATTTTTTTGGCAAAACAAGAAAATTTATATTTATATTAACATCAAAATCCAATAGTCATAATCAAGATATCTCTGATTAGCAATTAGCCAAAATTAATAAATAAACCACCCTGTACAATGTACAATAATAAAAATCAAATAATAAAGTAGTTAAACAATACCAGTCAATTATACATTACTCTCCCACTGAGACGAATATTTAAACATTATATAATTAATAACACAACAATAATACATAGAGCTCGACGATAAATGCATTTATTCACAATTAGTTTGTAACATACCGCTTTTCTAACCCTTTAAAGGTTGAAAAGTGAATGATTCTTCGGGTTTACGTTAAGCGGTCAGTAATAACAAATACAGATCGTTGCGGCATTTAGTAGTATTAATTAAGGCACTTTCCAGTCAATGTGACATTCACCATAAGTGAGAAGCAGTTAGCAATCTATCCAATTGTGTATGCAATTATTGAACGAGTATAAACACATTTATGGTTGCCTGAGTTATCACCAGAGTAAAGTAATAGTAGAAGGAAAAGTAAACGTAGGAGTGGAAGTTGAACCTCTGTAGTTTACCAGAATAAGCCAAGAATACATTACCTTCACGAGGTTCACAAAGTAGAAATTCCGAGATAAACTTATGTTCATAACCAAAGTATAGATATCGAGATATTTAAAGTATTTTCCTTAAAGTATGTAATTTTAAATTACAAGATAACTGTGGTGATGGCTGAAAGTAAAGAAAGTTTTAAATACAGAAACAAAAAAGGAAGCGAGGCATACCTGAAAGCTTTTAATAATCTTTTATATCCGCAAAATGCGTAGAAATGAACAATACCAATTAAACATTACTTATAGTGAAGAACAAATATAAATCCGACTTTCGCTGATGGATGAAATAAATCCAGAAATTATTTGATTCCTCTAAGCAAGTGGTTCTTAACCTTTTAGTCATGAGGGACTATTTGACAAAATCTCTGTCTTGCCATGGACCACCCAGTTGGAAGTAATTACATAGCACCGAAATGTAAGTAAATAAAGGGTTGTTATATCTAGGCTATAAATAGAAACATAAAATTATTCAAAGCCCACATATATTTATTTTTTTTAAGATAAATCACTTTACAGTAGCTTACAGATTTTAATAAGATTTTTGTTATTGCATACTTTTTACTAACGTTTCAATCCAACCTATTTCGGTGCTTGTTTTTTTATAATCAAAAGCGCCGAGAACCCCTGCTCGCATAAATATGTCGATGTAAATAAAGTTAGGTAACGTATATCAATGTCTCGTAGTTTTGGTACAAAAATCTTCACGATTGATTCCTGATGTGAATGTATCTTTTAAGTTTTTGTCGTGTTGCATTTCAATCGTTTCTTGAATTTCATCAGGCACCTCAGTAATGTTGACAATGAAAGGATTGCGGATCAGTTTCTGAATAGTTTTGTCCTCGCAGTCAGGAAAATGGCGATTGAGTTCACTTTTTAAGTTTTTCAAATGGAGTATAATGTCCTTCTGTACTTCTGCTTTAATCTCTGCACCTTGTCCGTCAATAATTTGGTTGAGGGTATCAAACGCAGAGAAGGTTGTTCTTTCGACCTCGATTTTAGCGATAAAAGTCCTGATTTTATCTTCATACGCAAATATATTGCTCATGTCTCGCAACTTCAAATTTGCTGACACTTGCAGTTGAAGGTTCAATTTATTTAGTTGCGCGAAAAAGTCAACCAAATAAGCAAAACGTATTTGAAATTCGGACTGATCAAGCAACTCTTTGTTTTCTTTGTTAGTTATGAATATTTGTACTTCCTCTCTTAGTTCGTATTACCTCGACAGCATGTTTCCTTTGGAAAGCCAACGCACTTTCGTGTGGAAAAGCAGAGTTTATATCAGAACACAGTTGCTTGAAGAAACGAGTATTGAGTGCACTCTTTTTAATGAAGTAGCGGTAGCGTTTTGGAAGCCAATGCTTGACGATGAATAAAATAGTGCGTCGTAATTGCAGATGGATATTTGGTTTGCATCAACGCTGTAAGACCAGAACGGGAACCAAGCAAAGCAGGGGCACCATCCGTACAAACCCTGCAAGCCTTTCCCACATAAGTCCATGTTTCTCCATGTATTGACTTATTACATCCATAATATCTGTACCTTGCGACGTCGATTCAAGTTGTTGAGAAAATAGTAACTCCTCTTTAAAGGTTGAATTGTTATCCAAAAATCTAATAAATAGAAGTAATTGACAACATTGCGAAACGGCGGTAGATTGGTCACATTATAATGCAAAGTAAGGACTGATTTTTACCTGTCAATAACTTGCTCTTCAATATCGGTTGACATTTTTAAAATACGTGACCTCACTGTGTCGTTAGAAAGTGGTATGTCACGAATTTTCTTTTGAGCTTCCTGGCCTAAAAGCACTTTTGCAATTTTGAGCATACAAGGCTTTATTAGAGATTCGCCGAGTATATGTGTTTTTTTCGATTTAGCAATAAATTTTGAAACTTCAAATGATGCAGATAATGTTTTTTCAGATGTTGCATAACTTGTTCCACTGGGTCCCAGTTTCATTTTTTTAAGGTTTGCTAGTTTGCTTTCGAAGAATTCTCGCGAACGTTTACAATAATTCGGATGTACGGTCTTCAAATGACGTTCCAACTTTGCCGGTTTTAAAGCGTCATTCGCAAGGACAGTTGTGCATAATACGCATTGAGGCCTGGTTACACCATTTATTTCTATTGAAGTAAAGCCCAGTTTAATGTAATCGTCGTCATATTTTCTTTTTGGTGGAATTTTTCTGAAAACAAAATATAATAATATGGATTATTCTAAGAAAGTACCCACGCGCACAAGCGATTGCGGTGCGTTGTAAGGGGAAGCGGGGACGGCAGTACCACGGTAAAGATGTCTTTATAGTGGTAGTACCGAGCCGCGCTGGCGACACCAAGCGAGTGTCCCGTGCCGTCAGTCGGCGTAACGTTAGATCACAAATACATAGTTATGATAAATCGATGGTGTGTTGTCCTAAAATAAACCTTGTATTATATTTCTAATATGCTTAACAGTAACTAAGCAGTGGGCTTGGAGGCTTAAGTACTCATCAAGACGTATCAAATGAACGTATCGAACGTATTCACAATACTTGTGTGACTTAAACAAAATAAACAAGGTTTACTTTATTTATTTATTTTTACGTTATAGAAAACAAACAGCTTTAATACAAATAGAAAAGGGGCAAAACTCAATCACACTTAAGCCAAACAACTTTTATTAATGAAATTTTACTTACGTATGCAAATCTGCGGCAGTTATTTACTATTATACTATTATAAAAAAACTTTCGTAGACCAATTATTATATTTGTCCTTTGCTGTCGAACTTTAAGGCTGAAAATAAACAAGCACTCGGTACAAAACATCGATCAACTCATAGGTAGGTTGGACGAGAGTGATCGAATCAAATACGCTCTTTCTCCGCACTCGTGCACCTCGCCCGTCTTCGGTCTCGGGCCGCCCGAGACTCGCGTTGTATCACTTATTTATTAGGAAAAACGCACATTATAAGATTTTTTCTGAAAGAATATTTTTTTTTATATGGAGTCTTTCAATGAACTTTCCCAACTAATAGAATTCTGCCGTTCTGAAAGTTCTCTTAAAAAAAGATTTTTTTAGAAATAAATTTACAATGAGCGACCGGCCTTATTGGCTCCGCGGACCATTTGGAATGCTTCCAGGGGCCACCAGTGGTTCGCGGACGATCAGTTAAGAACCACTGCTCTAGGCATTAAAAGCGTGGCTTGCACAAAGTTGAAACAGGAAGAAGAAACGTTCTTTTTAAGAACTCACTAAATAACATTCAGTGCTATTAACTGTAACGAGTGGTTCCAAATTCTAAAAATGTGTGTTAAGTAGGTTAAGAAATAACATAATGAGAACCGTTAAATAAGAAGATAATAGGAACAGCAGTGAACAAATGACTTTAATAGCTATCTGCTTAAAAAATGTAACATCCGAAATAATGGATGTTACAAGTTTTACACTAGACTACACTGAAAGCAAACGAACAAACATATAGTAGTAGCATTTTCTTTTATTTGCCCAATAAATTTACGCCTGGGCCCGTAACTCTGTTCGTACTTGCAAAACTGTCGTTTTTGGCATAGTGATACAAATAATTAATTATTTTATATGTTCATAATGTTCATTAGTTCCCAAAACAAACATTACAGATTAAAAATTATTATTAATTTTATTAAACACATAAATAAAAAGTTTATCTCCAGTAGGATTTGAACCTACGACCTGTACTTTGCTAGAGTACCGCGCTAACCAACTGCGCTATCGAGATTCAAGCCCCAATCGGTGTAAATTATGTCTTTATGTATGTAGAACTGATGTAAATTCGCGGTACTCTAGCAAAGTACAGGTCGTAGATTCAAATCCTACTCGAGGTAAACTTTTTATTTATGTATTTAATAAAATTAATAATAATTTTTAATTACATATTTACTTTTGAACTTATTCGTTCATAACAAAAACTTATAATAAATATAATAGATGTTAGTAGATTTATTACATGTTAAGTAATATTTTGTAAATAAAACTAAACAATATAACTAGTACTCCGTTTTAATTAGTTTTGTAAATAACATGCAATAAACCTGCAGTACATTAAATAATACACATATAAAACATGTAGTAGTATCCATTTTCTTATATTCGATAAAAAGTGTAAAAAAAATTGATTGTAACCACAATCTGCTCCAAAAATCTTAATGATGCTGAAGCGATAAACATTTTTCTGTGTATTTTTGTACATATTATTTATTAAATTATTATAAGTTTTTGTTATGAACGAATAAGTTCAAAGATAAATATGTAATTAAAAATTATTATTGGTTAGCGCGGTACTCTAGCAAAGTACAGGTCGTAGGTTCGAATCCTACTCGAGGTAAACTTTTTATTTATGTATTTAATAAAATTAATAATAATTTTTAATTACATATTTACCTTTGAACTTATTCGTTCATAACAAAAACTTATAATAATTTAATATTAGTCAAGTTGCTTTGGTATGTGTGAATCCTTGCGATATTGCAGGCTCACATTCCATTAATATAAGTAATTTGACTGTAATCTCATTACATTTAGAATTTACATCAGTTCTACATACATAAAGACAAAATTTACATCGATTGGGGCTTGAACCTTGGTGGCGCAGTTTGTTGGCGCGGTACTCTAGCAAAGTACAGGTCGTAGTTCGAATCCTACTCGAGGTAAACTTTTTATTTATGTATTTAATAATATTAATAATAATTTTTAATTACATATTTACCTTTGAACTTATTCGTTCATAACAAAAACTTATAATAATTTAATATTAGTCAAGTTGCTTTGGTATGTGTGAATCCTTGCGATATTGCAGGCTCACATTCCATTAATATAAGTAATTTGACTGTAATCTCATTACATTTAGAAGTTTGTTGGCGCGGTACTCTAGCAAAGTACTGGTCGTAGGTTCGAATCCTACTCGAGGTAAACTTTTTATTTATGTATTTAATAAAATTAATAATAATTTTTAATTACATGTTATTTATTAGTTTATACTTTATTAAACTAGATAGGTAAGTTATCTAATTTGTCTCTTGATTTTAAAATCCACCATAATCGCAAAAGTACATAATATGAAAACACCCTCTGCATATTACCGTTAAATGTAAAAATAAAGGTAGGCAATATTCAAATAAATGTAAATAATCATTTAGTTTGGTGCAAGCAGCTATAGAACAGTTATTGTCAATTGAATGTAATATGTAATATTGAAATTGTATGTAATTAATTAAAGCTTATGGACAATGTAGCCCGAATAAATGATCATTTCAATTCTGTTGAGAATTCCCAATTTAATAAAAGATAATGCTATGAATTGAATAGTCATATAAACGACTATAATAAAGAGGGTGGTTGTAAATCAGTGTTTATGTCAGCATATATGATACAAATAAAAATGGTTCATCATTTATTATATTTTTAAAGTTATCTATATTTCGTTTTATAAATTTATAACGACTAGACAAAATTAAGTTGGACGTAATTAATTGGTGATATAACGACCTATATAATAATTTTGCACGAACGAAGTACCAATATTAATTACACCACACAAAGGGTTCATAATTGAAAGCTTGTTATATGCCGCTAACGGTATTTAAATTGATGAAGATAATATAGCTTTCGATTAAAAATTATTTCCCAATAATGGCTTTCAGTACAGATAGTTCATTCTATCTAAAATGCTAAAAACCATGTTTTTAGTATTTAGTTTAAACCGGAGTTTTTTAACTTTTTTGTTTGAAATGTTTGTTATGATGTTATAGTCAAAATTAAAAATTCAGTTTTCCTGCAGTACAAACCCATCAAATATTAAATATAGGACACTTTTCATAAATTTAGTTTTGTAAGGCTGTATGTGCAATGGGAGTAAAATAATGTTTCACGACATTTTGGGATAGATAGTTTGTGAATAATGTGTATTAGACTTTGCTTTATAACAGAAAGATGGTATTCATTGTAGTGTCCCAAGCAATAATGCAAATTCAAGAACAAAACAATCGCCAAGGGATGTATCTTGACTTTACTGACAATAATGATACTCACTCATATTAATTGATTTCCTTACATTGACTTTCTTGGCAATAATTAATACATTAGAATTTATTTACAAGTTTGATATTTAATTACCCGCAAACCTCAAATCTGGGATTGACCGTCTAGTGGTAAGCTACGCCGTGTTATGTGAATAAAATAGGATTGGATGAGTGTTGGATCATGTGGGGCAGGTAAACAATGAAACTACTCAAATTAGAATGAACGAGCATTGCGCAATGATGGTTTAACCTGTTAATTTACTAAGTTAGGAAAGAACGAAGAAAACCCAATTTATTAATAAATAAATAATTTCACAAGTACATTAATAAATCAAATAACCAAAAAAATCAATGGAAGGGTTCAATATATAACAAAAAAAACAACCATTAAATCAGGTTAAAGTGCGTACAAAATTATGAAATTAAGTACCAGAAGAAAAACAATGAATATCAATTAATTAACTACACTTAAACACAATAAAAAACAAACAGTGTAATCACACAATTGTGTCATGAATAAATCAGAATAAAAATGGTGACACCAAACGTGATCCTTATACAATCAATCATGCCGGTCTTTAAGTAAATCAGCAAATAAGAAAATAATGCAGGTTCAGGTACACATAAAATACGATAAACAGTCAAACTACGTAGGTAACAATAAGGTAACTGCAATGCAGTTTAACTGCACTTATAATTATAATAATAAAAGCACAAAATACATACGAACAATTACAACAACTTACACATATAAAGCAAAATCAGTTCGTAGACAAACAATTCGAAATATTACGAAAAGAAACTTAGCTGACTGAACAAATTTCTAGCTTGAAAATAATTCCACAAATGAAAACGGAGCACTTTCACAGTATGTTCTATATATTGTCAGGTGTCAAACAGGCGTTAGATTGGTAAAAATCCGGAATGGCCGGGCTAATTCAACGGATTTGTCACGGCTCGTACTGTAAATCTATGCGACTTTTAACATATTCGCCTTCGTAGTTTTTATCGTATTCGCGTTAATAAAATATAGGGGCAACCCTATCTTATAATCGTTTAAAACGTACGTAAATATTACGCATGAGCACCGATTGGATAGAGAGAAATAAGTGAGCTTACCCCTTTGATCATGCGTCTCTTCAACCAATATGATTTATGAGCGTATCGTCACTGTTTTAATCAAACGCGAACTAATGCGCATATCAATCAAAATTTCATCCTCTTACCCTACTCTGACTAAGTACTCTACACTTCTAGTCGTATTGTAAGCTCTTGAAAGAAACTTTTACCCTTCACTTATAAACTTATGTACCATGCGATCTATGGGTCGTATCTTAATAAATATAATACAACTAAAAAGAGCCTTATATTAAATGTATCTATCGCTCTGAAATAGTATTCATAATATTCATGTCCAGTATATGCACAAACCCTGCCAATGTGGCGAAGTCTAATTCTTAAATATGCAGAATACCACAAAACTAATCACAGCCCACCACAGAACGGCTTCCACGAGACCCAATGTTTATGTTTATTCTCTTCATTTGTAACTTATCAACAGAATAAGTTTTTTTGTAAAGTTCAAATTAATTCATTCATTTAATATACAATCGTTGCCGTCGCTTAAGAAACCTGTAGGACTTTTCAAGTCATTCTTTAAAAACCGCGTTTGCGAATTTTGGGAAAGTCTCCCCACTTTATTTATTTGCACACTGCACAAAACGGTTTCGGTTTTTGACTACGTAAATTAAGAACCCTAGGCACGAATCTTTCACAGTAGCAACAAAATGAATCCTCTCATCACCTAAATCTCAACAATTCGGCCTTAAAGACCTGAATCATTAGAGTCAATTACGTTTGCTAGAGATTTTTAATTCGACACAAAAAACAACATTTACATTGTCAAATAACTGTTTCAATAATTTCATTTACATTGTACCATCATTCGCTTTGCAGATACAGCGCATATAAATTTACCTTTACCTCAAAAAATCAATACTGGGTCAAACACTCAAACATTTATCTACCAAACGATATAGACCAAATTGATGCTGGAATGTTGGCTCATGAAAACTTGCTATCTCGGTAATTACTGAACCTTATTAGGCTCAATTCGTCTAAATGAAACGGTATACAATTTTGAATTTCTATCAACATTAAAACATTTCCTGTGAACGTGAAATTTCAAACTGTTAATTTAAATTTCGATCACGACCAATAGATCTCAGGCTCAACGTATGAATTCGTTTATAAAACCCGGTATTCGACTAATTCTCTAAAACATTCTTAACGCAGGTTATTTACAATTACAAAAAAAAATGCTAATCGCAGTCTATGTAGCGAAACCTCTACCACACGATCACAATATCTAGAGTACATTTATAATTTGGTTTGAAACTTTAATTTCAAAAGTTTGCTTACTTAACACTAAACGAGAAAGTGTTTCTTTTATTTCGTTAAACGTTAAAATACATCCTGCATTAAAAATTTCACAAAAAAAATCTAATAATACTCAAACTGTCGTTTTTCTGTCTTTTATGTATAACACAAAATTCTTACTTTTAGTTAAACTTTCACTTAAAATATACCCGAACGATCTATAACCAATTTTAGAGTAAACTGAAAATAGTTAAACACGCTTGGGTTCGATTAGTATGGAACTGTCATGAGGGCCAACATGCGCAAATCTTGACAAAAGCGCCCATAGTAATATTCGACACAAGTTTCATATCAGCAGCTAATTAAAGAGTAGTAACTGAATCTATTACTGCACTTTTGTAGCCCCTTCTGAAGTTAGGTTACACATAAATAAACTCCGTTAACTATTGTTCGATCTTCGCTGAAGAAGCTACCCACGCGGCCTGCTAATTAAATTTATTTCTTGCAGAGATCCTGTTTATCGGAGGACTTCTGTAATAACTCTCATTCTATCAGATAGATAGATAGATAGATTCTAATAGATAAATTCTGTTGCCCATAAAAATTGAATTGGAAGCTTCACCATTCAACCGCAAGATCACCCACTAAACTACCTTTTTTCATCTTTGCCTTCGACATCAACCCGAAATCTTATTTATGTCAAAGGGTAATACGAACTTGTACAGCTGTATTTAAATTCATATGGAGTCAATGATACAATATAACTTTGAAATAAAAGAGATGTTTTTACGTTTGCGACAATGTACATTATTTTGCGAGCATTTCACAAAGCAGTTGATCTAGCTTCCACCTATGATTTTGATGGATTTTTTTGTTTTCGGAATATATATGAATCTCATCATCAGTAATATCTGTGCAAAAGTGCAAATGTATTATTTTGCTCCACTTGGTACCCAACTTGGGGAAAGCCTCCATATCTTAAGTACATTGAACAGAAGACCACTAACATATTTTGGATTAATTTTTATTGATGAAGCAATAGTTCGGATACTTATGCCTTTGTTTTGTTTCTGCTAGTGTTTTTATACTTTAAAAATATTATTTAATGATAATGGTAGAATAACTGTTTCTTGTGGCGAAATCAATAAAAGTTGTCCAGTACCAATTGTTACACGGAAACGCCATATGATTGGAAGGTATCTTAACACGATAATATTGATTTTATTCAAGCGTCGCCATTTTTGGTATTTTTATTTGAGTTAATAAATTCGCCTCGTTATAGAAGAAAAGTAATCAAAAATATCTTTTCGCATGACAATTATTACACATAAATTTAAACACAGCAACGATTGAAAACAGACTAGTAGTAGTACGTCTAAAATTAGTGGCATGACTTTTTGTTGCAAAAAACAAATTCTCACTCAATTTTAACGCAATTGGCCTACTTGTTTTAAATTGAAAAAAACAAAAATCAAGGATTGACCTTAGAAGTCGGACGGAGCACTACTAAAATTGATGAGATGTAAACTGTGGAAAACGGCACCGAAGACAGGGGTTACCAAATAGAGGGCGCCTAATTTAAAAATTTTCAAACATGCGTGACTCCCTTTTTTTAAATAGAATCCTAACATTTTTTATACATTTTTTAATTCGTTTTTATATTGTCTATCAAACATCCATTACATTCCCTAGACCTAACTTTAACCGTTTTAATGTTATTTTAAGTTTTAATATTATTTTAACAATTTTTCCTGTATACGACGTGGTAGACATGATTTTTATCCTTGGCGAATGCCAAAAAATTGTTTATTGGCATCAAGAATTTATAAAGAAAGATTCCCAGATAGAAGGCACCCACAAGAAAAAAATTTTCAGCGGACATTAGAAAGATTTGTGTCAACAGGAAATGTAACCGAGATAAAGAAGTGGCAAATGAAGAAAATTAATTATCATTATTATTCCGATGCAAATCCACACATTGTTATGGAATGTAGACAAAATAAGTGGTCTATTAATGTTTGGGGTGGAATAATTGGTACTTAGATTATTGGACAAATTTCTTTAACGTCACTCTGACTGGTCAAATTGTTCACAATTTTTTGTAAATGAATTGTTAGAAGATGAACCTTTAATAATAAGACAAAACATGTGGCTGCAACTGGATGGCGCACCTGCACATTTCAGTATTATTGCGAGACAATTATTAGACGAACGATTCCATGAACAATGGATAGGAAGAGGGCATCGGTTTCTTGACCGCCAAGATCGCCAGATTTCAATCCCTTAGATTTTTTCTATGGGGTTATATGAAAAATCTGGTATATCAGGAAGCACCAACTACTTCGGACAACATGAAACTGCGCATAACACAGGCTTTCAGACAGATTACACCAAAATGTTAGCGCGTGTACAAATTTTTTTCGCGAGCGAATTCGCTTATGCTTACGAAACGAAGGCGCCCATATCGAACAAATACTTTGAACCTTTCATTAATATAATGTTGTATATATTTTTAAAACCTTAATTCTAGTTTTGAAAATTTTTCAGAGGATAAATATTTTCTCTATTTGGTACCCCCTGTCTTCGGTACCATTTTCCACAGATAGAAAAGTTTGGCTAGTTTATGCTTAATCTGATAGTTCAAACGGCACCTCTCTAAGTTACGCAGTTCCTGAGATATTCGGTTTTTTAAAGACTACAACAGACGTCAATTTTTACAAAAAAAAGTCGAATTACTCGGAAACAGTCCATTTTAGACCTTACATGTGATACATAAAGTTGATCTAAAATGAAACGAAGAATCAGAATATGCAATAATGTACAGGGTGTTCCATTTAAAATAAAAAAGTTTGGTTGCGCCTGGGCTTAACGAAACATCCTGTATCCTCAAAAATATTTTTTACGTGATAGAAAACTTTACTATGAGCAACTTTTATATAAACAATTTTTATTTATTTTTAATATCCGAGCCATTATCCACCAAATACAGACAGTTGCCACACCCTGTATATATATACAGGGTTATTCACGTTGTTGGACACGGAAGATTATTGTGCCAAACGACTTAACTTTCAAAAAGTTTTATTTTTGGAGTTCATTATTAAAATTATTTTCGCAATGTACAGGCTGTTCCAAAAGTATGAAACATATCAGAGTTGCAATCTTTCAATGGAACACCCTATATATTATTGCATTTTTAGTTTCTGCGATCAAAATAAGAATGAGTTTTACTAAGGTTTACCCGACTTAAACCTTACATGTTTTGAAATATTTAGCATTTTCTGAAAATGTGGTAATAATTTTAAACTTTCTCAGTTCTTCACAAACAAGTATTCACTTTTTCGTCAACTAAACTTTACACTTAACTTAACTATTTGATCACGTATCATGACGCACTGAATAATACACTGAATAATACACTGACTAACATATACAAAGTGTTCATAAATCATGACTCGAAAATTTAAAGTTTTAAATAGTAATAACCTGATTAGTTTAAATAGAACACCCTGTATTTTATGTCAACAGCAAATGTAGAATTTGATTCCCTATCGAATACTATAACACTGTCGTATGTTTAACTCTTCTTGTTTTCAAGGAAAACGCACATTTTCAGAAAGCAAGTTTATTTAAACAAATTTAACACTTAACAATCCATTTATTTAGATACTTGTGGTTTAAAAAGTCTCTAACAGCAATACTAAAATGAGGCGGTGCTTCATCATGCATAAACCAATGTTCCTGTCTGAGTTGTATTGGCACCTCGTCAAGTAGATCCGGGAGAGTGTTTTCGAGAAATTATAAATAAGTTTCACCATTTAGTCGATTCGGTAAGATTACTGGACTAATTAAATACCGATCAATAACACCGATCCAAACATTTATTTTAAATTCCGGTTGGAAATGTCTTAGAGATACCGAATGAAGATTTATGTCGGAACACTCATGATAGTTATGAAAATTTGTAATACCTCTGTGGGTGAAACAAGCTTCATCAATAAAGAGAAATTTTCTTTTGGAAAGTAAGTCTTGCAAAATAAACTGACAGAAACTCACTCGTTTAACCAAATCTTCCGATAACAATTCGTGTACTTTTTGGATGTGATAGGGGTATAGTAGATTACGGTTTGATAACTCGGTGCGCAGAAGTTTGCATACCAGTTTGTCAAGCGAAAATTTTAATACTAATATGTGAGCCATCTTCAATTTCATTCAAAATAATGCTTCATCTTGTGTCTTGATTGCAGTAGCACGTTGTCGAGTTTTACTGGAAAATTTGTCTGTTTCTCGAGCTTGTATTTCAACATTGGAAAATGTTTCTTTATGGTACATCATACGATTGGGAAATTTTCTCCGATATTCTTCAATACCTCTTCACGGAAACCTAACACTAACAGCATCTCAACTTGTTCGCTAAATGAAAACTTTTTCAAAACACTCAGTAGACAATTACTAAAATTAAATGACTTACTTTCCTCGTTGTCAAGTTTGAGGTTTAATTTCATAGTCAACTTTTGAAATATAATGCGTGTTTTTAGTTATTCGGGTTTTTGTTAAAAATAACAAGAGTAAGCAAACTTTTTGAAAATTAAATTCCCCATAAAATAAAGTAATAGTTTTTTAAGTTCGCCAACGGGTAAAAAAATTCTGTTACATTTTAATTGTGAATCATCCCGTATCAACCCTTTCAAATACTACAACTGGACTCTACTTATGTCAATTAACCCTCTTACTACACTTACAACGTGTACTAAGTTGGTTTTTCTAAGTTCACGTATAACAAATATTGATTTTTTTTCGAAATTTGAAACCCTATTTTCAAGGCCTACAGCGGCGTGACTTTGGAACTTACTATAGGGGTTAAGTTGCGTTAAATCATCATATGTTGGGTTCCCCTACATGCCCCTGCTCTGCGTCGGTTCTTATACGAATCACCCTGTATTTTAAGCTATTATTGACAATTTACCTCAAATTTCTTTTTGTTCATTGCCTACTTATCCTCATCAAGTAGCTCTAATTCACACGAAACCGAACTGGAATATAAATATTCATCGTATAATTAAGAACTGTTTTATATATATATATATATATATATATATATATATATATATATATATATATATATATATATATATATATATATATATATATATATATATATATATATATATATATATATATATATATATATATATATATATATATATATATATACATATACTCAGATAAATCCACTAAAGTCGGTTTAACTACATTGAATTTATTAATTCAATAGAGCAAATGATTACCTTAGCGTAGAATTACTAAACGTGATTCATTCATTGTAAGGGTCGTCTATTCTTCGAAAGTGATGTTGAAAGAACGTTTCTATGAAAAGCACATTTTGAATAATTTTATTATATATGTAGCCGTTCATAAACACAAATAGTTTAATATTGTTGTTGTGTTTATCGGTACTCGGTAGCTTTGTGTTACATACATTACAACAGTACGTTTAAATCAATTTAACATACATTATACTTTATAAACAATGAAAACATCTCAATATGTATTATTTATTACGTTATAAAAGGATTTTTCATATTAGTTTCAACGAATACTCGTTTTAATGGTAATTAATACGTTTTATAAGACCAGATTTGAGTATATACCATAGAAAAAGTTTATTATGCAAATAGTGTTGGCTTATTTCATGCACAATTATTAACTAAATCAATGACTTTACCTGGCCTGATCTATATATATATATATATATATATATATATATATATATATATATATATATATATATATATATAAATCTCTTGGGCAAACGGTAAGAAATAATAAAAAGTCCTTTACAGGCATATGTAGATTAGTAACGGCTACAATTTAAAATTAATCTCACTTATACATGGTGTTTCAAATTCGAATAACCTATCAAAGTTCTTTTTAAGTGGAACGCCCAGTATTTTATTACATTTTTAATTACTTTTAAAAAATAATGTTAAGATAGTTTTCAATTTATTTGACATTTTGTGAAAATACAGTCTTCTTGAAAATAATTAATTGCAGCTTATCAAGTCAATTTCAAGCTGTCATTTGATTATTTACTACAACTATACTTTTCAGGTTTTCTATCGGTATAATTACAATAATAAATTGTTATACAGGGTGTTCCTGACATTTGGTTTAATTTTCATCATCTTTTTTGTGCAATTTCTTTGTTATTTTAAATGGGACACCCTGTATTTTATTACATTTGTGAATTTACCATACAAAAATACAGTTTATTTCTTAAGGGTTTCGTATACCTATTTTTAATACTTTCCGAGTAATTTGCATTAGATTATTAAAATTAGTTCATTTTATTATTTTAATACAGAATTTATAATAAATGTTCAATATGATGCCCATTTTCACGAATGTACATTATTATCCTTTTGTCAAATGATCTTCTCACATTCTTTAGCATGTCAGGAGTTATCGTGGCGAATGCATTTTGAATACGTATATTCATGTCTTCGATGTTTGTAGGAGGGGTATTAAAACGATATTTTTAACGTGTCCCTACAAAAAAAAAATCCATTGGGCCTATGATAAGGACCGCCTCTACCGATCCATTTTCCTGGGAAATGTTCATTTAAATATTGTCTTACATTACGCGCTGTTTAGTTGCAACCACATTTCTCTTCTGACATTTAATGGAATATCTTGTAAAAAAATCCAAAAATCACTTCTTAAAAATCTAATGAAATTTGTTCCGTTTAAATAACCATAAAAAAAAATGTGGCCCTACTACGTAGTCTCCTATTATCCCCCCATAAACATTCAGAGACCATCGTTTTTGATGATTTGTTGTTCTGTACTGGTGGTTATTTTCAGTACTGTAATAGTGACAATTATGCCGGTTAACTAGTCCATTGTTATCGAAAGTAGTTTCATCGGTGAATAGGGTTTAAAAAGTGTTCTTCTTTACCTTCTTTTTCAAGAAATCGTAAACAAAATTCAAGCCTGTTTTCAAAATCGTGTTCCTATAAATTTTGGTGCATTTCAATGTGGTATGGACGATAATGATGTTTTTTAAGAATTATTTTAACACTTGGTCGACTTCTTTAGATGCACATCTTGTACTAATGTTAGGATTTTCGATTACTGATTGCAACACCAATAATTCCGTATTTTCGTTTCCCGTTTTAGGTTTCTCTAATTATGGTTTTTTATATGCCACGCTACCTGTTTCACGAAATCTTGCCAATAGTCTTGCAAATACTTCCTTGCGAGGATGATTTTCTAAAGGAAATCTTTCTGTGTACACTCGTGCTGCCATTAAACAATTTTCCAATTAAAATAATATTGACACGATCTTCTAACGAATACTTCTTCATTTTATAGTCAATGACAAAAAACTAGATATGAAATTAGCAATGCTTTATTAACATTAAGCACATTTGACAGATACTAAATTAGTCACAGCCTCCGTTGTGAATAAAATACACATTTTATGTATCTGTAGTAAACTAATACAAATTACTCGGAATGTATTAAAAATAGACATACGAAACCCTTAACAACCATCGAAGACATGAAAATACGTATTCAAAATGCATTCGCCACGATAACTCCTGACATGCTAAGGAATGTGAGAAGATCATTTGAAAAAGGATAATAATGTGCATTCGTGAAAATGGACATCAAATTGAACATTTATTATAAATTTTGTATTAAAATAATAAAATGCACTAATTTTAGTAATCTAATGCATATTACTCGGAAAGTATTAAAAATAGGCGAAACCCCTCATTAAATAAGCTGTATTTTTTTATGGTAAATTCAAAAATGTAATAAAATACAGGGTGTTCCATTTAAAATAACAAAGAAATTGCATAAACAAGATGATGAAAATTAAATAAATTGTCAGGAACACCCTGTATAACAATTTATTGTTGTAATTATACCGATAGAAAATCTGAAGGGTGTAGTGTAAATAAGCAAAAACATTACAGCTTGAAATTGACTTGATAAGCTGCAATTAATTATTTTCAAGAATACCGTATTTTCACAAAATGCCAAATAAATCGAAAACTATCTAACTTAGCTATAAGGTACCTTTAATAAACTAACATTATTTTTTAAAACGCAATTGAAAAATTTAATAAAATGCTAAGCGTTCCGTTTAAAAAAAAAACATAACTTTGATATGTTACTCGAATTTGAAACACCCTGTATTGTAGCCGTAACTAATTTACATATGCCTGTAAAAGGACTTTTATTATTTCTTACCGTTTGCCCAGGAGATTCCGTCCCGTTGAGCTTGACTCATCTTGTGTGTGTGTATATATATATATATATATATATATATATATATATATATATATATATATATATATATATATATAATTTACAAAAAGGTTGGGCTGGCTATACGTTTTTGGATTTTATGAACAATTTTGAAAAAAAAAATCAAGAATAACTTTTTTTCGATTTCGGCTTCATTTAGCCGCTAACCGCCATTCTGTATTTTTTTTAAATAAAATTATATCTGTGTTGTTTTTTAAGATATTTCCATAAAAATTGGTACACGGATGTATCTTACAAAGACGCAACATAGGAAAAATATTCATTTACGTAATTTAATTTTTTTCAAAATGGCGGCCATGTCAATTTTTTAACGTGGAATTACGAAAAAACCGTAGCCCAAATGAAAATTTTACAAGAGACTAAATAATTTGTAAATTAATTTATCTTCATAATGACACCTTGTTTGTTGCAATCGGTTAAGAAATAAGGAAGATTGTAGTTTTCACGTTACGCGTTACTAGTTAATCGCGGTGCGGGAGTAACTCAAACAACAAGTAGGCGGCAGGCTTTGTTCGCACAAGAAAGGACGTGGTCGACAAATAAATAAATACAATAGCGTAAATAATAATAAATAGCATAAATAAATAAATACAGCTGTCACTGCAACAATCAATTTATTTACAAAGGAAAATAAAATTACCTTTTCAGGCTAAATTTATGTTTTACTAATTAAAAAAACAACTATAAAAACTTTCACAACAATGTTCGCGATCGCGGGGACTCAGCTAGGTCGCTATTACTGATTTATTTGAAATTTATCTAAGTAAGGTTAGTAAGGCATTTAGTATAAACACATTCAATGTCACTTTATTAAAATTCCGGTATACTGTTATCTAACCCGCTACATTTTCAATACAATTCCGCAACAATGAAAACATCTGATAATAATTAACGAACAGCTGTTAAATGTAAACGAAACAAACGCATTACTACCAGTGACAGTTCCCGTGTTGACTTTTATCTTTAGGGACATTTAAAATCCCTGGTCTACGCAACTCCGGTTGCCAATGTTGGAGAGCTGAGATAGCGGATTGAGCATGGAATGAGACGAATCAGGGATACGCCAGGACTGTTACAACGAGTTAGGGAATCCATGTTACGTCGACTGCGGCAATGTGTTTTTAGCAACGGTGGTCACTTTGAACACTTAATATGAGCATTTTGTTGACCAAAATATTTATTGGATTTGCTTTATGAGAATTGTTGTATTTATTTATTTATTTATGCTATTTATTATTATTTATGCTATTGTATTTATTTATTTGGCGACCTCGTCCTTTCTTGTGCGGACAAAGCCTGCCGCCTAATTGTTGTTTGAATTACTCGCGCACCGCGATTAACTACAATCTTCCTTATTTCTTAACCGATTTCAACAAACAAGGCGTCACTAGAAAGATAAATTAATTTCGCAATTATTTAGTCTCTTCTAAAATTTTCATTTGGGCTACGGTTTTTTCGTAATTCCACGTTAAAGAATTGACATGCCCACCATTTTGAAAAAAGTTAAATTACGTAAATGAATATTTTTCCTATATTGTGTCTTTGTAAGATACATCCGTGTACCAATTTTATGAAAATATCTTAAAAACAACACAGATATAATTTTATTTAGAAAAATACAAAATGGCGGTTCGCAGCTAAATGAATCCGAAATCGAAAAAGTTATTTTGATTTTTTTTCAAAATTGTCCATAAATAAACGTATAGCCAACCACACTGTATATATATATATATATATATATATATATATATATATATATATATATATATATATATATATATATATATATATATATATATATATATATGTACATTGCACCTAAATCGGACCATCCTAAATAGATCATTGATACCAGGAACTTTTGTTTCCGCTCTTTTACAGTCTGAGGAATACGAGGGGTTCCTAGCCTACAGCACCTGATAATGTCTTCCAGCAAATTATCTAAAGTAGTTAGCTGCGTTTCGTAAACCTTAGACTTTAACTATCGTCATAGAAATCGGAAATTTATTATCGAGGAACTACCGCCCCATCCTGTTGGAAAAGTTGATGATTGGCATAACTTGATTTATCAGCAAATTTAAATATAACATTTTAATGAATTTTTTATGCTAAAGTTTAATATTTATTCATTGAAACATTGGGAAACCTGCATTTCATACCTACCATTTATTTAATGTAAAAATAATTTTCTAAATATTGACCATTCACGATTTCGAGCAGGCCGACTCAGTCTCAACAGTTTTCCTAATACGTACATCTGTGAGATTCCTGAACTGTCTTAAAAATAAATATTCGGGGCGTATCTCACTGTGGACAGTAGCTATACATTTACGGGGCAAAAGTAAGCAACATTAGGATACGCAGTCAATGTTGGGCAGTAAACGGTTGCAACTTGTTGGAACCCTTGTAAGGTGCGCGTTTCTTCTATTTTCTTTCTATTAACTCATTTTACTTAAAACTGTCGGATCTCAACGTTGATTTATGAAACAATGGTTTTTTGACAAAAATGCTTTGTGTGATTTAATCAGTTCAAACTAATCTGATGAAGTCTTTTGAAACGCTAAATCGAAAGCTAGGTTTAACTATCAATCAAGTAATGAAGTACGTGGTCGTATCCATGTGTAAAGGACGTTTATTAACATACACGAAATTTGCGAGTAACGATTAATAACGTCTCAAGAAAGGCGCAGAGTTGTTAACTAAACAGGATGCCAGCAGATTACATGGGGCGAGTAATAATTAAAGGATTTATACTTACGTTTTATGATTAGGATAACAGTATGATTTGGTGGTGATTAGCTGAATGAAAAATGATAAATAAAAAAATAAAAGGAGGATGAAGGGCAAATTCATTATACAGAGTTTCTAACAAGGTAGGTTGCAGTGAATAGAGTGGCTGAGTAGGACCAATATAGCGAGTGGTGGTGGGAGATGTACGTTAGAATTATATGAAGCTTACGGATCCAAGCGGTGGAATTAGTATCTTAATCTAACGGTTTATTCGTAGACTTCATATAGGTCACGAGGTCACAATAATAAAAACACTACAGCAATTAGAATATTAGATATGCTGATTGAAACAACTATTAGAAGTAACGAACTTGACAAATATGAAGTTAAATTAAACGAACTTGTAGAACTATGCCATCCTTGATGGAAGACTCTTGCAGAGAAGAATGACAAGCGCTCTTTCATAAATAAATATGTTATCGAAATGTAAGTTAAGTACGTGGTAAACCTCTGCTACTGTTTGAATTATATCTACGAGGGATGTGCAGTATTTAATGTCCCTAGCGTAGAATATATTATTTTCAACATAATCCGCTTGAACGCGAAGACACTTATTCCACCTATATTCAAACCTTTCTTGAAAACTTCGAAGTCTTAATCACAGAAGAAGTCCTGCACTGCTGCCATAACTGCGTCATCGCTCTCAAATTTTGGTCCCCGAAGACTCTCTTTTAGCTTTGGAAATAAATAAAAATCACTGGGAGTTTAATCAGGGAGTAGGATGGATGCTCCATTCAAACCCAGCGTCATGAATTGCATTCATAGAAATAAGGCTCTTATGGGCTGGGGCGTTGTCTTGATGAAAGAGAATTCCGCGTGACAGTTTTCTTTTTTTTTTTAATACAATAACGAAGTTTTGTAACTAATGCTGCATAATATTGATCAGTGATTGTATCTACCAGTAAAAAAACTGTAGCCATTATCTTGCCCGCTGAAGCCTGTACACGAAATTTGCGTGGAGAGGGAGATTCTGGATGACGCCACTCCATACTTTGTTGTTTGCACTCGGGATCAAAGTGATGAACCCAAGTTTCATCAACCATAGCATAGAAATAGAGGAATATTTAGGATTACGGTTAAACAAGGCTAAATTGACTATTGAAGAAGTGACTCTCAAACGCTTTTGTTCGGACGTCAACATTCGGGATACCCATCTTGCTGACACCTTATGAAGCCCTAAATAGTAATTGTACCATTTGAAGGGCCTGTTATCTCCGCTACACATCTTGTTGTCAATCGACGATCTTATTTGATCATGTCTGATGTCATTCACAAGATCAATGTTTTCTTGAATACAGGCAGAATGCGGCGACCAGTACCTTTTGCATGTTCGCATATCTGTATGAATTTCTTTAGGTGTTAAACCTTTCTTTTGTAGGTACTTGATGACAGCATGAAGCTCACTTGTTTCCATTTCTCAAAATATTCGTAACAAAACAAGTGTGGTTACTAGGGGCCAGATATTTGAAGGCCATCTATGCTAGGGACAACAAACACTGTACATCGCTTGTATCTGATCGTAAACAATGTGTCTCTTTGAAAAACACTTATTCCAAACTTTTACCGAATAATTATGGCGCTCCACAAGGATATATGCAGGGTCTCTTATTTCTTATTGTTTACAAGCACGATTTATCAAGCTACTGTTTTGTCCCGGTGATAATACTGTATTGCGTAGAGGTGATAGTATTGAACAAATAATAAATTGTGGAATAAATAGTTGAACAGTACACAATAGAGTGGTTTAACAGTAACACAGACTGTCCAACAACTGTAGTAAAATACAAAAATATATTTTAACTAAAAAAAATTTGGTCAACTATGTGGAAAACTGCAACTGCAAATAATCCGTGCTCTTTTAATAAAACAGTTCCGAGCTAACTATAGTACTATCTTATAGGGTAATTCTGTATATACGATGCGAGTGGTTTATCTACAATAATCTGTGCTTCGAATAATAGCAAAAGTTGACTGTAAAGCTTATTCTCAAGAATTTTTTAAACAATTTTTATGCCAGTTTCTATAGTTTCTATTTACTATACATGACGTCAATCAGATTACTATCAACACTGTTATTTCCATGAAACGTCAAATGTCACTTTGAAATTTTGGCAGGTCATACGATTGCTTGAAATCTATAACGTGAATCATTTAAACCATAGATAAAAGAAAGAAGGTAGATGTTCAAGTCGAATTATAGGTACACAGGTGTAATTGCTTATATAATCTAGGACGAGGTGCCTAAAGCTTTTCCCCTCGCCGTTAGGAGGCGTTCGAATCACCGAAAAAATCCGAATAAGTCTCGTTTATTCTTGAATCATTGAGTCCTTCCGAAAAAATTCGCGTTTATTTCTGCAAGCGGCTGTAATTAATGTCGCTTTTATTTTTGTTTTTTAAACTAAACATTAATTTTAAAAATTTATACAATTCTATTCCAACAAATTGTTTATTTTAAAACGCTGCATATGTTTCGGGCCTCTTAAAATAGAACCATCGCTCTGTGTTATAAATTTTTGAAACATAAACAAATATATTTACCGAAACATGTAGTGTTTTAAAATAAACAATTTGTAGGAGTAGAATTGTATACGTTAATTTATCAAATTCACTCCACATGTATTAAATTAATTGATATTATTAATTTTTAAATACTATAATAATAAAAAAAAAGTGAAAATGGTGTTTTTTAAATAATAATTGTATTAATACGAATTTAAATTATTACAATTATTTAAAAAATTTACTTTTGTTCAAAAAGAACATTGTTTTATATGCTTTAAATTTAAACATCAAATTACAGAATTTAAATTTCGCGCGCTTTTAAAAACGCTTGTTTGGTGACGCTTTTGCTGTCAACTTGTAAGGTTATTTGCATGGACATCTACTTTCTTTTCTTTTATCTATGAATTAAACCTCACTTCCGGTTTGACGGGAAACACGGTTTCTTTATTTCATTTTTGGTTTCTGTTCAAACGCACAGTTAAAAACATATATCTCTGACAATTTCTGAAAAAAATGAGAATTGAAAATAATATCATAATCATTATGATTAACGTCATTTTGACCGAAAACAAATGAGATTAAGGAAATACCGATAGTGTCTTTGTCTGTCACTGTAAAAGTGCTAGCAACTACTTAACTTTAACAAAAAAATACCACACAACCTTCCAACCTACAAAATGGAAATTAAAAGAAATGAAATAATTTTAATAACATTTTTTTTAGGATAATTACGCCACCTCTTTTATAAGAATTTCATGGCGAAAATAGGCAACATTATAAACGCAAAAACAATAGGTAATTATGTCAAACAGACTTAAAACTTCATGGCCGACAGAGGTTGATAGACATCTAGATGCTAACTTAAATTAAAAGAAATGAAATAATTTTAGTTTCAATTTTTTTAGGATAACTATGTAACTTTTTTATACGTTCATAACGAAAACAGTTAATATTATAAAAACAAAAACAATAATCTATGTCAGAATGACGTTTACTTCATGTCAGATAGACATAAATACATGTTAACGTAAAAAAAATTCCAAAGCCGCCCGCTTCTATAAAAATATTAATAATACAGCTTCTGCATTTTCAATCATATTTATTTATATTTTTACATTTGTTTCGCTTAACATTAAAAAACTTTATAAAGAAAATTTATGTAAAATTATATTTTCCTTAAAAAATTCAGATAATGAAAAATTAAAAACTTAAATTCTACCTTACGAATTTTTTTGCCGCTAAATTACGCGTCATATCAAAAATTGCATATGAACATAATTAATCGATGTGTTTAAGTTCTATATCTAGGTGTTTTTATATCTTTGAAATATGCAGCTGTTTTAGAAATATGTGATAAAAACCAAAAACTGCCCCTAATACCCCCCCCCCTCCGCTGCTGGATTTCTCCTAAAATCTAATCAGCTAGCTCTAAGCCAAATGAAAACAAGTTTAAATGCAAAATTTTAAGTACGTAGCTATTTTCGTTCTGGTGTTATCGTGGATACTAACATACATCCACACACACACACACACACAGGTACTTAGACATGATGGCCGATCGTGGCGAAACTTGGCCAAAAGTTGTAAAATGAGCTAATACGTCGATTTAGCGATAGTGAAAAAAAAGCCGATTGCATAACCGTCTATACCTACATATGTAGGTGTTGGTTGGAAGGTAAAAATTGTTAACCATCTAATTAAATTGCAAGTAGACTGCGTTCATTATCATTTGCCTATTATGTTTGCTGCGACAATTGTGGCAGTGGCTTTTGGGGACTTTGTTCAAGACGAACACGAACATCTTCTTCAACCGTCTCATTAGCAAGTGTGGAACGACCAGGTGATTTTCTAGAAGCAATGCTTCCTGTATTATTAAATCGCTCAATTACACGATAATCATGGGAGCGTATAATATCGTAATCGGCTCCATTGTCAGGATACGCTTCTCGAAATTCTTCTACATAAGCTCCATTTTCTTCTTTATTTTCATTACAGAAGTAGGATACAAAAGAAATTTATTCTCTTCTAGAGACAAAGTCATGTCGCACAATATTACACTCTGAAATTGTAAAGCATGACTTTGTTGTTTAGAATGTAATTTACCTACCTAGTATTTATTTGATAAAGATTGATAGTCTTGAAAAAGGCTGTTTTGTAAAAAGTATAAAAAATGGGAAATAATCATGTTAAAAAACAATAAGCAGACGAAATAGAATAATTATTAGAGGTTATGTTTATTGTTTACCAAAGGGGTACAATGATATGCGGTGCGGCAAATGGTTATTAACGTTGTTTCATAAGAGCGGCTGTGTGAGGTATTTTTGATCGCGTCGAATTAATTGTTCCCTGTATAAATAAATTTTGAAATCCATAGATGGTCACCACTAGTGTTAACTTATAAAAAAAAGTTATTAGTGCTCTGCAAATAAGAATAAAGTAGAGGACGCTTGAATTCAAGTTATGTTTACACTGCTCTAATGTATATATGGCGGCAAATTTGAATAACGGTAACAAATTCGTTACGAAAAACAATGAAGATTTTTTTCTCCAGTACAAGAAATTAAAGCAGTTGAGAATGCGCAAGCTTGCATTGCCATGATGAACAAAAGAATCGTTTAATGAAATAAAATGTATATTTATTGTAATAATTCAGAATAATATTTTTAACTTAATAAAAAATGTTTCGTGATTGTTTGTCACATTTAAATACTAACTTGAGGAGTATTCGATATAACAATGAATGGCTGAAGTTTGGAAGTGAATCGTCATTATTAAATCTATATATATATATATATATATATATATATATATATATATATATATATATATGTATAAAAGCGAAAATCACTCACTCACGGGTAATCATCGCACAGCCGAAACGGCTCGACGGATCTACTTCAAATTTTGACAGGACCTTCCTTTCGTGCCCTAGGCTTGGAATAAGAAATTCGGCCCCTAAGTGCCAAAAAAGTAAAAAAAAAAAAAGGATTTTATGACCAAAACGGCGCCCCGCGACCGAAATATCAACTCGATCGAAAAAATCTCGGACACGTCGATTTTTATTTTCAGTCTACCGTCTTCTCCGATGGTCAAAAAAATTTTACAGTGGCGCGCGGCCCGAGTGTGGGTGGAAGTCCTAACTGATATATTAACCCTAAACCGTTGGTCCTAGAGACATGAAATTTGGAGGGTGTGTTCTTTGTGAAGTGTAGGTATTCCACTAAGAAACGGTTTTTCGAAATTCCACCCCTAAGAGGGTGAAGTGGGGGGTTGCATTTTTTTGTGAAACTTTTTATTCTATGGGTCGATTGACTCGAAAATTGGTACACATATTCTTCAATTAAAATTATGAGACGTCTATCACGTGTTCTATGCATTTTTTTGATACTACGCGTAATTTAGCGGCCAAAAAATTCCTAAGGTATAATTTAAGTGTTAGTTCAATTTTTTTCAATATCTGAATAACCATTCATTTTATTAGAAAAAGTGCAGACATACTAATTAAAGAAAATTTAATTTTACATAACTTTTCTTTATAAACTTTCTTAATGTAATGCAAGGTAACTCTAAAAAATAATTAAATATGAAGGAAAATGGTTAAACTGTATTATTTAGATTTTATAGAAGTGGGCGGCTTTGTAATTTTTGTTTAAGTTAACATGTCTATCTAAAATGAAGTTTAAACGTCATTCTGACATAGATTACTGTTTTTGTTTTTACAATGTTGCCTGTTTTCGTTTTTTGATTTAAATACATTTCATTTGTTATAAGTTTATAACATGTTATCTTATTATCTAGGCAAAAAAAGAAAAAAAACATGTTAGTTGGTTACGTTACTTAAGTGAGTAATATGCTATTCCTAATCTAGTGGATGTTGTGGGCGGGACTCGTAGGTGTAGGTGGGTGGGCGGTGTTTCCTTGGAAGCAGGAGGCTGGTCCCTCGGAGCACCAAAATGGTTCAGGATACCGGAGGTCTGCATAGCTTCTTGCGGGTGTTGCCTGTTGAGAATGGAGAGAATTATTAGTATTTTTAATATTGCATTGTTAATTAAATTTTATGAGTTATATATGTGATGTTTTGAAGTGAGTTGAGTGGTGAATTGTAGAGTTTTAATATGTAAAGTTAGTTATATTGATACCGTTAGCTATACTTATCCCGGCATCCTTACTCATCGCCGTTCCGGAGATATTTACACAAAAAGTGCAAACACCTCCTGACCGTGTGTGAGGATTACTCGCCACAGGTCAGTCGCAGTTTGTGCCGAAACTAAGGCCGCTGCCACCCTTCGGATGACAGGTAGGACCTTCGCCATATCCAAACCTCCAAGGAGGCCAAGAACAGCGTCGAATCCTAAAGCCATCGCTACCGCTTGCCGTCGCTTTGGCGTAACTAACGCCGGTTCGGACTAGAGAGGGTGCCGCTGTGGGCGGTGTCCTCTTCTGTCGCTGTTGTGGTGTTTCTTCTAACTTCTTCCGCTGTGGTGGAGCTTCTGTCTTCCTCCGCTGAGGGAGACGCGGGTACCTCGGGCATCCCCTGAAGTTGGCCGGATGATCACCACCACAGTTTACGCACCTTGCCCGGTCCGTACGGGGTTTGGTGCACTCACTGGAGTGGTGGTGTCCTGCACACTTGACACAGCGTGCCGCCGCTCTACAGCAACACTGTGCGTGACGGAATCCCTGGCACCGGTGACACTGCCCGATACCTGGACTCCGCCTCAAGTCTTCAGTGGAGACACGTAGGCGAGCCACGTACTCCACCAGCCGGATCTTCTTGGTCCTCTTCGGTTGGTACCTGGACCATCAGAAGCGGGATCGGTCTGCCTTGTTTCTTCATCCTGAAACAAGCGCTGGTGTTAATGTCGTGTTTTTCCAGCTCAGAGGTAACGTCAGCCTCGGAGATTTCTACGGGTATTCCCCGCAGAACCACCTTGTACAAACGTTCCCTCTTTGCCTGATAGGTATGGTACGGTGTACCACGCCTATCCATATACCGCATTAGCCTGTCACGGTCCTTGGCAGTGGCAGACTGGATCCGGTATCCCTCGGCGATTGCCTTCACACGTGTGAAAACGATCCCTCGGTGATCTAATTCTCGGGAGAAAGCAACCCAGTTCTCCCTCTCGCGAAGGATTACTGGCGGAACCCTCTCCCTGGCAGCGGGAAGCTCTTCTACGTCCGGGCGGTCCATGGTGTCAGCTAGGGCCTCGAACGCGTTGATGACCGTTGTGGGCGTGGTCGGGCGGTCTCTAGAAGATTTCTTCGGCTTCTTCTTCTGGAGCCGGAACCCGTCGGACGGTGGCGATTCTTCTGCAACGACGCTTGATGGAACTGCTGGACGCGGTGTAGCAGCCATCTCTTCATCCAATTTCTTCGGCTTCTTTTCCTTCCTCTGGATCTTCTTGTAAGCATCTTCTTCGATGGAGGACCAGGGCTCGTAGGGGACCTCTCCGACGTCGAAGAAGCCATCGGGTAGCGGGGCGGACATCTGCTCATCGTGAAGACTCCGAAGAGCGTACGGGATCCTCTTCCGGGGCGGTGGCTCTCTACCTGTCATCGTGAAAACGACGCAGGTAGCAGAACGTACGCACGTAAAACTCTTAACAAAGTACGTTTACTATGTTAGACGCGTTGCTCACTGAACTGCTTGCAGACAGCGAATGACGGCGTGTTCTGAAAAGAACAGTTTCTACAAAGTGAAACAAGAATAACATAACCACAAAAACGAAATTAATTTTAAGTACACACAGTGTTGTCAGACCATATTAGAATTTGATATGAATTGCTTCATGAGAATGATTTTTTTACAACTGGTAACATTGCTATTTTTAAATTTCTATGCAAACAATGTTTCTTTAGCGCTGTTTTAACCAATCAATCGAAGGTCAAATACTCCCTATCTAATCCTTCGCTTTCCTCTTAGATCATTTTTAGTATAACTTATTTCCGCAATTAGCGTCGCGTGTAGGTATTTACAAAAAGTTTTCAAATGATCCTCGTAGGTATACAGATAATGTTTAGGATAAATTGGCCAATAACGATGTTTAGAATTGCTGTATTGTATAAGTTAATAAATGAATTTTCTAAAAAAATGTCCAAAGTAGTAAGGCAAGTGGATCTGTTTAGGTAAAAAAGTATTTGGCGTAATGCTATTATACGAACGTTATCATTATGAAATATGTCGGATTTCCTTAGTATTTCTTGGTAACTCGAGTACTTTTAGAAACAATTTTCTTAAACTTAGTTTAATGTATACGGAAGAAACAGTGTAGGATTACCTTAACTTTAATGAAGCTAAATAAATTTACGTAGGTATCATGTTATTGATACCTTTACACAAGTTTGATTTTATTGAATGAAATGAATAATCAACGTACTATCTTTAGAAATTACAGAATATGTGTTTTCCGTTTTCATTTATAAGTTTATGTCGCCATATTTTAATAATCGCTATACTCTTGTCTCGTCTATATATCTATATCTATATAATGGTTGTGCAATATTAAAGGCGCATTCCAGGACCGTCAGCGCCATCATTATGCGGCAAATTTACAGCTAAGGGTCGAAGCGGTCCATCCCATTCTGTACAAGCACAAACACAGATCTTGTCTCCCTATATGAATGGGGAGTTGATAAAGTATATAATTTTAACCTTCTATTGTTTTATTTCACACCCGACCGTACTTATAAGCGGTGATTTTATACATATAACCAAATTAAATAAAATATTTAAAATCCATTGTTTAATTTTCACTTTATTGGCTCATGGTACATCATCAAAAGCATTCTATAAGATAATTTAGGTTTTTTCAGGCAAAGTAATATAAAACCACCCCTTAGTTGAGTTGAGTTCTTGTATGTCGAGTATTTGTTTGACTGTAGATAAAGAAACTTCATTGAAACAATAGCGTTGTTTCGTATTCCACTTTTATTGCATTTCGTGTTATTATTATAAATCGTTTAGAACAATCGTAATCATTATGGTAAATGTACTAGTTATTACATAAAAGTAGGTTGAAGTGGTTGGTCAGTTGCTATTCATTTGTCAGTAATTCAAGTTGATGGTTTGGTCCTTTAGAAGGGATGACAGTCCTAACATATAGCATCAGTTTATAGGGTAAATTCACAAAGGGCAAATATAATTAAATTAGGGTCCGTTTTACTGCAATTGCCATTATAGTACAACCGAAATAGTTTTATTTATATTAAGATCCTTTTGGAAAAATATAAACAATGTGTTTAATAGAATATTTATTGTACGTGTGCCAAACCATGCTTGAAAGTTTCGCGACCTGAGTGATTCATTGGATTAAACACGGCGTAATATTAGTCAATCGTAATTAGATTCAATGCAAATGTCAGATATACACAAGCGGGGATTTTAACCTATAATAAACCACAACACGTAAACAAAACTTATACACTTTTCAATTTTTCCACGAATTTCAATTTAGTACTTTAGCGTTTTCATATTGATTAAGCTGCTAATAAATTTAGGTTTACCTACGTACTTACTTTTTTCATTTTGTAGTTTATAAGAATAAATTTTAGTACTGGTAGTTGTTAAGATTCGAGAACTGTAAAAATAGAAGTAGTTTATTTATAAAGTCGGCTTTGCGGTCAAGATTACACAAGTATCTCAAACCACCAATTACTATACTGTATTTCCTAAGGTTTTCAGTTATTTATAGTGAAAACTACTCACACATAAAGACACTGTAACTATATTTCTAAGTAACAAATTATAATAACATCTTATTTAAAATTAATAGTATTATTAGAGAGAACTGTTCAGGGCCGACTAGATTTTTATTTTTACAGGATCTTTTTAATTATATGCAAAACCAAATCCATTAAAAATACTTTTGATGTCGTTATACTTCCGGTTGTATATCCTTAGTAGATAATGGAACAACCTATATTTTAATACACATTTTCCTTCTGAACATTTAACTTTGATTAAATTTTTTAATACTATTTACATTTAAACTTCATTTTAGAGTAATCTTTAAAAAGCTATTACGCATGTAAAATATTTTTTTTTCTACTTTGCGTTCAGAATAAGTTCATTAAAGCAGCCAAATGACGTAATTTGAGTGCTGTAACAACAAGGTCGCGTGCGAGAATATAATAGTAAAATTTATTGTATTGATGTTGATAGCACTGCACTGTCATACTTCAGTCAAACACTTAACCTCTCAAAAAGTAAAACAAATAAATAATAATGAACAAGAAGTTTAATTTAAAGTATTACCTTGAAAAGTACAATTTATTATACAGAGTGAGTCACGACGGAGTTTTATGAAAAAACTGGATATATATTTTTTATTTTTGTTGCAGATACATAGGTCCATTAAGGCTACCTTTTTAAAAATAATTTCAAATATGCAGGGTGCTTCAAGAAAGAGTGGTATATCAAAGTTATGTTGTTTTAAATGGAATGCCCTATATTTTATCACATTTTTGAATTCAGTATGAAAAATAAGCTAGACTTTCGCTAGGGTTCCCTATACTTAAATACAGAGCGTTTTGATTTATTTGGATTTTTTGTAATAGCAAGGTTTTGGAAAAAAATAAATTGTTACCAAACGAAACTAATTTTGTCAAAACTGCTTCAGGATCTCGAAAATAGACTGTTTCGTTGATTTATTTGGTAACTTAATTGCGAAAAAAACTATACTGTGTGTTCAGAATTATTAATACATTCAAACTATAATATCTTCCTTACCTCAAGTGGAACACCCTGTATATTTTAGATCTGTCAGGTGACCAATTCAATGATCTTCCAAAAAGTACTAAAGTATCCTATATCCAAACCTTCACGTTTCAAAGTTATTGAGGTAATTTTTAATTTTAAAGTTTTTTTACGGGACTTAAAGGACGTAAATGTTTTTACAAATAATGTTTGTTGATATGGTTTTAACTATTGGTGAATGTTATGGAAATTGTTTATTGGCTTCAAGGGTCTGCGCATTCATCCAAATAAAAGAGTACTAGAGAGATTGTTGCAAACGTTTCGTGGGACAGGAAGTGTCGCTTACCCAAAACTGGAAAAAACAAAACTAGTTACCAATAACGAAAATAACGAGTTTTTGGTATTAGGTTCCGTGGTTGATCATCCAAATACCAGAAGAATAACTTCGAGAGAAATAAGCATTAGTCAATCAAGTGTCTCCAGAATTTAAAGGAAACACAAATACCACCCATATCATATTCAACTTCATCAAAATCTATATGGAATAGATTTTGAAAGGCGAATTGCATTTTGTTTAACAATCCTCGAAACAATCGGCGAAGAAGATAGTTTTGAACAATACGTGTTGTTTACCATAATCGATGGAGTATTGATGTGTATGATGAAGCAATTGGCGATGAAGTTATTAGTCCATATTTCTTCGACGGCACTTTAAATGGTCGCAAATTCTTGAACTTTTTAATAAAACGACTTTTGACTACTTTTAGAAAATATTCCATTACACAAAGAATATGGTTACAATTAGATGGTGCCTCTGCACATTTTTTTACGACGTGTAAGGGAATATTTAGACCGAAAATTTTATAACAAATGGATCGGAAGAGGTGACCCAATTAACTGGCCTTCTAGATCTCCAGACCTGACTCCGATGGATTTCTTTTTATGGGAATACATTAAAAATCTAGTGCATGCTACTCCTCCTACTACTTACTGCAGAAGACATGATAGACCGAATTAAAAATGCATTTGCAACCGTTACTCCTGTTATGTTGCAAAATGTAAAATGTTCGCTTGAAAAGAGAATCGCACTCTGCATTGAAAAAAGTTGCAGTCATTTCGAACATTTGTTATAGTAGTTTTGTTAAATTGTTAAGAAGAATAATATTACTCAATATATTGAGTGATATTGTTAAATAACTTTGAAACGTGAAGGTTTAGGTATAGGATACCTTAGTACTTTTTGGGAGATCATTGAATTGGTTACATGACAGATCTAAAATATACAGAGTGTTCCATTTGAGATAAGGAAGATATTATAGACTCAATGTATTAATAATACAACCGAAAAATCTGAACACCCAGTATAGTACTTTTCGCAATTAAATTGCCAAATAAATCAAACGAAACAGTCTATTTTAGAGATCCTGAAACAGTTTTGACAAAATTAGTTTGGTTTAGTAACAATTAATTTTTTTCCAAAACCTTGCAATTTAAGAAAAATCAAAATAAATCAAAACGCTCTGTATTTAGGTATAGGAACCCTAACGAAAATCTATCTTATTTTTCATACTTAAGATGTGATAAAATATAGGGCATTCCATTTAAAAAAACATAACTTTGATATGCCACTCTTATTTGAAGCACCCTGTATATTTAAAATTATTTTAAAAATGTAGCCTTAATGGATCTATACAAAATGTCCCTGCAACAAAAATCAAAAAAATATATCCAGTTCTCTCATAAAACTCCGTCGCGTCCGTCGTGACTCACTCTGTATACGTTAACAATTTTCTTCAGCGTTCATTTTTAAACACTAAACATTCAACGACAAATGTAAAGAAAATTGACGTTTCAAATTGAATTGGTTTCACAGCCACCTAAAATAATGGCGTCATACCAACCATCACAAAATTCCCTAGATATCAAATTTTAATTTATTTATTTATAAAATGGTATAAAATGGCAAAGTAGAAAAAATAGTATAAAACAATCGTTGCAGAAGGCCCTTCAAGCATTCATTTGTTCCTCGCTCGTTTCGGAGTTTCAAATTCGTGCTTGAAGCCTTCTCCAACTCATATCTTAATGTACTATTCCACAACCGACACTAAAATACAAAATATCGCCGCTAATACAGTTACAGTAGCAAAAAGGCGTCTCACGTAAGCCTCGTTCTTCCAGCCAGGGATACAGGGATTAGCAATTTATAAGTGTTCTGATCATGCATACATCTTATATTAATAAAAAGTCTCTGTCACTCATTTATCACATCACCACTTTTAAGGAATATGTTTATGTCACTTGTTCTGCACTCTTAACTGAACTCTCGTAACTTTTACTATCATAAATTAAATTTTCTGTAGCTTGTGGGAGAATTCCATTGTCACTGAAAATTTTAAATTTTAAACTGGTAATTTTGTCATCAAAAACTCGAAAACAGTAAGGAAGTTCTGTACGTTCTAAATTCCGAAAACCTATTAACCCTCTCGTGTATAATTTTTTTTATTAATATAATAATATTACTAAACTAAATGTTGGACAAAATGGTTTATTTTAGAAAAAGTACTTGTATCTAGTTTGTCGTTTGCATTTTAGTTCTCCATCCTAGAAGCATTATTATTAATCGTTTTCTTTGGCCAGTGACCTTCCGTATCTAAGCGGTTTTCCGGAACATGTATTCTAGGCCTTCTTGCATGTGAAGTACTTGGTGGAGTTTTAAATGTGAGTAGATTCATATTTTCTTCTTTATTGAGTCTCCTAATTATGCACGCATTTACAATAGTTACATTCAGGAAATGATAGAAAACTCTCATGTACCATCGCCTGTTTTGCGTATTGTTTCGGGAAAGTGATACTAAAGAATCCATAAGGTCAACTCCTCCCATATGTTTGTTGTAGATTTAGATAGCTTGTGGCCTATTTACCTTTATTGTTTTGTGTACAAAGTATAGTACCTTCCTCAATCGGTTCTATACCACCATATTTAGATATGCAGTAAACTAAAGATGTATATCCAACGCACAATAGAGATACCGTCCGAAGACGTAACTATTGATAACCTACCATGTCCATTAGCTGTTTTTCACATTTTTTTAATAATTGTGGATTGCGCTCGTTTTTGTACAAGTGGAATTTGTATTGCATGTTGATGATGTGAATGAGTGAACCAAGTATTCCTAGCAAAGGCGGCCCGAGGTGTTATCACAGAATGTAATTCAGCAGCGTAATAGCCATTATAATAACGATAATGCAAAGAAAGATCTGAAACGATTCTTCTATGCTCAAGGAACTGTATGTTGGAAGTTAAGGACGGGTCATTTATAAGCATAATCGATAGTTTTTAATACGATCAACGATATCGAGAGCGTATTTGGGAGCACCAACCCAAAGGTGAGAATTATATTCCCGGGTGAGGTCGAATTTGGGCCTTATACAGCAGAAAGAGCTGTCGTGAGGTAGGAAGTACTGCTTAGATCTGTACAAAAAGCTTATTTTACGAGCAGCTGTTTTGGTAGCTGACAGAAGATAATCAACCCGTGATATATTTGAAAATATAGTCATTCCCAACACAGTAATAGTCTGAAAATTGGCCTTATAGATTTTGTATCCCGTTTTAGGGTTTTGGAAAGGTACTGTTTTGATACAAGCACCTCTTGATGATCATATTTCAAGATAACAAAATTTTTCATCAAACACTTTAATGGAGTTAAACTAGACGAAATCACGAATTTGTAGTATTATCCAGTTTTGTGTCGTAAAGAACGTTATAACGTTCATTCATGCATCCCAACTAATTCATTCTAAGGCCATTATTGAACTCCAATGTTCATTCATAGATAGCGAATATCAGAGTTAGTTAGCCTAGATTTTAGTACCATTTTTGGTTTGTAGAAGTATTTTTAAAGATAAACCCATAAAAGGAACATCATTTCATGAATAGCAATATATTCTCCAGGAAATCTACTATATGGATTCAATACTAGACGAATCATCACGAATTTGTCAGTATTATCCCGAGGAATATTTTTTGTGTCCGTGAAATGAATCGCTTCATAACGATTCAATGTCATTGCATCCGCAACTAAATTCATTCTAAGGCCAGTTATTGAACTCCAATGCGTCCTTATTCATAGATAGCGAATCTGGTACTGTCAGATTGAAGTTAGCCTTACCATTTTAGTAAGCATATAAATTTGTTTGGTAAACGATCTTATAAAGAAAAGTTTCGTCGAAGAAAAAGGAAAAATAATCAAGTGGACAATTACACTTGCGATTCACTTTAGATGCTTTGTTGCCCCCGGGAATGTTCGATGACAAAGAGTTTTCCATCCCTAAAGTCCAATAGTTTGTTTGGTCATTCTTTGATCGTATCTTTTTCGTCTGACAACGAGTAAATTTCTATTTTCTTTTTGAGGGCAAAATTTGATTCTGATTCTTTCGTTTTCTTGTATTTCTTCTATTTCTTCATTTAATTCGTTTGTTAAATCTTCTGTAAATTTTTCTTCTGGTGTGCTTGACTCCTCTATAATCGCCAAAGCTTCTGTCATCGAATATTTCATTTTGGTCATTGTGCTGTGATGAATCACTGTCGCTGTTCACTACGTTCGCCAGTATTTTCATCATCCTGATAGTCGAATTCTGATTCTTCGATGGAAACTACATCTGAAAATTGAAAGCCATTCTTTGAATTGTTGGCTAAATCTTCTAATAAAATCTAGATTGGAATTTCGCAACAGGTATCTCCATCTGTTCCCTTTGCATTTCGATTTCTGTAGAGTTACTAGCACCATCTTTACAATGTTTATTAGTACGCTGTATATTTAGGTAAAAAAGAAGAACCTAAATATACAGTGATAAGACCATATATACAAGGTACCTCAGACAAAATACAAAGGATAGGCAGCAAATACAAGATTCGCACTGCCCTCAAATCGACCAGAACGCTCAGGGGAATACTAACCAAAACCAAACACTACAATGAAGATCAGAATTCCAAGAATTGTGTATACAACCTAGCATGCGAATGCGGCAGATCATACGTAGGAGAGAGCAGTAGACTCCTCAAAGTGAGAACGCAAGAACATAAGAACAACATTCGCAAGGGCGAAACAGAAAGATCAAGAATCGCCGAACATGTCTGGAACGAAGACCACCGCATCCAATGGGATAACATACAGATAGTGGTAAAGGACGAGAACACAACTCATCGGAAACTCAAAGAAGCCACATACATTGCACTAGCAGAAAATCCAATAAGCCAAGCTAGTGTAGAAATGAAACCCATATGGATTCCAATAATGCGCGAAGAGCTTAAGCGCAATACACCTGCGCAAGAACTTACGGCGCAACATGCGAAATAAACTTCTGCGCAACCACGAAAAAGTTTTATATATATATATATATATATATATATATATATATATATATATATATATATATATATATATATATATATATATATATATTATATATATATATATTATTCAAGTGGCTCAGCGGTAAAGGTGTCAGACTAGTAAGTGAAAGGTACCAAGTTCGAATCTGAGAGTAGTCTAGTGCTTGGAAAAAAATGATATAGAACATATGTATTCGACTCAAGTGCGAAAACAGTCCTTCTCAGGACTAAGTCTGATGACGGAAGCAGAGTCCGCTTTCGAAAGGTCGCGCTCAAAAAGCATAAACTGTGGAAATGGGCCGATCAACTCCACTAATTAAATAAAAGTGTTATTATTCAAAAATAAATAATTGTTTTTGAACCAACTAATTTGTTTTGATTGTGAATTTACAGAACACATTCGTAAACTTCGAGATTTTCCGGTAAGTGGTACTGTTTATTCTTAATAAACCCTCTTTACGCCCCTTATTAGATTCATTAAAAGATTTAACTACAAATAATAATAAAATTTAGTTAGCAAAATGTTTTACCGGAAGTGACTAAAATCCATACTTCATTTTAAACTGGAATATTACTTTCCAAATGTTAATTTTTCGAAAACTATCAAATTTAGAAGCAAAGTGTATTAGAGAAAAATGTTAAGAATTATGAGCAGATTTCGAAAATGGATTAATATACGAGGTGTTCTATTTAAAAAAAAGTAATTGAAGATGTCGCTCAGCCGGCATTTTAAAACTTTTAACTGTCATTTTTCCATTAAAAAAGTAGGTTTTCATCTCCTATTTAAGCCCTTCAAATTTTGTTGCGTTATACTAGGTAGTTCAAAAATTAGTAGGGGGAGCGGACTTTTCACGGGCACTGTATAGATATTGTATATTAACCAATAAGTTAAATATACAGCGTGGTTCATAATATGTGGGAAACAATTTTAGGAGCGTGTTCCTGACACAGAAGTAAGAAGAAACGTTTATATGATCATATATCTGGAATTGCGTAATTTTGTAATTACATAAAAAAAAAATCCAATTTCTTGTGAAATAACACTTATCAATATAATTACTATCTGTATTTGAAATGGACTCATATCAATACATAAACCAAAATATAAATCTCAATGTAATAATTATTATAAGTTTTTGTTATGAACGAATAAGTTCAAAGGTAAATATGTAATTAAAATTTATTATTAATTTTATTAAATACATAAATAAAAAGTTTACCTCGAGTAGGATTCGAACCTACGACCTGTACTTTGCTAGAGTACCGCGCTAACCAACTGCGCTACCAAGGTTCAAGCCCCAATCGATGCAAATTTTGTCTTTATGTATGTAGAACTGATGTAAATTCTGAATATAATGAGACTACAATCAAATTACTTATATTAATGGAATGTGAGCCTGCAATATCGCATCTACTGCGTTATTATTCATACAAAAACGAAATAAATTTGTATTTGAAAGATCTGGAACAAATTTGTATTTGTTTAAAATTGCAATGTTTCTATTAATTGAAACTACTACTAATACTATGTTTTTTTTCAACACGGTGGGGGACCTTCCTCGTGATACGCCCATGGCAGTAAATGCAGAACGTGACTTGAGATCAATCAGTAAGCAATCCATGTGGCAGACGGAATATTTATCACACTCGCATCATATTAAAACAAATTGGGTGCATTCGTATATCTAATTTTACTGTATTAACGAGGATTATTGAGCTATTACGCACTGTCAATGTTGGTTGTCCTTTTGATATTTTTGGACGTACTGTTATTGCAATTTTCTAGTGTAGTTAACGTAATATAGTAAGTTAATGGGCGAGTGTTGAATCTTTAGTAGGTACCAAATATTCAGGTTTTTATATTTTTTCAACTGAAAATTTAAATTCCTAAGTAAAATTTTTGTCTAGTTCATATTCAATTTTTCAGGTTTTTTATTAGATAATTGGGGTTTAACAAATGAGATTAGTTAAAATATTTTGGTTAAATTTGACGTTACTTCATTCGAGTTAAATCGTTGTAGCTATGTTAATTTCAAATTAACAGTCCTGAAGCACAGCTCAAGTAAATAATGCATTTAAAACTTTTCTTTTTAAATAACCTCAAATTATGAAAATCAATAAGGGAAACCATTAAAATCAAATTTGTGAGCAACTTATTGTGCTACTTGAAAATGTATATATCAAATAGTAATGTACCTTATTTACCTAAAATTTGTTGTTACATCAGCCATCATTCATATTAATTAATTAGTTCTGTCATAACTTTGCTTTGGCAGTACGCCACTGAAAAAATGACCGGAACTTCCAAAATATTAAATAAAAACCGTTTTGATAATAGTAATTAACTTAGGTGGGTAGGATAAAGAAATATATTGTGCAATGAACAGAAAACTTGGTTCGTTTGTACTTTATAAAAAGGACTATCAACACATCCGATTCATCAATGATTAACCGTTAACAGTTAACGATTGGCGCTGTTTTGATACGGATTATTATAAAACTTTTCTTAGTACCATATACCTGTTTTGATAGCCTTAGGGATTTGAGTTGTGTCTTTTCTGTAACACCTCTTTTGAATACTACATAATTTTTAATTGTGACTTTTATATTTTTCTTACCATATAAAAACTGGTTGTAAAGTTTATGTTAAATAGAATCTTTTATCGTGTAAGTAGCTTATGCAATGTTGACGAGGTTTGATTACTGCTTACCGTTTCGTTTGACTTACATAATGATCTTACATTTAATCAGGCACAACTTGGTTTTTGTTAATTTTAAATAGACTATTTGTTACAGGTAACTTATGAATGCACTCAAGTAGCAACATTTGGTTAAGTACGTATATCCCTGAAAAATGCATTTTTCGTCTACTGTGTATTAATAAGTATTGTTAATACATACAACACATACAGAATGGCTTTCATTAATGGAAGATTTTTTAATTAATACATATTAATATAGGCAACTAAGAATACATTAAAAGAACCAACTAAGTTTCTAGTATCCATCACTGTCGATACTCAAAAGCTTAAAATTTTAAAATCAGAATAGTATGAAATAGATAGTTGGTCTGTACCTTCCTTAAATTTTATGGTCACTGTGTATACGCACTTTTACTATTAACAGTTTATTGAATTCTTAGATTTTACAATGTTTGATAATATAGTACAGAGTGCAATATAATATATAATACAAAACATAAAATATAAAATATATACAAAGTATCATCTTGTTGTGCGCTGTTCAGGAATACGCTTCTTCTTCAGCGCGTGTGTTGTAGGTTGATGTGTGATGTGATGAAGTGTATGCCATGTCGACATCATGTTGTGATATTAGTGGTTCCAAAAAAAAATTATCCTGTTGGTGGTATTGATCCTGTGTGTTGTGTTGTGCTGTGCGCTCGGGTGCTAGTTGTTGATGCTGCTGCCTCGGATATCTAACATAAATAGAAAACGTATAAGTTTGGTCTTCATATAGCATAACTATTGTTGTGCAGTAATAGGATAGGATATCTATACCGTGATGCGGTGTAGAACAAATAGGAAGTAGATGTGAGTAATAAAATCGATACTGCTAGTTATCCGAGGCATCCCTTTCGTCGCTGTTCCGGAGAGTGTTTACCCAAAAAGGGCAGACACCTCCTAACCGTGCGTGAGGATCACTCCCCACAGGTCAGTCGCAGTTTGAACCTTAGCTAGGACCGCTGCCACCTTCCGGGCCATATATAGGCCTCCGAGGAGACCTAGAATGACGTCGGTCCTTCTGCTCTCTCGCTTCTGCTTGCCGTCGTGTTGGCGTAACTAACGCCGGCGTTGAGAGGGTGCTGCTGTCGGCGGTGTTCTCTTTTGTTGGCGTGGTGCACCGGTCTTCTTTCGCCGGGGCTGCTGGAGACGTGGGAACTTCGGACATCCCCGGAAGTTGGCCGGATGATTACCACCACAGTTCACACACCTAGCCCGGTCGGTACGGGGTTCAGTGCAATCGCTGGAGTGATGATTCCCTGCGCACTTAACAGAGCGCGCCGCCGCTTTACAGCAACGCTGTGCATGACGGAATCCCTGGCACCGGTGACACTACCCGATGTAGGATTTCCGCCTTAAGTCTTCGATTGTGATATGAAATCGAACCACGTGCTCCACCAGCCGGATCTTCCTAAGGTCGTCTTTTGTTGGGAGCAGCAGAAGTGGGATCGGTCTTCCTTACTTCTTCATCCTGAAACAAGAAGTTGTATTAATATAGCGCTCAAGTAACTCGAACCAAACGTCGTTCTCGGAGATTTCTACAGGTAATCCCCGCATAACCACGTCTAACATACGTTCACTCGTTGCCTGATAGGTATGGTTCGGCGTACCATGCCTATCCATACACCGCATCAGCCTGTCACGGTCCTTGGCTGTGGCAGGTTGTATCCTGTATCCCTCGGCAATTGCCTTCGCTCGGGTGAAGACAATCCCTTGTCGGTCCAGTTCACGAGAAGGAGATCCAGTTCTCCTTCTCGCGAAGGATTACCGGCGATACCCTCTCTCTGGTAACAGCGGTTTCCATAGTTTCCGGACGGTCCATGGTGTCTGCAAGGGCCTGGTAAGCATTGTCGGTCGGTGTAGGTATGGTCGGGGGGCCCCTCGATATCTTCTTTGGCTTCTTCTTCTGTAGGCGGAATTCCTCGCCGGGCGCTGGTGACTCGTCTGCTCTTAAGATGGCGGGACAGTTACAGTGGGAGTGGCAGCCGGTGTAACTTCTGATGTCTTCTTGTCTTCTTTTTTTGTATTTTCTTCGTTTTCTTGTGACGTGATGACTGTGGGTCGACGCAGGAATCGCTTGCGAGGCCGGCGCGTTACTTGTTCTAACCAGGTACAGTAGACCCAGGCGGAACCGTTATCTGTCGGTGGGGGGTAGCGGCACTGCGGTTGATGCTCTCTATTCGGCATCTTGACAACAATGCTGGTAGAGGCAGGTCGACATGTTCTTTTTTTTAAAGTGGTTATGCGATTTCTAGATGTTCGCTGTTCGGAACGCAGACAGCGAAAAAAATGTATACGCACCCATGTGCGTCTATTTAGGTGAATGCTAGGGTAATACATTCCCCCTCAAAACCATAACGACCTTATTCCAACCACACCATCATGGGCGCCGGCAAGATTATTTTTAGGGAGGGAGTTTTCTGACTACTGTACGAATCGCACTACCCACCAAGCTCAAAAACTTGAACCAAAGTATGTATATCATCTCTACGCCACATATATTGTGACACTCTTAGTAATTGCGGCCTACTCTGACAAACTCAATCCCGTGTGCAACCAATTACAAAAAGTAAAGATGAATATAAAGGCAATATATAATCGCATAAATAAATGAACGGACTTACTTCAGTCTTTCGAAGAATCGGATATCGAATTTAGATATCCTCGAGTGGTGGCAAGACAAACGTGCAAACCATCAGAAAATGTAGAAGATTTTTTCAGAATAGCTATCTTCATCCCATATTTCTTCTCTGAGAAATCGATTTTCTTCAACACGTAATAAAGCACTTTCTCTTATGCAACTTCACCGAGAATGAATGAGAAAACATGCAATACATGTAGCATTGATCGTACAATTAGCACGTAACGACGTGGAATCGGTCAACAATGGGAGACGCGAGGCTAAGCGGCAATTAAATTTATACTCACAAACAATAAATAATTATTCTTGCAAATTATTATTTTAGAAGACATGGCACATTTGGGTGGGAGACAACGTATTGAGAGATTATTGTTTTACGGGCACGGAGCGAAATGTGTAATGTATTCAATTTGACGCCCTTATGTTTTTCCTGTGGGGTCATGTAGAACATAATCTGTTCAAACACCACGTAATTTGGAGGATTTAAAGAAGCGAATAACTACCGAAATGCGCAGAGTACCTATGGAGGTGTTACACAGGGTTATAGTCTGTACAATCTAATATTTTCAGTTTCGGATTAGTGCTTTATTTAACACCGACATATACACTATTGCCGTTTCCCTCCTATATGTATGATTAGCGAGATTACAAGTAAATTGTTGGAATACGCATCAAAAAGAGCAGCATAATCACGTCATGCATATTCAAATAAATCCATTGCGCTACCACATGAAACGGATACTTTGGTGTTTCGTCCTGAACCAATGGTTCTTTTTGATTATTCGTATGGAACTTTATAAATAATGCACGATTGAATCATTTCTTTGATTTGTGTGTTTATACTCTGCCAATAATACAATTCTCTGGTGCGTGCCAGCGTTTTCTCAATGCCAAGATGGGATCCATGTAACCACTTTTATTTTTCCTTGTAGTTTTGTCGGTATGACCAGTCATTGATTCAGAAATAACAACCCTTCTCCAACATGAAGTTCTGACTTAAATGTATCAAAGTGTTGACTAAAGTCATTGATGACAAGCAGTCAGCAACTAGCATTTATTTTCCCGGTTTGTATACAATAATTATCCGTGGATACTTTAGCAAAAACATGAACATCCGTTGAAGACGTATGGAGACATCATTGACATCTCGTTTAACTATCGTTTCTAACGGTTTGTGACCGCTTTCAACTGTAAATTCACGACCATATAAATAATAGTGAAAACGGTTACACGCAAAAACGATGGCCGAGTTCCTTTTCAATCTGTGCCCACTTCTGCTCATTGTTAGTCTGTGTACGAAAAGCAAAACCGATGAGATGCCTATTTTGTATCAATACACAACCTAAACCATCTTTGGAGGCATGTGAATTATAATTGGTAATTTGGGATCATAAACACAGGCTCAGAGATAATCACACCTAGTAACGTCTTGAATTCCCTTTCATGCCTCTCGTTCCATTCAAAATCAGTCTCATTCAATTGCGCAATGCAGCCGTCATTTTGGATAGATTTGGGATGAAACGTGACAAATATTTTAATAATTCCATAACACGCAAGACGTTCACCCTATCCTTTGGTCTCTTCATGCTCAAAATTCTGAAAGCAAATGCTAATGATCGGAACTATCCCCCGGTTACTAGATATCTGAAAAATTAAACACATTCTTGCGTAAATCTGACATGTAATAATAAACAAATACTAATTCAACAAGGGTTGGTATACACTAATGTTTTAGCGCAAGACTGCAAAACAAGATGACGCACGTTCCGCGACCTATGTAATAGGAAACAAAAACTCGCGAACAATATGACCACTGGCGCACCGGCTGGTAAACAGGGAACAACGTGGGAATATCTTGACCACTTGTCGTTTTTACGCAAGGTTCCTAAGGAAATAGTGTAAGATCTTGGCCAACTTACAATTTTTAAGTTGTAACTTAATTATTTAACATTTTTGGGTCTCTCACTAATATTGACGGTCCGGTGACGCAAAATAGTGATAACGAATCAGATACACATACGGAGGATATTATAGAGGAAGCAGAAGTACGTCGTGACACTGAGGACTCGGAAAATACCGCAAATAATGCTATAAAACGTCCTTGGGAAGAGGATAAAACAGTAAGAACGCAGCCAAAAGGACTACGAAAAATAGTGACCGCATAGCAGATGCTATTTTAAAAAAGGCATATGAGAGAACCCAATTATTTAAAAAAATATTAGCTACACCGGCTGTTACTAAGAAGGTATCAAATCCTATACAAACATTTTTCAATAGTATGGCTCAAACTGTAATGACATTCCCACCGAACTTAGCGGTAGAGGCAAAGGCCGAAGTTTGCCGAATTATCACCGCACTTGAATATCGAGCATTAAAGCACGCTGAATCAGCAGCAACAGCTAGAAATACTGACATTCTTGGACATCAACAATCAACTACGCAATCCATGGACGTCCTTCTAGTAATTACTCGTTATCAGTCACCGTCACCAAGTACCCACTCAACTGTACCTAGTCCATTGTGCGGGGACAATGAAGTTCAGCCTTTTTTATATAAATACGAAATCTTTTACTACGCATATGGATAATATTTACTTAGCAAACTTGTAATCAGTTAGGTAAACAAACATTATTGAAGTTTTGTTCTTAATAAACGATTAAAATCAGAATTAACAATAATTATTTACTTTCCTCAGAGTCACTGCTAGCTTCTCTTCTGTACTTATGGGCTCTTGCACTAACTTTGTTTTCTGCTTTTCGATGTCAGGGGTTATTAAAGTCAAGACCTCGTGAAACTGGGTTTGACTTAACCTAACATACTCTTTGAATTTTCCGTCATCGCCTTTTAAATGATTTTTTATTAAAATTTTATGAGCACCCTCGGCTTTTTGTTTGTTTTATGTATACTACTGCTGTTACTTCTTTCCTCTATTAATGTTGATAATAATAAATTATCATCATCTTCTTCATCTTCAAGAAACATAGCCAATAACACATTCGTTTTCTCCATTAGACTATGTGTTCTCTACTCAATATTGCACAACTGCAGTTAAAATTTACGCATTCTACATAGACTACCTTCCTTGCGGAATACGGATGCGCAGTCTGTAGTGCGTTACTGCGCTTGCGGACTCCGCTGTGATAGACAACATTTCTTTTCTAGCAAACGTTATCTAAATTGAAAATTTGTAAAGAACTTTTTGTAAACGTGCACTGACCATAAGAGGAAAAGACACGAATGACGGAATTAAGTTTAAAAGTAGTACTAACTACTAATAATTGTAGTTACTTACAGTTTCCGTATTGAAAAGCTAAATTAATTCATTCAAAAAAACGGAGAACATTTATCATAATAATTTATTGCGTTAAACATCTATAATTGTGATTGAAAATTAAAAATTTTTATTGAAACTAAAACATTTTCTTGTAATTTGTGTATTTAATTTCTCCCGATTTCCTTCCGAGTAAAGAGACAATGATTAAATGTAGGGTTGAGTAAATTATTTTTTTGCGACGAAACTGTACAGTGCATCCCATTTTGGTTGAGACAGCCAGATATCTCGCTTGTTGTTGAAGATATAACCTTGCGGTTTCCGCGGTCCCGTGCTACTTTTTTGTGAAACTTAAGATGGCCTGAACGGATTTTGCCTAACTTCTTTCTTTTATAAATTACAGGGCGTTTTTGAAAACCCACACTTTTTGGATCTCCTATGATTTTTTCAATGCAACACCCTGTATTTTATTATCTCATTAAATTACTTATTTTTTTAGAAACGATATATAATATATAAACATGAAGTTTTCAAAAATGCTCTCAAATTACAACATTGAATTTTAATAGAGTGCCATGGATTTTAAAGTTTTACTACAGGGATTATTATTTGTGATTTTTTTATAGTAGGTCATGGATGTTACAAACACTGTTGTTGACTTTTGGAGCATTGTTTTATCAAGTGACTGTGGAGAAATCAACACATCTGCTGTCATGATGATAAATTTTGATGCGTTTTATTGTGTTTGTTTGGCGATTTTGTTAATTTGTAAAATTTTATAATGGTTGAAAGATTTTTTCAGAACAACGAAAAGTATGATATCATACAATGTTTCAATCAATGCCATGAAAATGTTGACGAAGCATTAGAATTATATTTGAACAGGTAAACTGGTAATTTACAATAAGACATTATATGTTATATTGTTTCTAAAACGGTAAGATATCCAGAGAGGCGTCAACCTAGTCGAGCAATGATATTTCGACTAAAGAATAATCTACTAAATTATGGTGCGTATTCATAATAATTTACGTATAACAAGGAAAATAATGAAGTGGATGAAATAAATGTCTTAGCCAGCGTTCGTGTCTCTCCTCAGATTTCTTGTACGAAGTTAGAAAATGACACTGGCGTTCCCCGATCACGGGTACAAAGGATTTTAAAAAACAAAGTGAATATTGTCGCATTTATACCCTGGTGATGCAGCGAGACGTGTGAATTTCTGTAATTGGTTTTTGAACCAAACTCGAAGGGACAATAATTTTGCGAGTAAAGTCATAGACGAAGCCCATATAAGCAGTGCCGGTTTATTTAACAGGCAAAATACAAGGCACTGGTATGATGAAAACCAACACCTAATTTTTGAGCAACAACAACAGGGTCGATTTGGTTTTAATGTAGCCTGTTTCTTATTGGGGACATCAATAAAATACCGCATTTTTGAAGGGGCTCTCAACGCGAGTAGGTACTTGGCCATTTTAGAAGGAGTAATACCAGAATTCCTTGTGAATGTTCCCCTCGCCTATCTTAATGCCGTTTACTTCCAACAAGACGGTGCCCCTGCCTACAATTCGAGATTGATTGTGCCGTTTTTAGAAGAAACTTTCCAGGACCATTGGATTGGAACAAATGGACCCATTAGGTGGCCTACAAGGTCACCTGATTTGTCAGTGTTGGACTTTTTTTGTGGGTTTTTTGAAAAATAAATATACGGTAAGAGGCACAATAATATTGAAGAACTTCGTGCAACAACAGAGGCAGTTTTCCAGAATTTACAAAATCGGCCTTTCATAATTTTAAATGTGTGTTAAGGAAAATGGACATCAATTTGAACAATTCAATGAATAAGTTACCGAATAATTTCGAAATGAAATAGTATGAGTAAAGATTTAATTAGTTGCTTATTCCACATTATGAACTTTTTATTACTATTTATTTGTTGCTATTAGTTACCTACGTTTTGTGTTTTGTTAGTGAATTAGCGTTAGTATTGTTCTTGTTCCTTTCATGGAAAAATCACAAGTTGTATTTCTTCAATTTGAACTTTTTTTGTATAAAAAATCCATAGCCTGCTATTAAAAATCAATGTTTTAGTGGTTTTGGAGCATTTTTGAAGAATTTATGTTTATATATTATATATCATTTTGAAGGAAAAAAATTAAGGAACTAGTGAGGTGATAAAATACAGGGTGTTCAATTGAAAAAATCATAGGTTTGAGTCGTATCTCCATAACCATACCCCGAAAAAAAATTAAGTGCGCCACTGAACTCTACATATAATTCTCTATGGGATAAGTTTTCAATTTGACATTATCGCTGTGAAACTTCGTAGATATGGAGGGGGTCCAAAAAGTGTGAATTTTCAAAAACGCCCTGTAACTTATGAACGAAAGAAGTTAGGAAAAATCCGTTCAGGACATCTTAAGTTTCACAAAAAAGTGGCACAGGACCGCGAAAACCGCAAGGTTCTATCTTCAACAACAACCGAGATACTTGGCTGCCTCAACCAAAATGGGATGCACTCTACATCTGACCAACATTTTGGTGGAGTACAAAAGTCTGTAAACAAAATGACCTATTAATACAAAAAAAAAATGAAGGTCATAATTATCTAGAGAGGGTAAGAAAATACATCCTTTTTTTAGACACCATGTAAATTTTTTCATTTTCGACGTATAAAAAAAAGTTCCCATTTACGTCAATTTATGTTACAACTATGTTTCCCAAATTTAGTTAAAATCGGTTGAAGCGTTTAGAAATTATTTCGAAAAAACGAAATTATTCTAAAAACTTTGACGCCCTCTAGCGGCAAAACGAAGCAACTTCGGATATAGGTATGTTTACCCGGATCGCCTTATTTTTGACCAAGGAATCTGTGGTTAAACGTTGTACACGCCATTTCCGGACACCCTGTATGTACTTATTACAACAGTTATTGCCAACAAAACTAATTTTAATTAATTGAATTAATTATTTTCACCTGTGGTTATTATTGTTATTGCTTAAATTTTCTAAAAAGTTTTAATCTAGACACCAAATCAGTTCCTTGCGATTCGTCTCAATTTCAATCATGTTACTAAAATCAACAATTCTTATTTTAAAACAACCCATGTCAATACAGAAAAATTGTATTTTTCGAAAAACATTGTAAAATGCCCGGATTGTATAAATAGATTTAATTCTACATTGTTAATAACCAAACAACTTTTGGCTACTTTCATATTTAATATTATTACGAATTGATTATTAATGTTTCCTAAAAGAGTAAAAACTGTATAATCCTAGCCATTTGTTGTTGAAATCTATAATTTCGGTAGTACGTTGTTGGTTCCCTAATTTTTGATTTAGTGATTGCTGAATACATAAACAAAACGGTGTATTCTAAGAATCTTTTATTAACATGTGACTCTTACACAATTTACATAATTTTGTTGGTAAAATTTAATAAAACAATAAAAGTTGATGATACTATTAAAAAGTTTAATATTTATTTTTGCAGGATATTATTTACAATCTGATGTTTTATTGCCTTTTTGGTAACTCGCCGTCTTTGTAATATGAATATGACTTTTTAGACAATGACCCGTGTCATACGAGTTTGGAAAAAATTTATACAAGCAATATTAATGTATTGATGCATTCACACAGTTGCAAATAGGATTAATAGACTTTCTAGGTACCTGTACTCAACGAAAACTTAACATCCTAATTTATATTAACACATAACAAGGTTGACGACGTTAACGTTAACTTCCGGTAAAGTTTAGTGTCAGAAATTAGGAAAGTTAGAAAGATCCAATTTATTCAATTTACTAACAGTAACAGACCACTAAAATATTAATTTATTTTCTGATAACGTGTCTTAACTATACAATTTTTATTAGTTTATGGTTATAATATATAGTTTCCTATTACTAAACAATGACATCACGAAATATGAAAACACGCTTACTTTTCTTACTTTTTTCATGAAAACCTGACGAAATCAAATTAAGATATTCAAGAAAATGAAAGCTTTTACGATTATTAATCGTAATAAAAATACTTTGCCTTGAATGGAAAACTCGTGTAATATAATACATATTTGCATAATTTCAACAGCAATTACATTTGTCATTATCATTAAATATGAAACGTTATTGATAACTGTTAATTTCAAACTAATAATTTAATGAAATGTGAAAATGCAAAACATGTTTGCTATGTGAATTACATACATATGAAAACCTACTATTGAATGTTTTTTTGTATACTCTTAATAAAAATATGGAAAATCATTAAATCATAATTGTGTAAATTATAAAAGTCAGAATTAAGAAAAAAAGTATTTCTAGCTAAGTTTTATTAATAAATTTAAAGTAACTTGGCGTATTTGGAGTTTAGGTTAAGTTAAATTTTCAAAATACTAACATAAATTCTTCAATATCGTCAACTTCTAAATCAAATTGTTTACCAAAATTTACTCGACCGATTACCTGTCAAGGTAAATTTGCTTTTTACAATACTTTGGAACATATGGGCTGGTCATTTGTAGATGACCACCATTTAACTGTTGACAAACAATTCTGTACTTTTATAAACATATTTATCTGATGGCATGTCATAATGACAACGTTCTGTAACTCAATTTTGATGACATAAGGAAGCTCATTATGCTACTTAGTCCCATAATAAATTCATTATGGGACTAAGTACCATAATGAAATTCTATATGAAAAACATGTGATGGTGAGATCAAAAAAGTTTCTTCAAACTGCATAACTATGTACAAAACTATTTATTACTAGCCGTACCTGTCGCGCGCTGCTGCGATCTCAGAATGGGGAGGGGGATATTTAAATTTTGTGATATACGTCTCTAATAATTATTCGAGCCAATCGACCCATGGAATAAAAAAGTTAAAAAAAACTCAATCCGTCATTTCACCCCCTTAGGGGTGGAATTTCGAAAAATCCCTTTCTTAGTGGATACCTACACTTCAAAAAAACACAACCTCTGTCAAGTCTGTAGGACCAAAGGTTTAGACTGTGCGTTGATACATCAGTCAGTCACTGAGTCAGTCAGGACTTTTAATTTTATATACACAGATTACCTATTAGGATTGCTACAAAAATTACTAATCAATAACCTAAAGTTAATAATGCCTAAAGTTAAAGTTAAATTGCTCTCTAAATTGATGTAAGTCTAGGTAGATTTCTTTGTTTTGGTACTTCACACAAAGACTGCTGGATTAACTGAACATTTAACCAATTTGGTGTATTAACAGTTCATTAGACATTACAACTCCCGTTGTAGTACATGGTTACTGAAACTTCAAAATTTTTTGAAAAAGTGTTAAAGAACCAGATATTATAGTATTTTGAAACAAATAATCTATACTCTGTGACATAAAAAATGCAACACCAAGATGGCGTTGGAATTTTTGGAATAAACTTAGCAGGCATGTTTAACTAGTAATTGATTAAAATTTCAAAGAAATTAAACAACAGATAAAACAGGTTGGCAGTTTCTTCCTTAGGTATTGCATGCCAGGTAATTTGTAATTCATGCCGGAGAGCTTCTATTATCTGTGGAGGAGTGGCTAATCGCTTGAGTTTTCTACCTATCATGTCCCACACATGTTCGATAGGCGAAAGTTCGGGAAATCTGGGTGGCCACGGCAAGATATTGACGTTGTAACAACCCTTTTTGAGTTGTATTAAAATATACCATAATTTAAGGTCTTTCGTTCATTTAGTTGTAAATATAAGAAAATTTATTTGTAGCTATGAGGTAGGCAACTTAATTTGCATTTTGGTGTAACTTAAGTGCATATCTTCTTAAGTGTATATATTTCTTAATGATTTATATTCCCACTTCAAATTATTTTTCTGATCATTTTATTCGCGCATTACGTCATCGTGACTTAATTCCTTGCGCAAATCCTTTGGCGCACGACTACTTCGTCTAATTTGAAAGCATCCATTTTTTTCACTTCCTGATGAAGATTGTGAGAAGCAGAAGCCTTTTTTGGGTTTTCCACCTAAATTTTAGTGTAAAGTGCCATTAATTTGATGGTAAGATATTTTAACGCATTATACTAAAAATTAAAACATTTGCTCTTTTCAGGCACTTTTATTTCACTTTTACTTTGATTTACACTTTTATTACAATTTAAGTACGCATTTAATTTTACTGTTGCGTACGCTTTCATTTTATGATTGCAATTTTTGCATTGAAAATGACAAGAAATGCATTAAACGGATTATTCCAATTCATGAAGATAAATTTTTAAGAAAGAAAATTCCAATTTGGGTGTGGCTTACAACGTAAAGCATTATTACAAGAGATTACGCAATATTGTGGCAAGCATGACATCACCTCAGTTGAAATTTCCGTATTCGTATAGATACCAGAGGTTATTAAATAATTTGTGTACAAAAATTTTACAAACAGATACTTAATGTTTTATGATTATTTAGTAATTTAAAGTTTTTACAATTAGTTTTTAAGATATATTTTATTTAACCCTATCATTTTAACTGTTAATAAACATAGTCTGTATATTTTTTTATTTTTTACATTTTGATAAAATTTTTATTGTTAACAACCTCGGTTTAGTTATTCCCAGCATTATTAAAAAATAGCTTGGCGTCCGAGATCATTTTATTAGGGGTAATTAAGCACATCAAAAGAATGAACCCCCCTACATTAAACTACCGACTCGGACAAAGCCATTATTTGTGGTGAATGGTTAGTATCTCCAGTTAGTTTAACGATTTGTGTTTTTGGAGAACTTTTTACATTTATTTCATTATTACATGTATTAAAACATATTTTATAATTTACACCATTCGACCACTTCATTATAACGTTAGCCTCTTCGAAGCGACGGGCATTATCCTGTTCATCAACATATCGGTGGGCATTCATATTGCCACGGATGAATACCAACTGAGACCTTCTTCCATAAATAATAGTACCCCATACCATAACCCCCACAGATGCCGCTCAACAGAAAACTGCACATTGCGACATTCTCCACGTCTACGTCTGACCCCCATGCGCTCATCGTGCATTCCCAAGCAGAATCGGGATTCGTCACTAAAGACCACCCTATGGCATTCCACGTCCCAATTCAGTTACAAGATACACCACTCCAAACGTTGCTATCGATGACGTGCTGTCGCGGAAGCACAAATCGTAGTCGATAGGACTGCAAGCCAAAACCTCCAATTCGACGGTAAACTGTACGAAGGGTTACAGGATGTCCTTCGTTTCCAAATTAATGCCATTAATCGGAGATGGCTGTCCTGGACCACATTTATCTGTCTTGGCTGTCCAATTCCTCTTCCACGACGTTCTTGACCTTCTCTAGACCATGCTTGATAACACTATACTACAGAGGATTGATTACGCTTAAGACGATTAGCAATTTCTCTGAATGAAAAACCACCTTCACGTAAGCCAATAATGCGACCTCTGTTGAATTCACTTAGTTGTCGATAATTTTCACGTTGCCGCACTCTAGGCATAAAATCGCAGCCTCAAAATGCAGAGAAGAACACACAAGCAATAGAATTGTAACCAAAAACAATACTGAAATCGACTTAATCTCTCAAGAAATACACTCGATAATTTCGAATGTTACAACAAGTAAAACGTCAAATTTTCCATGGCTACTGGATTATTCTGAATGAAATTTAATCAATTACTACATTTGACTAGTTTGGCCCAAACATTCCAACGCCATCTTAGTGTTGCATTTTTTATGTCACACATGGATTTTAGAAACGGTAGATCAACTATTAGTGCTATTTTAAAATTAACAAACTTCATAATAGCTAGTTTTGAGGCCAATGAATTATGAATTGCACATTTTTTGCACTTAACCAAAGCTTTTGATTGTGCCAGTCATTTCATATTATTACACAAATGTAGTAAATATAATTTCACACATAAAATGTTATGTTATTAAAATCATATTTAAGTGATCGCACTCAATATGTTAACTATAATAACGCTAAATCTAATTAAGACTAATTCAGTCAGGCGTTCCACAAGGCTCTGTGCTTGGCCCAGTACTTTTTTTAATTTATTTGAATAATATTGCATTTTTTAAAGATCTTGATACAATTCTTTATGTGGATGACATTGCATTTTTAATGATCTTGATACAATTCTTTATGCGGATGACGCAACTTTACTTCAAAAATGCAGAAGTTTAAGTGACCATGAAAACTATAACAAAATAATTGAACAATGGTTAATAGATAGGGGAGCGCGGGGGAATTGGAGCCACCTAAGAAGAATCTGTAATAAAAAATGTCCCTTAACACCTACGGCAACAATTTTTTTTTTTGTGTTTAGAATTAATTATAAGTAATAGTGATTGATCCTAGGCGGAGTATTAGGCGTAGAAAAGAAAAAAAACTAACATCTATGTTTGGATCCCAATGCCCTATAATATCGGGTAATGGGAGCCACCATGATCTTTAAATAATAAAAAATATGTATAAACAAAAAACCACAATAAATATATCTCAAACATATTTTATTTGAGAAAACAAACGGGATATTTTTATTGAACACAAAAGTCGCATATGTAGTTTTTCGCTGGCACCAGAACATTCCATATGAGCCCATCGACCACAATGAACACAACGAAACCAAAGTTCGCCGTCTTTACCGACAACTCTACAGATGCAACATACTTCTGTTTCATCGTCAACTTCCGAGTTGTCATCACAAAGGTCTTCATCATTAACACAATAGACTGTTTTTCTATTTTTTCTCGATGAGGCGGCCGTGGACGCTGACGGTGGGCAAAATGGTTCACATTTGACAATGCTTCTCCTACTTCAGTTACAGTAGCACAATGACTACCATTTATAAAATCTTCATCCGAAAATATGTTGGGTTGAACTGGAAAAAACTAGACACTGCCTTTTCTATATATGTTACCCTGCTGTATGCCGCGTTGAATAGACTTGCCACCTGATAACCCCCGTTATTTGGCTTAAATAATGAGGTTTCATATACATGTTACACTGGCTGTTCCTTCTTACGGGGCCCAAAAAAAGTCACATCCAGGGGTTGCATGCAATGTTTGCGGCAGAAAGGAAAAAAGCGTAATATTATTTTCCCTTCAGTAGGTGTAAGCAGCAAGTGTAACAGGACTACAATGTTTGTCGAGTATAATTAAAATCGGCTCCTCTAAGGATGGCTTGGCAAATCTCACAAAATGTTTTAACCATAGAAGGAACATTTCGTCATCGGCTCAACCGCTGGGAGTCACGTGATATGGTATATACCTTTCCGAAGCGCCCATAGCGCGTTCGCCACTGGTTGCAACACCGACTCTTCTTGTCCCCTTTCCAGCTAACACCTTACCAGAATCATGCACAACAGAAAGTTCCGTTTCGTTCATGTTGTATATATTTGATGAATTAAACTTGTCCTTGGTCATCAGTCTTAGATTCGGGATTCTTCTTAGAAATCCTCCCAGCCAATCGTCGCCAGCTAACCGCTGTTGTTTGTTAAATTGGTGATTTATGTTAAGTTTCTCAGCACATTGAAAGGCTAAACGCCGAAATTGCCATCTTGTTAAACCGTAAAACATGTTTGACAAAGTTATAAGATGGGTTGCAATTTGTTTTTCTTGTGCTTGTGTTTGTAAAAACTGGATTTCTACCCATTCTCGCAGGTACTTCTAGCTTGTTGTGCTTCAATCTCTTTTGTAGAGTTTGATCAGGGATTTTGTTAGCCTTAGCAACCTTGTGAAAGGACGTTACATTATTTACTAAATCAATTGCCCTTCTCAAATCTTTCAGGATCCATTCGTTGTTTTTGCCGATTTCTCACCATCTGAAAACAAGTGTAAATAGTAACTACCAAGTCCATGATGATATACCTTAGAGGACTCATCCCACTGGTTTTAAGTGCCCTATGCCGTCTTTTATTGCCTATACTATGGCCTCCATTACCCTGTTTGTATACAAATTTTGATTTCGCAAATAAAAAAACTGAATGTACTGAAAGAAGCCATGCAACTAGATAAATCGATTCTAAACTTTCCTAAGTTTCATTCAATAACACATTTTCGATCTAATTAAAAAAATAGTACAACTTGCCATTAGTTTTGTGAAACGTGTTCGTTAGATGGAATTCACGACAAAATCGGTGCATCTCAATATACACTTTAAACGTAACTGAAGACTACACTGTCGATTTTAGAAACATTTTAGTGGGGCATCTTGTCGTTTCTATCCGCCAGAGCTCGGCGCATGGCGCGAAAGTAAAAAAAAAAACACGCTGGCTCCCATTACCCAATGACTCCCATTCCTCCGCGCTCCCCTAATAGATTAAGTATAAATATTTTAAAATCTGAAAAATGCATTTTTACTTTACAGCGCATTGAATATAATATTCCCACTAAAATGAAATTATTAAGTGTAAATGTTGAGTCTAAGTTAAGCTGGTCCGCACACTGTGATATAATTGCTTTGAAATTGTCTAGAGCATGTTTTCCTTTAAGAGCTCGTAGTTCTGAAGTATCTCCCAATGTAGCCATTGCTGCATATTATGATTATTTTCACTCAATTATGGGGTCACTCATCTGGTACTAAAACGATATTTTCTATTCAAAGGGCGAGTTGTCAGGATACTTGGTGCTTTAGTGTATAAAGATTGTTGCAGAAACAAATTTATTGAAATAGGAATTCTAACCATTCCATGTGTTTACATTTTCAATTGCATTTTCTATGTTTAATACAACATTACTAGTTTTCAAGACATAATCAATATTTAAATCACGAACAATTACATCTTAGTACATCTAGGAACTGTACCAACTATTACGGTTTAAAATTCTATAATATGCTTCCTAGTTGGATGAGACTACTTCCTACGAATTTATTAAAACAGCTCTTTAAAAGTATTTATAAAGCCGGGCCTTTTATTCAGTTAATGAACTTTTAACTACTGAACAACATTAAAGTTGCTGTGATCAGAAATGTGATATATAAACATGTACGTTATAGTTATTTATATATCAAGGGAGTTGTGGGTATGTTAATTATCGGGGGAACGGATTGCAATCCCGAGGGACATTAGTTCCGAGGGATTGTTAAGTTGCCCGCGGTTATTAACATACATAACTCCCGTGATAGATAATAAATTTATTTCATACTAATTAAAACGTTAAAAATGAAATATGCAAATGAAATTTTTAGGTTATTCAATGAAAAATTAAGTAGGCATGATTGCCATGTACAGTGTGACCCATTTCAAATGGAAACCTCTCTGTAAAAAATGTATTTATAATCCTATGTTAACGCTTTTTTTTTTAAATGATAAACCATCGAAAACTCCACTTTATGACAAAAATTTAGAGATCAATTTCAATTTTCAAGGCTTTCTATGATTTATTTTCAATGTCGAAAATGGACAAATTTGATTAGCGATTTTTTTATTGAAATTTAAACTACACCACTGGATTCAGTAACCTCTCATATGGGTAAATCCCAAGTTCCATGAAAAAAAATTTAAAAATGACAGACCTATGACAAAATTAATGTAGGCAGTTGTGCGACACATTTTGAATGGAAACACCCTGTAAAACATGTGTCTATTATCTGATTTTGACGGGACTTTTTAAAAGATACACCATCAAAGACTCACTTTGTGACAAAATTTGAGAGATAAATTTCAATTTTCAAGGCTTTCATGATTTATTTTCAATGTCGAAAATGGACAAATTTAATTAGCGATTTTTTTATTAATTTAACTAACCACTGATTCAGTAACCTCTCATGAGTAAATCCCAAGTTTCATGAAAAATATTAAAAATTACAGATTTGTGACAAAATTAATGAAGGCTCATAGTAACTTTTGCTTGATTTTTCTAAAAATTGAAGTAGCCCATGAAAAATAAACAAGAAAGATAAATTAAGTGAATAGTTCTAATAATTTGACGTTTTACTATAAAATTTGTTTTCCATGGCCTCTATTATTATCTGCCATTGCTCAATAGAAATGTAAATCAAGTAAAAGTTGCTATGAGCCTACATCAATTTTGTCACAAATCTGTCATTTTCAATATTTTTTCATGAAATTTGGGATTTACCCAATGAGAGGTTACTGAATCCAGTGGTAGTTAAAATTTCAATTAAATCGCTAATCGAATTGCCATTTTCGACATTAATAAATCATAAGAAAGAAATTAGAAATTATCTCTAAATTTTTTCACAAATGAGTTAATCCTAAGTTTCATGAAAAATATAATAAAATTACAGATTTGTGACAAAATTAATGAAGGCTCATAGTAACTTTTGCTTGATTTTTTCTAAAATTGAAGTAGCCCATGAAAATAAACAAAAGAAAGATAAATTAAGTGAATAGTTCTAATAATTTGACGTTTTACTATAAAATTTGTTCCATGGCCTCTATTATTATCTGCCATTACTCAATAGAAATGTAAATCAAGTAAAAGTTGCTATGAGCCTACATTAATTTTGTCACAAATCTGTCATTTTCAATATTTTTTCATGAAATTTGGGATTTACCCATATGAGAGGTTACTGAATCCAGTGGTGTAGTTAAAATTTCAATTAAAAAATCGCTAATCGAATTTGTCCATTTTCGACATTGAAAATAAATCATAGAAAGCCTTGAAAATTGAAATTTATCTCTAAATTTTTGTCACAAAGTGGAGTAATCCTAAGTTTCATGAAAAAATATTAAAAAATTACAGATTTGTGACAAAATTAATGAAGGCTCATAGTAACTTTTGCTTGATTTTTTCTAAAAATTGAAGTAGCCCATGAAAAATAAACAAAAGAAAGATAAATTAAGTGAATAGTTCTAATAATTTGACGTTTTACTATAAAATTTGTTTTCCATGGCCTTCTATTATTATCTGCCATTACTCAATAGAAATGTAAATCAAGTAAAAGTTGCTATGAGCCTACATTAATTTTGTCACAAATCTGTCATTTTTTAATATTTTTTCATGAAATTTGGGATTTACCCATATGAGAGGTTACTGAATCCAGTGGTGTAGTTAAAATTTCAATTAAAAAATCGCTAATCGAATTTGTCCATTTTCGACATTGAAAATAAATCATAGAAAGCCTTGAAAATTGAAATTTACCTCTAAATTTTTGTCATAAAGTGGAGTTTTCGATGGTTTATCATTTAAAAAAAAAAGCGTTAACATAGGATTATAAATACATTTTTTACAGAGAGGTTTCCATTTGAAATGGGTCACACTGTATATAAAAACCGACAATATTTGTCAAAATATTTATAGATCTATAACTGTCTAGATACCAGTTCATAACTTCCCAAGGGAGTTATGAACGTGTTTATGGTTACGGTAACTAAGGGTTTATTTGCTTATAACGTATTAGTATGAAATAAAGTTATTTTCCGACGACCACATGTGAAAATGACATATAACACACAGATTACCTACTGCGAAAGTCACAAATATCACTCTAGAATTGAAAAGTAAAATATTACTGTAGTGTGATATGTATGTCAACTAAATATGTTGACCTTGATCTCAGAGTATTCCACTTTTTACCTGGCACTATATAACCATTGTGCTGCATAGAAAATCACACTTTAAACTTAAGAACACTTGAAAAAAATGATTTATAAGTGTTTAATCAAAATTAAACTGAAATATTTCAATGTTTATAAATGTCAATGTATTTTTGACATTTCTAATAATAGTTGTGCGGTTTTTGTTTAATACTGTGACATTTTTAAAGTGTGCAGAACTTCGAAAGCCTTCACTCCACCTTCTCCAGAAACTGATATCAAGTCTGATACTGTACAAGATGCACATATAACTAGTATGGAAAGTGCCATTTCATACGAGTGTGAAATGGGTCACTTTCCATACTAGTAATGTAATATACTATGTTTTATTGTATGCATATTGTTACAGTGTAATTTTAATGTTTTGCTTTCTTAACGAATATTATACTATTATTATTTTTTATTTATGGTTGTTCTGGTTACTAAACCTAATTCTAAATTTGCGTAATTACACTACATTTAGTAATAACCTCTTCAAGTTAGCAGCAAATATTATTAACTGCTTCCAGAACACGAAAATGTTTGAGACAAACCTTTTTCACTACTAAAAAATTTGGGCAGTGTACTATATCACAATCAGAGTGGAGTGCATCAGCGGATGAAATTCACGCGTTACGCGCTATCAAAACGGACATGGGTCAGAACCGCATTAATGGTCATGGAAATCATACAATCGGATTTAATATGCTTTTGAATATAAATAAAGCGTTAATTTGTTTTGATATAATTTGATAATAAATAAGCTTAAAATGCATTAGATTAAAAGGTTTACAATATAAATGATATTAATCCGTATTAATTAACAATAAGTAATTCAATTTCCATTAACGCGTTACTATATAATATTTAATTGTACGAGGGGTCGTTTTTATATTCCCGGACTAGGCAATTTACAATGTTAATGTAATTTTTCATTTTATTGATTTTAAATCACCTGTGTCATGGTAACGCGTTTGACAATTTACAAAACAAATGCAGCATTATTAGTTCTAATATCTGTCAGTTTGTGTTGTAACGTTTCAAAATGGACAAACTTAAATATCGAGCTGTTATAAAGTTTCTTACAAAACAAGGTAAATCTCCAAAAGTTATTCGTGAAGAAATGTTGATTATATACGGGGATAATTGCCCTTCCAAGTCGACAATTTGTGAATGGTCAAAATTGTTTAAACATGGCCGAGAATAACTAGATGTGATCCCCGTCCAGGTCGGTCTGTTGACATGATCACTTCGGATGTTATTGAAAAAAAAACCAAGTGTTTGGTATTGGAAGATGAAAGAATACAAAAGCAACAATTAGCGTTTTTATTAGGAGTTTCAGAAACCACAGTTTTCAGAATTTTACACGATTACCTTCACATGACAAAGGTCAGCGCGAGGTGGGTTCCACGAATGCTTACGCCTTTTCAAATGCTTACTCGAATGGAGAAGTGTGAAGAATTTTGGCGCTTTGTGGGGACGAACCAGATTTAATTATCAATTGACGTATCACTGGAGATGAAACTTGGGCCCATCATTTTGATCCTGAGTCGAAACAAGAGTCGATGCAGTAGCATATTAGGGATTCCGGTCCTCCCAAAAGTCACCCTTTCTGCAGGAAAAATAATGGCAACTGTTTTTTGGGATTGCCAAGGACTTTTAATGTTTGATTATCTGAAGAAGGGTGGTACAATAACAGGAGAGTATTATGCAAGCTTAATGCATCGCCCCAGAGATGTTATTAAAGTAAAAAGACACGGAAAACTAACGCGAAGTGTCCTGCTGCTTCATGATAATGCACCAGCCCATAAGTCAAGACTTCCAAAGGTGCCGTTACTAAATATGGTTTTGTAGAAATTGATCATCCACCTTACAGTCCAGATTTAGCCCCCAGTGACTATTTTTTGTTCCCAGATCTCAAAAGAACACTAAGGGGAAGAAAATTTTGGGACGATGATGAACTTATAGCGACTGTTGAAAGCCATTTTGCGAGTAAACCAAAAGAATATTTTTATAATGGGTTAAAGATGTTATTGAAACGATGTAATACTTGTATTGAAAAGCAAGGGGCCTATATTGAAAAATAAATTTCTGTTGTTCTAATCTACTCTTATCATGCCTAGTCCGAGAATATAAAAACGATCCCTCATATATCTAAAGTGGAGTAAAACTATTATGCAATATATCGCAATTACGTTTTTATATTTACAATCTTCGTAAAAATTCACTCCTAAAATTAATTATGAATTTATTGAAAACACAAAAATTTCAACATTGATCTTAAGCTGCAGATATTAATTTCGATTCAATTAGGTTAGATTTGAAGTAGATGGGATCATTTGACGGGCTGGCCAATAACATCGCAGCTTTAAATCACATGACGATCAAACGGCGATCATTCGTTGGTGTTTACAAATAAACGGTGCAGTTTTAATTTGAATAGACTTTTAAGTTTTAAGTTTTTCTGAATTGATTTAATAAGTCTTTTCTTTTTAAGACGAGGGAAAAATTAAAATATATAAAATGAAATGTTATGTTAGTCATAGATATTTTGGTTTAGACTATTTGGTTTTCTATACTGGTATTTCAATTTTTCAAAACTATACCAAGGGTGTTTGATGCTCATCTACTAGATGCAGACGTTCCATGTGACAAAATAACCACGTCGTTAACCACCGTAAACATGCAATAGGCTTTTCTCAGGGCAAAATATGCATCAAACCCATTCATTTCTGTCTTCTGTGATTTCTCGTGTGCAATACTGTTATTACTTCCATGCTGCTTCCTGCACACCCATTTTACTTTCAAACCGCATTATAATACGAGTACTCTTTGATATACCTTCTCAGGTGCACCCTGTAGATTTTGGGCAAAATTATTGACCAGCAGTGATGCGCCAACGAATTTAGCTCTTGTTCATCGAGAAAGTCTGCTTTTCCGCGTCTTCAATAAATCTGGTTTACCTGCCAACACTCATAGGTCACAGAATTTAGTTGAGGTCGTGAAGAGAAGTCATTTTGCAGCGCCCATAACAGAATTGGTATCTAAATATGGATTTCGCCCAAATGCTAACAAAAACGCGTGGGTCCCATTACTTAATTCTTCGTCGTCGAGATCCAAAATGTACCGTCCCCTTTAAATATCTAAAAATTATTTTAATTGCGATCCAATGGCTTCTATTTGGATTAGATAGGAGACGATTAACTTGGCTTACAGCAAACAATGTCTGAGCGTGTTACAATTCCCAAGAACAATGAAAAATCAACTGCATCCATAAAAGGAATTTGATTCATTGTTTCGTTATGACCTCCAGAGATAGTGTTTGACTGTAAAATCACACTAGGGTCTGCAGGTACTGACGAAGGGTTACAATCATATACTTCACCGTTAACATATAACGTTAAGAAGACATTTATTTGGAGACACACATTTATCAGTCTCTAACTGTTTGGAGCCATATTCTGTAATAAATTGTACAAACTTTTGGTTCCGACAATGTGGTGATTGATTTAGGCCATATAAACTCTTCTTTAATTTGCACACCAACGTGGATATCCGCTTAAAAAACCTTCGAGCTATTCCATATATATATATATATATATATATATATATATATATATATATATCCATCATATATATATATATATATATATGATCGCCGTAACGTTAAACTGGCATATATTCAAATTTTTGGCAGCCGCTACCGACAGCAACAACCTTACACTATCATACCTGACCACTGGTGAGTAAGTTTTTTTTTTTTTGTTATCTACACCTTTGACTTGAGAATAAATACCTTTTTGCATATTCTTGCCTTGTATTTGTTCACATTTACATCCGGCGTGTGTTTCATAGAAATAAACAAAACCGTACGACGAGCTATTATCCTTAAAAATAACAAAGTAATTAGTTTCACCAAGAGATGTGGCAATTTTCCGAGAAGAATCTGAATGTATGCATTTTCCTAGTAGTTTTCTTTCTTTTGTTAGTTTACAACCTTTTTAACGTGGAATTAAATGTTTGTTAGCCATGTCCTTTAACTTCTCAAAATTCATGTGGCCCATGTGTTCATGCTTTAAGATAACCGAATTTGTCTCGGCGATTTTTTTTTGTGATCATTATGTTGCTTGAAAAGCGTTTTATATCAGTGATTAGACATCTTCACATCTGAGACTAACTAGGTCATTAGAATGTTTGACATATATGCAATTATATTTCAAATGACACATTGAATCCTTTAGCCGCAACTGCTGCTATTGAAAACAAATTCTTTCTTGACGTTGGTACATACAGTGTATTTTGTAAGTATCTCAGTTCCATTTTACCATTTACTATTGCCATTACTTGCCTGTACCTATATCATGATCATAAATTACAGTGTCATCTCCTGTTTGTAGAGCTAAACCTGTTTCCATTTCTTCAAATGTGATAAACTATTTTTTATTTTTAGCCACACTCCTGGAAATTCTGTTTAGCGTTCACTTCCATATTTTTTTAAGATTTCTACACGATTTCTTCCACTGACTTTTCTCATGGCAAAAGCAACATGTAGGAATACATCTTTTACTTTTATCGGAGCATTTCATCCATTTATGCATTAAATGACGTACTATGCTTGGTCGTTATCGCAAATCGCTTGACAATTCAGTTACTTCTGCCATCCTAAATTCTTCTTTAAGTTATCAAGTTATCAAAGGTTTGTTTTAATGCGTCATAAGAATACCAAGCAGGTACCAATGGACCATATTTATGTTGCAAACTTCCTAACAACTTCGCTGTTTTATCATTGGCTTCAATTTTTTCTCCAACATCAATTATGGCTTGTGACAAAGATTCCACCTTACTTATATGTCCAGCTATACTATCTGTTTCATACATTTTGTAGTCGAGTAACTGCTGCTTTAATAAGACCTTATTAATGGACGGCTTCTGTTCGTGAATAATTTTTAATCTGTTCCACATGACATTACAGTTTGAAGTTGATCAAGCTTCATCGCTGTTGAAATTAACAATATTTTCTTTCGCATCTTGTGGTTGAAAGTGCGGATCTTCATTCACAACTTTAGTTAACCCTTCTGCTTTTACAACGATTTACATTTGATATTTTTACAACTGAAAATTAGTTCCATTAAACTTCTGTATGTTATACCTTCTGGCTTTGTCCATCTTTCCTCTTCACATTTATTTCTTTTTAAAAAGGTGTTATTTTATTCATAATAAAATAGGAACCGATTGTGACTGATGTGGCAGTGTCAAATATTCCATTAAGGCAATTCTTTTCTCACTTTATTGTAAAAGGTAAAACTAGTATAGGAGACCAGACATACTTGATCCCCTTTTCACGTTTTAATTTTTTTTATTGACATGTTAAGAGTTATCGAATCTGTAATCATATTGTAAGGTAGCTGCATCATTTGCGCACTTAACACAGATTTTTATTTAATACCAAGTTGAACATTCTTGAAAATATTAATTAATCAAGAGATGACAACTGGGATCAAGTATGCTGTGCATTGCGATACTTGATACCAATGGCTGGCATACATGATCCCTGACGGGGTCATAGTGGAAATCATCAGGAACGAAAGAGTTGAGGACATAATTAAGTACAATTTATAAGACCTTTAATTTTCCAAAATTTACAGCAAATGAATGAAGACCACGCTTAACTGTTGGCCGTGGTAACACCTTCTTAGTTCCGCATTTTTCCACGTAGTTCTCATCGGCTTGTATAGGGAAAACGAAACTAATTTTGCCTTTTCTTAAAAATCTAACTAACACATCAGTCTCTTCAATTTGTTTGACAATCCCGATGTAGTATGATGTCACCTTCGTTTGAAATTCAACCAGTACAAAGTCATTAGCATTGAAATTGCATTTTTCTTCTAAAGAAATTTCATGATTTTCAAATTCATCTTCTTCTCTCTCGGCGCTGACATCGTCCAGACTGTTACCACTTTCGGACCAATCCTTTTTGGAGCCAGAACTATCGGCAATTCTTGCTTTCTTGGCTGCCTTCAAAATAGGCGTTTGATTAGAGGTGTCGCCCTGAGATCGATTCGTCGTCTTTGTTACTGCCTGCTTCTTGTACCTGAAATAAAACAATTTAACAATCTAACAATTAACTCCCATTAAACATCTTAACATTCGGCCTGAATTTCATTTTTCTCGGGGGTGTCTGTCAAAACGCGACAACGTCCTCTCTTTCGACCGCGATTGCTTTCCTTCCGGAGTCCAGCCTTTGATAGCGGAAGAACATCGAAAAATATTGGACATCTTTCGGATTCTTTGTCCGCGTCCTAAACTGTCCCCCGCTGCTTGAATGGCTTCCACTCGGCAAATTTTGATCAGGCTCTGGGATATGCCAGTCTGTTGGAAGAACATCCTCTGATGAGTGATTTTGGTCATCTGAAGGATGCTCCATCGGAGTCACACTCTGATTGCCTTTCCAGGATTTTTACCATCCAATCTGATGCTGCGATGTTATAAGATTTCTTGAGCGGACCAAACACTGTTCGGTCCAAAGGTTGCAGCTTGTGTGATGTATGTGGGGACAACGTCAAGAGAACTATGCCGTTTTCCCTCGCAAAGTCAATTACTTTACAGACATGTGGCTATCATGATTGTCATACAGTAATAGTGCCGGCTCTTCTTTGCTGCAGTGAGCATAGTTTTTAAAGTGCTCCATGTATTTCATAAAGTTCTCTTTTGTCATCCACCCTGATGGACGTGAGGCACCACCCGTGCCAGTAGGGGCACCCGCTATATTTGATCAGTCCATTTAACCCTGGGAAAGATTAAAAAGAGTGGTAGGCGATTACCCCAAGCGTTTACACCAGCGCAAAGCGTGACGGTGGTACCGCGTTCAGCCGATGTGATTTTGGCAATCTGCTTAACACCCTTTAGGGTATTACTTTGCCAGGTTTATGAACGTTAGTCAGCCCCGTCTCATCCACATTGTAAATCCTTTCAGAAGGAAATTTGTTCTTTTCATAAACTTCCCTAAGCTTTAAGACAAATGCGTCGACCGTATGCCTGTTGAGAACGCCTCTAGTCTCTAGTCTTCTGGCGAGACTAGTCGCCTCTGGAGTGCGCAATGATAATGCGTGTTGTTTAACAAATTTCTCGCCCAATCCTGTCTGCTTTTTCGTTTTTAACCCAAGATTTTTATTTTTTATGGCAAATTCGTAATCAAGTTTTCTTAAGTCTTTTATTAATAGCACATAATTCATCTGGCTTGAGGTCAGCAGGTAATTTTACAAGTGCATTTTCATCATCGTCCGTCAGAATTCTTCTTTTGTCGAACCTTGGAAGAGTAGTTCCGCCGCTTTTGCATACCCTTTTAAGTGTCATAACGTGCATTTCATACTTCCTTGCAACTCCTTTATAAGCGCCTCCATCCGTAACTTCTTTTACTGCTGCTTCGACAACTGAAGGTTTTGGTCTTTTACGTCTGGCTGTCTCCAGGCATCTCAAGTAGGTACTTATCTAAAGTTAAACAGAACAAAAATAGTTAACTACTTTACCTGCATCCCGCCATTGGGGATACATGATTCTCTAATGAAGTATATCCGGCACAGAGGGAATCATGTGTCCCAGGTAGGTCAATTTTGCAAAAATAGCGTCCAGTGTCTAAATTCATGGCCGTAGAGTGCCGGCTCTTTCATACAAAGCAAGCTTAAATATACATATACCTTATGTAATAACTTATTTTATGTTCCTTACAGCTATTACTAAGTATTATGTAATATTTACTTACCAAAAACAACAGAAAATACGTTAAAAAACTGAAAATTGTGTAATTGTGAAGATGTCAAATTTTGCAGGTTTATTTACTAATGCCCGAATTGGCATCTTTCCGAGCTAATGCTGTCACCATAATAACAAAAAATTCCCAATAGGGCGGGAAATTCAAAGAGGTAATCAAGTATAACGGGGAATCGAGTATGTCTGGTCTCCCTAATAGCGTTTACAATGATAAATGACCTGGGTGCATAACGTGTCGTAATTAATAATAATTAAACAGAAGGAAATGCGTTTTAACGTAGACCAAGGTGACAGCCTGTTTTATTTTTTTCTGATTCTAATAACAATAATCTGTTACATAATTATATGAAAATGTAAACTTTCACCATTATTATACATAATTAAAATACTTAGCTTTTGGATTTTTTAAATGGTTGGTGTTTTCATGTGATAAATTTATTCTAACATCTCTATCAATTCTTATAGATATTAACCATTTACTGAGGACGCTAACTGTAATTGTTATCGAAATGTATAGATTTATATAAAATATAAGTAAAAAAATACACCATTTAAAAAACCCAAAAGCTAACACGTAAACAAGCTATTCCAACATATATTCATCTAGGTACGTCGTTTAGGCGGCCCCGAAAAGACAGACAGCTTGAGATTGTGGTCCAAAAAGATTCCAAATTAATTTTGGTCACGAATAAAAATTACATTCTGGAAACAGTAAATATTTAGTCAGGTTAGAGTGAATTATTATACATATTTTATGTTATTATACAAGTCAGGTAAGTTATAAAAGCGGCAAGTTCAAGTCTATTAACAGGTGATGGTTTTGGTTTTAACCTTGATTAATTAAGCAAAGATAAAGGAATTAAAAATCTTCATGGAGGAAACAGCTGCAATTGCTGATCAAACGAGTAAAGTTTCTAAATATATTTTTAGAAATACTCGATTTACCTAGAAAAGCTATCTATTTGTTATAAATAAAATAATTCAGTTTTGTTACTTAAGGGAAGTCGTTCTTAAAAGTTTACATTTCCATAATTATTTTCGTATTAATTAATTAGATACATCTTTTAACATCTGTTTACGAACTATTTTATACTCGGTGTGCACGTTTTTAAATTATTCCACAATTGAAACAATACAACTATGTGAACGACAATAAATTTGCTTGTTTACTTAACACATCATGTTGAGGCTTAGCGGAACAGTTTGTCGAGAAAAGAAGCCATCATTTAGCCTCCAATTACACAAACAAATCCGAAATAGAGTTAATAATGTACATTTTTAACGTTTACTTACGAATCAACGTGGAATTGTTATTGTCCATGATGAAAGTACCATTTAGATGTAAAATCCATATGATATACAATAGAGATTTATTTACTAAATGAACTAATGAAATTAACATTTGCTCATGTCTGTTACGATTGGAGTATACTTTATATAATCTATGGCAACATAACATGATAATCAACAATTTTCTAAATCTGAAATTGTAATTTTTTCAGTTTTGGGATTGTGCAAAATAGAATAAAAAATGTATTAAAAACTAGTGTCATAAGACTTTCATTGCACTTGTTCATTACTTGGACCCATGTGATATAAATCTGTCTTATAACGTTTGTTCTTTAATATATTATAATGACTAAATTGAATACACTCTTTAGTGAAATTCTTGTTTATTTTCATGCATAATAAATTATTAAACAGTATTAAAATGAAAACAAATTATGTTACACACAGGTTTTGGCTTGCCAGAAATATGTATTAATAGTTTTTATTGCGTAATGCTTTATGTAGTAACACAAGTGTTAATTTGAAAAAAGAAATATAAAAATATCTCGATGCACTCTTGAATGTTTATGCACAGCAGAATCTTCAAGGGGGATTTATTTTATTTGTATTTAAAACGCTCCTTGAACAACTCAATCATTTACATATAATTTAATTTCAGGCAGCGTGGTGACAGCTAACACAATTTCGTCGCCGTGGACGCCAGTGGCGGGCCCGCCGGCCGATACAAATGGCCCGGGCCCCGATACAAAAAATCTTGATGTTGGCGACGTTAGTGATGTAAGTATTATCTACTTTGTATTCTAATTTGTTTCATTTGTCTTCAACATGTGTTTATATATATATATATATATATATATATATATATATATATATATATATATATATATATATATATATATATATATATATATATATATATATATATATATATATATATACCCGTCAACCGTGTATTAATAGACTCCTTAAAATCATTTCCTTTGAAAAATTGAACGTTTAGTTTTCACAATGATTTTGGTATGGGCAACCAACATTAACATTTTCAAATAAAACTAGATAAACCACAAACTATTGAATGAAACTTTGACAAAATCTATTGAGTGAGTTTACAAAAATCTACATGTAAATTTACAACACTATAATTACTGATACAAAGTGTTGACAAAGTAGTAATTGTGTTTATGTTGACGTTTTGTTGAGTACTCGACAAATCCAGCCCTACTGCTGACATGTTTAATTACATCACCCTATACTAAATTGCAATTTTAAAAGTACTATTTGATTTGTTAATAGGTAATTAATAATATCGATCCTTAACGCGTTCGTTTTGATCACGCTCGATTATTAATCGGCTTTATTTACACACTTGTTTGTTAAATAACTATTTTACTATTTCAAGATTTGACAAACAGCTACCTTCACTTCACAGTAGCTGCAGTGAATATGAAATTTGATAGGCTTACCTATTTATTCTTAAATATCTCACACCACTTACATACTTATTCATGTAAGATTATATCAAAAAAGAAACTTATCATGATAGTTTCTGTTGAATAAATTTTAATAATAGTTTGAAATGACATTCCCTAATATTTGTAAAATGTTAATCAACAATTTCATCTCGAAGATCGGAATCTTCGTCCATTTAACAACTTAAATATTGTAGCGTCCCCAGGTGCCCTATCTTGAAAAGCGTAATTTGTACTTATTTGCAATAATGCAAATTCAAGAACAAAAACAATCGCTAAGTGGTTTATCTTGACTTGACTGACAATAATGCTAGTATTACTCAAATTAATTGCCTGCCTTACTTTGACTTTCCGGGTAATAATTAAAACATTGGAATTTATTTACAAGTCTGATATTTAATTACTCTCAAACCTCAAATCTGATGAAACGAAGTGGCCGTCTAGTGTTAGGTACATTATGCTATCTAAATGAGATAGTCTGGATGAGGTACGTGTTGCATTATGCGGGGCAGGTAAAAAAAAATGAAACTACTCAAATTAAAATCAACGAACTTTGCGCAGCAGTGGTTCAGCCCGTTAATCTACTATTGTGAGAAAGAACAACCAATGAAACCCACTTTATTCATAAATAAGTTATCGCACAAGTACATTAATAAATCAAATAATACAAAAAAAAAAACAATGAAAGGGTTAAATATATAACAAAACACCATTAAATCAGGTTAAAGTGCGTACAAAATTATAACTTTAAGAGAAAATGAATAAATAGCAGTTTAGTTACACAGAAACATAATAATAAAAAAGATGCATGTAGTCACACGCACAATTGAGTCATAAATAATCAACATAGAAATCGTAACACCAAACATGTGGCCCTTTTAAAACCAATCATGCCGGTCTTTAACAGGTTGAGCGCCACGGCGGATACCGGTGACTGTTTCACATTTTTCCGCCAGGCCATGGCGGATACCGGTGACAACAAACTCAGTTTGTACACTGGTGGGCGCTGTTACATGGCATTAGCCTATTCTGCATCACTGCTGTGGCCCCTGTGCTAATTGGCCTTATGAGCGTTACTTGATTTTTTTGTTTCAGTTTTTATTTTGAGCCCACGTCGTGCCTAGCAGAATCAAATAAATAAATTCATAGAATTGAATGATTGGACACATTGAATTCGAAAACTTTTATTTATGGAATACGAAATTACACAGTTTTATGTTCAATATTGAAACAATCAATACAAAAATGAGGCATACCAACACAGTCTTTACAAAATGTTGTCACTTTCTTCACTTTGTTTTTTTCAATCAAGCCTTGTTGTTTTTTTCTATAGCATCCTCTGCAGTATTTTCTATTTTCTCTGGCTTTTCCCGGCTTTCGGTCAAATATGTGCGTCATTTTTTGTTTTTTCCTTTGTGGAGTATCATTGATGAGATTTGCTTGTTCTTCATTCATAGCACTGGTTTCTCCAGCTAATAGTCCTTCAATGATATTTTCTCTGAATTTAGTAATCGATATATCTTTTTCAGATATAGCTTTGTAAATGAAGTGTGCGTTGACGACGGTGGTATCAAGTAACAATTCTATTGCAATCTTGCGATACCACTTTATTGTCCTGCGTAAAGCAGTGCTGTAGCTGGACATCTGGTCGGAAAAATCTATGGATCCTTTGCCTGCATTATAGGCGATTATCGCTTCAGGCTTATTTATGCTTCCTCATCACCTCAACTGTTTCTGCTGAGTGTTTAGTTGAAAGAATTAAAACGTCCCTCTTTTCATGCCAGCAAATGCCACGTTCATTCTCAAGTGAACAAACTTCACCCGTTTTCAGTTTTTTTGTCGTAACTTGTAGAGGATTTCCTCGTCTATTTGAACGCAGTGTTCCAATGAGGTGAGTCTTCCTATCCAACAACAGATTGGCAAGCTCCAAACTAGTGTAGAAGTTATCTGTCACTAGAGTGCGCCCTTGATCTAACAAATTTTGTGATAAATTCAGTACCACTGACGTTGGTACTGACTGTCTGCTGTCCCTCTCCTTGCCAGCATATATCTTGAGGTTGTATGTAAATCCACAGTCACAGCAGAGCTTGAAAACTTTAACCCCGTATTTGTGAGTTTTATTGGGTATGGTTTCATAATGAGCCTGCCTTGATATGGTATTAGAGTTTCGTCTACACATATTACTTCTCCAGGTGTGAATATTTCTTAGTACTTAGCTATCAGATCGTTTATCAGCAGGTGGATTTTGTATAGTCGGTCACCTTCTGGGCATTGAGAGTTGTCAGCAAAATGCCACATTTGTAGCAGAATTTCGAAGCGATTACGACTCATTGTCGATGGCGCGATTTCATTTTTATAGAGACGGTTCTTGCTCCAATAATCTCTCAATGTGTTCATTCGCACCATGCCCATGTAATCTAGAAGTCCCAGCATTTGTTTCAATTCAGATCTATTTGTTGGTGTCCATTTATGCAGTCTCGAGTTTGAGCTCACATCATTCAAATCACACAATTTTTGCGTAGCATACAAATTTGTTTGGAGCACCATTTTTTCGATTATCTCATCAGTGACGAATGCAGTATAAAAATCATAGGGAGTACACCCTACAAGGGCAGCAGCGTATTGTGGATTGACGCCCGAAGAACCCGTGAATTGAAAACATCCATGCTTTCCAGTAGGAGCCTTCCACACAGGTACACTGCCAGTTTTATAATTTGCATTAGATTCGCTTACCGGATCAGAACAGTCAGCTCTTTCAGGCTGGCTTATGATGGATGTAGATGGTTGTGAGATTAATTTTTCCGTCATTTCATTTCTTCCAGCAGATTCTTCATGAGTAAAGCTGTCAATCTCATAAGAGTTTCTTGATAAGAAAGAACAATTCGCTGTTTCTGGCTGCATGTTACTAGATGATGACGGCTGTGAAGGGTACTCCATTATGTTAGCTGTTTCATCTGTTTTATGATATTCTTCGTCACCGCTGCTATCTTCAGAAGAAGAAGGTAAATAGTGAGGATCAGCATCCGAGTTATCAAATGAGTCATCTGAATCGCCTGCGTAAAATGAAAAAAAAAATATATCGCTACATAACCTACATTGACACTTACTCAAATTGTTATCGTATTTTCAGAAGTTTTTTAGTTCATATTTATCTATTCTTTCACTTACCCTTATGTAAGCGTAGAGCTAATTCTAACAATTTCTTCCCGCGACTCATTATTTCACAGTTATTGAAGACAAAATATGTAATTACCACTGTTGTTGCACAGAATACAATGATATGCAGGTTACGACCGCTGCGGCCTGACAGGCTCATACAAGTCGCTCAGGCACGGCGGACACCCGTGTCCGACATGATTTTATGCTTTTTTTAGCGTTAATCTGGCATTAATGAGTAAATGTGCTTCGTAGAATATAATATTGAAAGCTCAGAAAACCAGATATGCTTTTGGTCCAGGAGGCGAAATTTTGAAATTTAGCTTGGCGCTCAACCTGTTAAGTAAATAAGCAATGAAACAATAAAGCAAATTACGGTACATATAAAATACAATAACAGTAAAATTGCACAGGTAATAAGGTAAAGGCGAGGAGAAAAGAAAACACACAAGGAATTGACAAGTACCCAATTGTATAGTGACAACTAAAGCACAAAATACATTGTAATAAAGCACATACAAAGAGAAATCAGCTCGCATGCAAATAATTCTACTTCAATAAACTGACAAAAAACTCATTAAAACAAAGCCTTACAAGGGTAAGTTATAAATAGATCACTAACATCGTGACCGATATATAAGTTTGAGTGCGTTAGAAAATACCGTGCTTCCTTCTCCGGTTACATACTCATCTCTACAACAAATAAATACAATAGAAATAAAAATTATAGGTGTTTAATGGTCTGGCTTGGGAGTGTGTACCAACTGGCAATTGCCTTTTACAATTAATAACCAGCGGCATCCTATACCCATTTACCAGCCACCTCTACACAATTATAAATATAACCAACAACCAACAATGCTAATTCGCACAAATACCAGAGGAGAGGGCTCTCTACTGTCTTTATTTTAGCAGATTTTAGCTTAATGAGTCAATTAATATGTTATATAGGCTGGTAAAAATGATTTGCTGCGAGCTTGTATTTATATAAAAATATATACTTACACGAGAATAAATATTCCCTTAATTGATCACAGACACAAATCGTTAACATACGCAGTTTACCCTCAAAGAAAAGACAACTTAGTGTTGGCGAATTCAAAAGAGAAATGTACACGCAACAATTATTTTAAAGACAAACTGTTTACCATGAAGGTATTTAATTAACCCAAAAATCGATCTGGCTCGATTGACACTCCAACTGTAACTGCCTTCTCCCCCGATTCAAACCTAACTATCATTACTCCCGAAATCAACCCCCGTCTTTCAAAAGTAATAAAAAAAAAACAAAAAACATTAATTTACGTTGGAGATATCTTTTAATCGCGACCCGTTCCGCCACAATTAATCATTAGATCAATGACATTTTTACATCAAGAGCGCGCATAAGAAATTCCAATGATTAGTTACGCCCTTTCAGTAAAGCATTTTTAAGCGTACACCTGCTACTCACCCCTCAACATGTGTTTCACAACCCTAGATAAATATCAGTTACAAACAATCCTACATTCCTTACATAATAATATATAAATAACATATTTTGAAAACATTAGCAAATTACGACGTATTATTAAGATATTAAAAATCCACTAATTATCTTTTCTATCGTGGTAACAATGGCGATTTGACAAACGTTTATTACAATAATAAAATTTTCGCTGTCCGCTACCTACAATACGCACTTTAGTTAGTCATAAGTCATAATTTACTACATCATTTATCTACGTATTTGACACCTTTGCTATGTAATTCAGTCAAATATCTTAAGGCTATGAATTAATTCTATATTAAACAAAAATAACACTATTTATTAAGAAGACGAATATGCACAATAGCACACGCTTCAAATTTTATTCATAAATTGCTTGTTTTAAAATGTTCCAACAATACACAATTCTGTACCAACCGTGAATATGTAAGTATGTTGACAAAACTGGTTTTTACAGAAAAGGCAAATGAAAGTTGTGAGCGTTCTCCAAAATTGAGATATTGATTTTAAAGTGTTTGGTGCCTACTGAGAGACCATCAGTACTATTTATCAACATACCAGAAGATTATTATTGCAGTAGCTGCAGTGAATATGAAATTTGATTGGCTTACCTATTTATTCACATATATATTACCACTTCTCACACCACTTATATACTTATTCATGTAAGATTATATCAAAAAAGAAACTATTCATGACAGTTTCTGTTGACTAGATTTTAATAATAGTTTGGAAATGACATTCCCTAATATTTGTAAATGTTAATCAGCAATTTTATCTGGGTCTGTAACTCGAAGATCGGTATCTTCGTCCGTTGTCTCGTTGTTTGTCTGGAGACCTTGATAAAAGTCGGGAATATTCCATCTACAAGTAGTAAAAATTCTAGCAGTGTCTTTTTTTTCTTGAAAATTGGTACCTGACCGATTGTGATAACCTGGACATTTATGTCTATGGACATTTATTTTTGCATGTTTGAATGACTTTTTTTCGTTCAGAGAAACTGTATTTTACTATACTAAAATCTCGAGTGTACTGAAGCTATTGGGTTGGTTACTATAGAAATTTCTCCCCGTTTAAATTCACTTTTTTTGTCAGTAGAAAACCTTTACCAAGGCTACTGATGCCAAGAAACATTTCTTTTTTCATCACGGTCACGACAGATTTTTCTTCCATAACATAACTAATTGACACCAGTCATTTGTGTAAGCCCCTTTTGACTTACGTCTATAAGTTAATTTATTTACCGCGGTTCTAGCTCAAGTGGTAGTTAATGGGTGGTGTTCTTTAAATAGGACTGATCGTTTGCTACCAGATTGTTCACTCTGATCAATGAACACTAAAAGAGTTTGATACACATATTTTGCTATATAAGTATAGTTTCTTAATATGCACACTTAAAACTAATTTATACATTCGATATATTTACATGTGAATAAATACTAACAAATAACGATAATCGAAATAAAACGTCCACCAATTGTTGGCCTTGGGACTGGATTGAGGAAAATTAAATAAAAATTCGGGTATATTTTAGGTACGTCCCTGTCTAGTAGCCACTGGGTGTGGGCATCTGGTTTTATACAGTTATCGCAACGTGATTTCGTGTTGGAAATATTTTTAGGAGATAAAACAGAGGTGAATGGTTTTAGTACCTGTTCTCTAGCTCATTCAGACAATCAATACTTTTAAAGTGATTTTCTCGGCTTGTATTTATACTTACAATTTTTGTGATAGAAATTTTGCTCGCATTTAACTAATATATTTACAGGCGTTTACAAATAGTAGCCGTCTTAATTTGTATTAGACACTAATTAAGGATAATTAAAATATTTTTTAATTATTTTTGTAACTAGTAGAGATTTTAATGCAAGAAGTTTGTGGTGCTTTCTCTGGCCTTGTTATCTTTATTAAGACACAATTAGCAATGGAAATGATGGTGTAGAGGGTGGGCACTGTATTCATACAGCGTGATCAAAAATACCCGACACAGCCGCTCTTAATCTACTAAATATAACCTTAAAATTTAAATTTGATGTTTAATGTTTATGAGTGGAAACAAAGAGGGGGGCTCTTAGGAAGCATGTCGTTAGTAACCATTTGCCGCACCACATATGACAGTACACCAATACTAAACAGAATATAATTGTAGTGTTACCCATAATTAAATCATGTTTAAATTTGGTTTTTTGTTCTTTGCGTAATTTCGAATAATTTGAGCGCTCCTAAACGTTAAACGTCAAATGTCAATTTTTGAGGTTATATTTAGTATGGGTGTACTATCACATATATTGCGGCAATGGTTGTTAACGACTTGTTTCATCAGAGAGCCCCCCTTGTTTTCCACTGATACACATTGAACGTCAACTTTCAATTTTGAATTTATATTTAGTATGGGCGCACTATCACATATATTGCGGCAAATAGTTACTAACGTCATGTTTCATAAGAGCGGCTGTGTCGGGTATTTTTGATCGCGCCGTAGTTATTTACAGGAGATTGAATACGGGATATTCTCGTATTGAATATTTCTTTGAGGGAACAAAGAATTGGTTTACCGCTTGGATATGTCATTCAGGCTTGGTGTGGTAGCGATGGAGATGGGTACTTGATGAATCTCTAACTCGGGGACGGTATAAGGTATTTAAACCTTCAGGAACGTTCAGTTTACAGGAATATTTAATATGCAGGCAGGCAGGATAACTAAACGTTTTACAGGTGTCGTTGTTAAAGAATGTTTGATACAGGATCAATCTTTTAAATCTGGGTTATCGCGACATGCGATCTAGGTCGGATCAGGTTTAGGACTTCAGATAAGAAGTATATTATCCCGAGCTGGTGTGAATGCGGTTTCAGGATTTCTGATAGGAAGTAAACTGTTAGAACTGGAACTGGTGGTTACGTTAAGTGGGAGAAAAATTTAATACTCCCTTATTTTATGTACCCTTTTGCGGACTGTCGCAATTTACGGAACGGTTGTGACCGAATTATTGGTGGTAGCGGGCGGCTTTGTCACTTTCAACGCTTGGACACCCTGCACGTTGTGGCCTGGGGCGGCGTGTTTGTGTGAGTTGGTGTATAATTATGTGCTGATTATCGATTAATAGATTATGGGCTCTCAGCCCGTTGCGCTGTTCAATCGATACCCTGGGGTCGGCAGAATTTAGGCAGTCAGCCTTTCTGTCCGACCGTATAAGTGGAAAACACATCAGGAATAAATACCCGGCGTGGCGTTGTCCACGGATGCATGTGTAGGGTTGTAAAATAAAACTTTCATGCAGGTGACCACGGATTGTAAGTAACAGCAGGCCCGGGTGTACCGGAATATTCTAAGGCGGACGGAGTTGAACAACTGAAGAATAGTCATGGGAATGAGAGCGTTTGTAGCGCGCCTCGCAGTTTTATTGAATGGGAAGCTAATTCAGAGATTGGTTGTTGAAAAAGTAGTGGGACTGGAGCGGACTGTGACGTAGCAAAATCTTCGAAACAACGTCGGATGGGAGAAAGATTTGTTATTTGGGATTTCTGCAATTTGACTAAAATTGATTCATTTACAAATTGATGCTATGCAAGAAGGAATTGTTTGTAACAGTAAATTGACAACAGTTAGTATTATTATGCTGCAATCATACACTTATTACAACACATATACTATCCAAAACTCATTACTTAACCAATTTCTTTTTTTACGTTTACAAGTATACACCCATGGTTTATATCTTGACTAAGGCTCGGTTCTCAACTAAAGTAAACCCGGTTCTTATCTAGGATAAGTGCGTCTCCGCTAAAATAATTTTGTTTCGTATACCCATTAACATGAAGGGTCTGTTTCTCAGCTGAAGTTTCTTGTCTCATGTAAGTGGAACTCCGCTAAAAAGGGCTGCTGTATAGGTTGGTTAAGCCGATTTCTTCTCAGCTAAAATGTGAAACTTTGCTAAAGGGCTGGTTCATATCTTGGCGAACGTAAGGGTGTGATTCTCAACTAAACTAGGTGGAGGTTTTATCCCTGATAAGTATGTCTCCATTAAAAGGACTGGCTTCTATCTTGGCTAAGATGAGGGTTCTTATTTCGCATAAGTGCACCTCCCGCTAAAAAGGGCCCCTTTTGTTTTGGCTAATATCAGGGTGTGCTTCTCATCTACAGGGAGTTCTTATCTTGGATAAGTGAAACTCGACGCTGAAGGACCGGTGTTGGCAAGGATTTCGTTTTCCATAGTAGAGTAAAGGTGGTTCACCCCCACTAAAAGGGTTGAACTTGGCTAAGGTGAGGATCTTAGTTAAAGGGGATTTTTATTTCGGCTAAGTGTATTTGTACTAAAAGGGTTGGTTTAAGTACAGGTTAACAAGGAAGGTTTGTTTCCCTACCAAACTAGGGGGTTCTTATCTAGCATACGTGTGAAGGTTGATTCATATCTTGAGGTGAGGGTTTACGTCTGTACTAAAGTAGAGGGGGTTCTTTTCTCAGATTTTTCTGCGGATCTTGGCAATTGTTCTCATCGGCAATTATTGCTATTTCTATGTAGAGTATTAAACGTAAGTTTGACACAACTTGTTTAAGATGAGTGTAAAACGCATTATGAGGTACTATCACTGTATTACATCCATCTGAAACTATTTGAACTGTGCAGGAGGGATATTTATCTCTTCAACGTATACTTTAAAAACACCATATAATAGTTTTCCAGTATAGTTTGGAGTACATTGCATAACTAATGCCAGTAACGAGTTTTTATTTCTTGTTTTGCACTCTGATATTGCATTAAGATTCTATTTACACTGATGTTTGTAGTTTTATCAACCATGATTGAGAAATTGACCTTTTGTAATACTGAAATAAATCCCTAATTTCTGTTTCGTGAAAGTGTTAACAAATTTGATTTGGATTATATAGGCGTGTTCACCTCTATTTCTTAGAAAATTATTTATGTTCGATCGGATTTTAAAATTTTTGCAAACTTTTTTATGCAATTGGGTCGTTTGATGTTTTTGCAGCTGATGTTTCTTGACATATGTAAGTTAAAAATAATGAACCCTCACAAACTGCAATACCACAATTCAATAGGAACTTTTCTCTTTGTTTATTATTTGGCACTTTTACAGCCCTGGGAAAATCTTCCATCTGTGTTTCTTTAATTGCGTTTTTTGTGGTGGAGGTCTGTTTACATCTGTATTCGATTCGTTTTAGTTAACATTAAATTGTTGTGGATACACAGCCACCAGCTATTTTTTCAATGAATTAAAATTGAGTACAATAAATCCTTACGAAGAATATATCACGAAATAATTCAGTACTACCGTAGGTCTAAAAAGTTCCGACTAGCAGTATTCACCTGCTATACAAGAAACTGATGTCGGCTACGACTTACAACCCAACCACGGGTCACATTAGTGCGTGTATTTAGTCGGGCATACACACTACTAATAATATCAGAATTTTTCATGTTTACTTATCCCTCACATTTTGTTAATTTAACAAATGAACCCCAAAGTATGAGAAAACTAACTGGTTGTCAACATTAAGTAATAAGATGAATTATCTGATAACTATACCAAACCTGTTAAGAATATAATACTAGAAACTTATATAAATTTATGACAGCTTTAATGGATTTATCACCACGTAACGCCACTAGCACGCCAGCTAATTAATATTGATAACGTAATAACTGTAAAATGTGTTATTCATTATTATTCGTTTAATTCTGTACAATTAAATATTTTAATTTAACAATAACGGAATATTATTAATTTGAGAACTGATAAAACCAAAATGGTTTGATTACATAAAAAAAAGGAAGTAAATTTCCTTCAGATCAATAAACTCTTAATATGATTAGAATATACACATTTTAACATGCACAAAGTATAAATTCGATATCTTTTGAAGGGAATAAAATAATGTTATTTTTTTTATCAAATTCAAGTCTTACGCTTTATGGTGCTTTTATCGTGAGGTAGTGATGGTTCCATATCGTCTCGTAGTGGTCACCAGCTGCCTGAAGCTACCTTCTACGCCTTTACGTGTTGTGGAATAGTATTATTCTCCATGTTCCTTAACTATCCTTTTTGGACCACGAATGCAGATTTTGGACAACAAATACGATTTTATTAAGTCTGAGTTAGCAAGCTGTACTCGGCGAAGATCTGTTTCAGTTTAACAATGTACTGACCTATTCATTGTATTATTCCCATTAATGGCTGATTATAACAAACTTTAATTAGTTTAAGTCAGTCGCATGGATCAGCGGCTTACTCTTTGTGATGTTTCGTCGTGTGCCATCGCAGTCAGCCTGGATCTTCTGTATTTACGTTGTGATGGTACAAGCAACAAATCGTATCAGATTTCATATCAACCTGTAGTAGTCGGACATTGTTAAATAATTTACTTATAGTATACTGTACTTCCCTTGGTGTTATAAATAATGAAAGTAAGATAATTAAGATAATAAATGAAGGGCTTTACAATTAAAGTGGCCTCGTGTTCTTATCATGAAGCACAGTATATTTAACAAATTTGTATTAACTCTATGTGAGGTAATTGTACACGTCCAAATGTGCGTGAAAAATAACGTCAACGAAATCGTCTGGTGTACGCCTTTGCCAGACCAAAATGTTACATAATGTTTGTGCACAAGTTGGGTTGTAATGTTACGAAGGACGTGCCTGTTTTCATTCTTCAGATGATGAATTGTTTAATCGCACATTTCTGGTGAGCAATTAACTTAATCATTTCAGGAAACTATTTTGTCCTCAAATTTGGTTTCCGAAAAATATTAATAGTGTTTTCAATATTCGGCGAGCAGGTGAGTGTACGTTTTTAATAGGGTTTGTTTCCTCAATTTTTCCAGCATTTTGTAAATACTCGGATATCCCACCAAAAGAATCTATAAGTATTCTGCATATTTTCCCTCGAGTACACCTATTTTCACAATATGTCGTAACATGAATATGTTCTTGCACTGTGTATCGCTGCATGGTAATGATTGTATTAATTCATACAAACTATTAATATCATAATATCATAATCAAAACAATGTTACTGAAAAACCCTTAATATTTTTCTTGGTGTTAGAACTGTTAATTTTACACACGCCAGATTATAAATAATAAAAATAAGATTAGGATAATAACATGGTTACCGGAAAAATGTTCTCCTAAATTTGTCATACCCATAATGGTCTGTTTTTGTAATTTAAAAGTTCTCTTCTCACTAGAAACGTGACCCTAGTTTATTGGTCGGTATCATTACGAAATTGATTAACGCATAATATGCTGTTTTCGTAATATTATATGATACCGACCTTAACATTGGCCCAAGTACATTTTGTGATAATTTATTTGCTATATAATCAGTATGAATACACTATGATAGCTTCGCACCAAAATATAAATTTAAATCTAATGCTTCGATGCTTAAACTATATTAATGAATTAAAACATGTTACCATTAAACCAATCTAAAGGTACTTGTGGTGGATCTTTTTTACATTATATTAACAAAGTTTTTGAAATTTTGAATTCAAATAATAATGGTGCGTCAACAGAGCCATGTGGGGCACCGTATGGCCTATTTTCAAAATCAGGTGATGGTTAATTCACAACAAAATATTGTTTCCTACTTGTCAATGTCAAAGAGGATTGCAGAAGAATTGCAGTCTCATGGTTTTTACTATGTAGACTGCAATCATTTTTTTCCGAATTCATTCAATTTATAGATAAATATAACTATTTAATGGAACAAATGTAATTATTATTATCAATGTCATGAAAAATTGGTTACAGAGAATTTTATTTCAACATTTCCTTCCAACAAGTAAACTTAATTAATAAAATAAATAAATGAAGTGCCTTACTAAATTTTTAACCGAAACACTTCATTACTGCATTCTAAATATTTTTAAAAGTTTTATTTGTACATTAACGGGAAGAGATTCTTTTGTTGTGTAAAAACGTTATGTTACAATCTGTCAGGAGTTTGGGAAGTTAACAGCTAATCAAAATTGTATGCAGAAATCAACCTTTGGAATAATAAGATAAATTTTGCATTATGAGATATATACGAAAGCAATCAAGCTTTTAAAAGACTTCGATATTGAAAAGCTTCTCCGTTGAGTATTAAATTACACACTTCTCAATAATTTTAACACCGAGGAGTTTTATAAATTACTAATAACTAATTATTGATCTTCTATTTATAAAAGAATACATAATTATAAGGTAAGGTAGACGTTTATTATGTTTATTAAATTTTAATGCCTTATATGAAACTTTATTAAAACTAGCACGACTTAAGTTAAGTACTGTTATAATGACATTTTATAATTAGGTGGCGGAGGAAGTGAATAATTATGATAATTTAGACGCATTAAAACCTTTTAGTTTTATATTGAAACTGCAGTTTTATATGTTTATGTTGTTAAAAGTGGTATATCTTTTTACTTTCTACATTTTTTATAGCAACATCATTGTATAATAATCATAATATATAATAATCATATAGTACACATACCTAGTAAATTACTTTTTGTAATTATGTACTAATTTAAACATGTCAAAAGTATTGAATCTTTTTTAGGGTTCCGTACCACAAAAGAAAAATTGGAATCCTTGTAAGATAGTAAGAAGTTTGTTCTTGGTATAACACACTTATTTCCCTAGTTAAAATGTATGTATTGGTCATCGTCATATAGTTTGCGTTATTTCGGGCTCTAACTTCATCGCAATGGTTTTTAGTGGTATGTGTAGATTCGATGTAGCTATCAGAAGAGAGAAATACATTAAATATGCTAATACCTTTTGTTTATATTGGTTTCTCAAGATGATCTTCGGCTTCTTCTGCCTCATTGCATCTTGGATGTCGTACTCCCATGTTCCTGCCATGGCTGGATTGGGATGCGTCGAGACCACCTCTTTTACGTTGATTGCGTTTTTTTTTTTGCGAACTACAGTAGGCTGGGTATTCTGAGGTCTTTCTGTATTTGGTCGTTTTTTACATACCATGGTGTTCATTGATATTCTTAAAAACTTGTTCTGTACCATTTGAAGTAATTTGAATATGGACGGTACGGCGTAGACCGTGTAGAGCCTCATCGGCCGGATTAGCGCTTTGTAGATCAACAGTTTTCTGATCGTTGACGACACACTGTTTTTACCTATCAGTGGGTAGAATTTCTTAATTATCGCGTATTTTTGGAATTACTCCACGGGATGTCTTGTCTGAACATGGTGATGTTGCGGTTCGATGTCGCTCGTCTTTTAGAGAAGAGGATGGCCGCGCTCTTTTCCGGATTGTTGGTAATGAGCCTTTTTTAATACCATTATTCGACATCATCCGACGCCCTCTGCAGAAGTCTGTCGACTTGGACGAGGTTGATGGATTGAGCGAGGACTGCGGTATGGTCCGCATTGGTTGCGAGAATGGCGCCTTTGGTTTTTCGGGATGGTTTATGGACGATTGTAAAGCGAGTAAATTCTGGCAAGAACATTTCGGAAAGCTGTACAGCAGTGAGGAAAGTAAGACTGAAGGGTTAAATAAGGAGAATATTGAAGGAGTGATGAATGAAACTGAGAAGGATATTGGAATAAATGAGGTGGAGAAAACGGTAGCAAGGTTGAAAAACGGCAAGGAAGCAGACGGAGATGAAATCACTAGTGAAATGCTACAGTATGGAGGTGCAAAGTTTATATGAGGATCATCTGAATTATTCAATGTATGTGTGGAAAAGTGCCAAGGGATTGGAAGAGCGCCATCATTGTACCACTGTATAAGGGTATGGGGAACAAGAGTGATCGCAAGAACTACAGAGGAATAGGTTCGCTCAGTGTGCCTGGTCAAGTATTTGGAAGAATACTGATTGATAGAGTACGAGAAACTACACAAACTAAGATTTGGGATGTGCAGGGTGGCTTTATGTCAGGGAGAGTTTAAAAAGGAAGCTGTACTGTGCGTTTGTAGATCTGGAGAAAGCATACGACAGGGTGAATAGGTAGAAATTGTGGGAAATACTAAATGAATATGGCGTAAATAAAGGTCTAATAAACGGAATAAGGGCAGTATACAACGGTAGTCGGGCAAGTGTTAGGGTGAGAGGGGGTGTGAGTGAATACTTTAATATTGAGCAAAGAGTGCGACAAGGCTGTGTGATGTCACCGTGGTTGTTCAATGTATACATAGATAAATGTGTTAGAAAAGCATGTACCGATACAAATGGTGTAATGGTTGGTGACGTAAATGTACGACTTCTGGTGTATGTAGATGATACAGTCTTACTAAGTGACAGTGCGGATGAACTACAAACTGCTCTGAGGAAGTTTTATCCAGTCTGTGAGAGCATGAACCTAAAGGTAACCGTGAACAAAACTAAGATTGTGGTGTTCAACAGCGAAGGTGGAAAGGAGAGTAGAGTATTTATTCTGCAAGATGAAATTATGGAGCAAGTCGACGAGCTAGTATATCTGGGTAGAATGTTTACTACAATGGAGGGTGAGATTGGGCGGAGGGATAATGAGAAACGAAAGTATGAGCCTAACTGCAAAACGAGCAATCTATAATGGCGTGTTTGTCCCATCAGTACTGTATGGAAGTGAGACATGGGTATGTCAAAAAAAGCATGAAAGAGAAATAATGTATGACTGAGAAGGAGTAAAACGAGAAGGGACCAGATAAAGAATGACTCCATAATGAAGGAGTGTGGCGAGGAAAAGACGCTGATGGATAGATATAAAAGTTAGTATATTACGTTGGTTTGGTCACATTGAGAGAATGAACAGCGGAAGATTAACGAAGCAAATATATGTGTATGAGATTAGAGGTAAGGCCGTGTCTGGTAGGCCGCGTAATGTAGTAGAATGTATGATAAGATAAGGAGTTTTAAAAATAAAAGGGCATGTCGGAGACAATGTATGAATCTTGTGGAAGCTAGGGACGTATGTGGAGATAAGAAAGCATGGAGAAAGATTGTGAATGAAAAATAAATAAGAGGCAGGGATTGTTTTTCTACCCCGTAAGGGAATGGCGTGAAGGTTAAGTTAAGATATTGCAAAAAATAGGTTAAATAAATAATAATAATAATAATGTCTTTATTTGGACACTAAGAATATACATAAGCTAAATGACCAGCTGCTATGCGGATTACGATGTCCAAAGGGTGAAGTTCACTTTCGGGATGCTAAATCCGTCAGAGCTCTTCCACTTGGCCCGACAAATTATAATTTCCAATAGACGGATGAGCTGAGTATGAGTAATACATGCAATGAAAAAGTTTTAAATAAGGAAATGAAATGACAATAGAGATGAAGTGGGACGTGTATATATGTAGTAACTTAACGGTGTCTAAGTGCACAGCAGGTTTTTACGAAGTGTTTTTTTAAAATTAGTTGGTGAAAGATGGTTGATACTCGGCGGAAGTGAATTATATAAATTACATACATTGTATGAAAAAGATTTTTTAAACAGCTCTAAATTATGTTTAGGAACAGTAATTAAATCCTTCCGCCGTATGTTGACATGATGTACATCAGTACGAAAGCAAATCTTATTATACAGATATGGAGGTGATTTATTCATTATAATTTAGAGTGAAGAAGTCGACCTTGTTCCATATTAAGCCAAGGAATAGCTGTTAATTTATGTGAGATACGATCGTATCGTTTAAAACCATCAATTAAACGCACGCACGAGTTTTGGATAACCTGTACTCTCCTAACAAGTTGTTTAGATAGACAACTGCCATACACAGCACTACAAAAGGAAAAATGAGACCAACACAAGAGATTTGCACAATAAAATTTTCGAAGATTGGGAATAAATCAGGAGAGAGGGGTGAACCTTGGGGTACTCCAGTAGTAATCCTTCTTGGGAAGGACCTGCAGTATTGCAGCTTCATCGTGAAGAATCTCCTGGATAGGAAGAAGCGCATGAGTGTGATCCCGTGCTCCAGCATTTTATGAAACAGTCCGTGATGCTGCGCTTTGTTGAACGCTTTGGCGATGTCCAATAACAATCCGCCGGTATGCTTCTTTTAGTTGAAACCATGTGCGACGTGTTCGACAACACGGAAGGCTTGTTGGGTGGTAGAGTGGTTTCTTCGGAATCCGATTTGTTCGTTCGTTAAGGCCTGCAATTTATTTGTTTCTTCTTGCAATCAGACTAGGATAATCTGCTCCAAAACTTTACCCATCATCGGCAGGAGGCTGATAGCTCTGTAGTTTTGGGGAATGGTAGCGTTTTTACCCGATTTCGAAATGATCACCGTGTCGGCTTCTCGCCATTTGATCGAGAAGTACTTCAATCGAAGTTTCGCGCTCTAAAATGTATGTATGTAACATTTTGTGTGCTTTATAAAGCGTTTCGTTTGCCGGATTTAATTTAAAGGCCTAAAAAAAATTTTTTTTCAGTAAAATGGATTAAAAAGGTAGCTGAAAGTATTCAAAAATTAACGTTCAGTCTAATTTGGGTTTCTAAAGGTATGTTTTTGAGGTTACTAGGGTTAGTGAAGGATGTTACAATTTCAATAATATTAAATAGGTATCTCTGTTGTTAATGAAATCTAAAAACTACTTTTGCACAGTATTTTCCTAATTTCTCAAGGCGAAAAAATTGTTTTGGGTTATATCCGAATATGCTTTATTTTGAGTTTCTACAATCGCCTATTTGTGAAGATGGAAAAAAGGAAAAGGAAAATGTTTTTAATACTTTTTAGAAAATGCTTCATAAAGCTTTACATACCAAGTAATTTGTTTAAATCGGGAGTGGGGTCTATTTTGGTACCAATCGATTTAACCCGCTTAAGAAGGGTATGGTGTGTTTTTAAAGTGTTCTACCTGTACGGCTAATTTTTAGTTGAGTAGGATGATTTACTGTTTAGTTCTACCAATCATTAAAATGTGAAATTAGAAAAAGAATCTACTCTTGTTTTGTTATGCTATACATAACCTCTTTTTCTTTACCAACTTTTAAAATTTACGTTGCACTTTTCACTCATTGGGTCAAAACATATTAATGGGTTTTAGAAACTCTTTGTTTTACAACGATGGTAAGAGTGCTTTACAGTAGTTTAGGACGTTTATCATTATAATCAGCTTCATATGTATGTGAATTTTAAGGAAAGGTTGCGATTAGTATTGCTATTAATAGCGTTTTACAAAATATAACATCGTTCACATAACAAACAAAATACACCCACGTACCACACAAAATTAAAAAACACTGAACGCGTTTCAATAGCTACGCTATCATCATCAGCGGTCGATTAGGGCGGTTCACATAAATCAATTGATATTTACGACGAGATAGTAGGTTAATACTTGCACGAAAAATTGGAACGGAATTTTGGGAGACAACTATGATTTTTGTATGGGTTTTAGAAAAACAAAATAGTTATAGGTAGTTGCGTTACAAATAAGGGTCTACAAATCTTCTCTTAAGATTTATTGCAGATAGATTCAATATTTCAAAAATCTCAGTATTGTGTAATAAGTGAGGAAGATGCAGTAAAAATTTTAGCTAGTTTTATTGCATTCACACTGCGTTTGATTATATAGTAGATAGTAATAGTTTCTGTTTTGTGGAAAATAAAATCATTTTCCGATGTGCCATAAATGGGTACCACGGAAGTATTCGTCCACCCAAGGAAAATTCGGCTTCTTGTGTAAATCGAAAGGTAATGGCTTCTATAATTTTGCAAGGCGTTTGTCATCACAACAACATGTTCACGGATTTCTTTATAGGATATCTCGAGTTTAGAATACAAACTTAATTTGAATCTCATGAACATTAAATGAGACATTAGTATTGTTCATCAGTGTTTTAAAGCATTAAACCGATATCAATAACTCGTCGCGTACTTCAATGTGTCTGTTGTTGATTAAAATGAGTGGTTGATTGATTGCCTCTCAACAGTTCTTCGAGAACGGCCAATGTTTCCGCTCTTTACCAGTTTCATTGATATGGTCTTTAACATTCTTATGAGTCCGTAATAAGCTTTTCCAATGTTTTGATGTTAGTTTCATGCGTACGAAGTAGACTTGTGCGTCCATTCACATTATTACCTATCCTACTTTAAAGTTGCATGTGTTACATCACGTTCACATAAACTAAATTGCCTAATTTTCCCAAACGTGTCTCTTCATAGAATTCGTTTTCTCTAATTCGAAGAGTTTCTAAAAGCCGCAAAACTGCAGGCTTGGACCAGTTGGCATTTACGTTCAGTGGGGTTATCCGAAGGGCTACCCTCTATCGCAACAAAGCATTCACTCTCGAGTCGACCTGCAGTAGTTATATTTAAAAAATTAAATAAGTATACCAAGTAATTACCAGAGAGAAATATTTATCCTCTCCAGGATAACGTACATTATTTGGTCCCACACTTATTAAATACTACGAGTTCGAACAAGGTTTAGGATTTTAAAACACGGTGGGCTTCATGCTCAACTGTTTAAAAAACTCTATTTTGCTTGGTCGAGTACTTGAACAATACGGAGCTAGTTGGAGTTGGGATAACACAATCTACTTAGTATTCGGGAGGTTTTCAGGGGGTTTTCCTCATATACATATAGTGGCATGATGTTGCTTATACGAACATCATGTGCGGCTTTTTAGGCGAATGCCGAGGTAGAGTCTTCCCATTCAATCCTATCCTGACCGCCCATTCTTAATCCCACCATATATATATATATATATATATATATATATATATATATATATATATATATATATATATGCTGGGAATCCATCGCTGTGGCTGAATGAGCGTGGAAAGATCGAGTAGCCCGCCTCTCCTTTGATTGTGTGAACAGTTGTTCGCGCACTTCGATGAAAACAGCCATTTTTAATTTGTTGAAATATACTTTTATGGCGTTTTAAAATTACTTGATGCAGTGTTGTGGTTGTTTAGATAATGACTGTGCTTTGTGTATTAATGACAACCAGGTTACGTTTCGTTAGGACGGTGAGCAAAAACCATCCTCAAATTTACCTTCCTAATTATATTTATGGTTTTTCTATATGTAACCTGATGTTGAACCTAATATACTTTCTAAAGGCACTCGTGGTACTTGGTGAAGACGAGACCTCTCATATTAATGATGTTGTTAACTTGTTCTATTAATTGAACAATGACAATTTGATATCTAGTGAGTCTCAAGAAGAGAATGCCGAAGAAGTGGAAGTCGAGTATAACTGGGAAGCGGTTGGAAAGTCTAAATTATTTACGGACTTTAATTACAGTCAACTATTCGGGCCGAAAACAGTTCCAAGCAATTTTCGCAGTCTTATTGGTTACTTTTCCTTGTTTTTTCTAACCTGCTCTTGGGACTCATATCATCAAACAAACTGAAGTATACGCCGCACAAAGAAATCAGGGTATATCAATTGACCTTTCTGATTTCTGGTTTTATTAAATATTGATGCTAATTACGACAAATTGTATAAAGTTCGTCTGCTTCTAAATTTATTGTCTGAAGAATTATCCCAATACTTTTCTCCATCGTGTTATAAATCAATTGGCAAAAGCACGTTTGCTTTCAAAGGACGATCGCGAAAACCTAAAAGACGAGGATTCAAAATATGACTAATATGTTGTGGTGTGCCTGGCTATATTGTAGCATTCGATGTTTATGCCGGAAAGGATGAATAGCGACCTGCAGATATAAATTTAGGCGAGTTTGCCGTCCATATAAATAAATGCTGCTCTGGAATGTTTCTATTATTGTCTTTTTTTTTATTTTTTCATATCGATACTGCTGTTAAAACTATTGCTAGCGAAGAAATTATTTGGCTGCAGAACAATTGGACAAAACAAGAAATTATTTCCCAGACCATGAAAAAAGCTAAGTTTAATGCAGGAGAATTCAGTTCAGTACAGACAGGAGATAATAGCATTTCACAGTGATAGTATCGTAGCAAGACATCTATTTGTGTCGCGAGTACGATGCACAATTCAGCGGATACGACAAAAATTAAAATAACAAACAAGGCGCTACGTGTCCTAAACCTATTGCCGATTACAATGTCTACGTGGAAACTGTTAATTGTGTGGATCAATTATTCGGAGTGTAGGTGAAAATCTAGAAGGCGGTGGCTGAAGATCTTTTATTACTTTTTGGATTGTTCCGTCGTCAATAGTTATATAATCTATAAAGAGACAGTGAAATTAAAAAATCTGAAGCGTGCAAGCCAACTAACGTTTCGCTCAAATTTGGTGAATGAGCAGTTTTTGTTCAAAAAGCTGACAGGATTTGCTAGAAAAAATTATAACCCTACATAAAGTAGAGAACACTGTCAGACTCTGCGATGTAGGAGTACATGTACAAAAAAAAATTGAAAAAAACAAGATGTGCATCTTGTAGCACAAAAACAAAAAAGAAAATGAGCGATCTTTTATGTGAAAAATGCAACGTTGCCTTGTGCAAAGACTATTTTGCCACATTCCATAACAAATAGGTAGAGAAAGTATGAGGAAAAACGAGAAAAAAATCAATTTTGTTATTTCTAGGAATTTATTTGGTTTATTTTGTTATGGTATGAAGTTTAATTTATCTTTTCGTTTTGAAATGTCATATCATTATTTGTCATACATTTGTAAAAAATAAATAGTTCGTGAGGCAGCTTAGTTATTTTTATTTTTAAATCGTGACATTATTATCTCAGTGAACTAAGATATTGTTTAGGATTGGGACCATAATATCCCATCAAAAATTTTGGGTAGTTAAAAAAATTAATATACCGGGTGTACGGAGCCGGTCTATCTCGACCATGGTGAGTTCTATAGGTTTGGGGAAAAAATCCTTATAAGGAAAACAAGTAAGAGAAATGGCTGGGAATTATCTTGAAGTTCGTAACTCGGCCGATAGGGGGCGTAACTGTTACAAAGAAACAAAATTCATGCTATCTCGGAAAATTCGGTGACGAGCTATAACTTTGAAAATATCATTTAAGAGCTTTGCGACGTTTTCCGTAACTCTCATAAAGGAGGTGGAGGCCAATGAATTTTCTAATATTTACATTTCAATATCTCCTGAAGCACTCAACGGATTCGAATATCGTCTGGTTTGAAAGAGCAATTTATAGTCTTTTGAAGGGTGTTTTTTGTTGGAACGTTTAGTTTTAACCAAATAAACTAGAGGATGCTCTCCAGCGATTACACATTTTTGTGATTTTTTGGAAAAAACTAATAAATAGAACGGTACCACTTATTTGACGCACCGTTACTCGGCTTAAAATTACCCAAATTTCGTAGAAAAAACCGCTGCTACAATTTAGCTCTGGACCAACTTGATATCAAATCCCATTGGATTTATACACATAAATAAAAAAAATATATATCCCTTTACCATGAATATAAAATTCATAATTAAAACTTTTCATATGTTACTATTAATATTAAAATTAAAAATTACATTAGTTACGTGTTTGTTAGGTGTGAAACCTTGGCGACATTGTGGGCTTACTTAACAAATGCATAAATAGTAACTGTATATATGACAATTTACCTTAACAAGCAGTTAACGTTTAAATGCATATAAAGTTTAATTTGAAAGGAATTCTAATCTCTCGGTAGCTCAGTTGGTTAGAGTTAATGTCTAGATAACATGAGGTCATGGGATCGAATCCCATTCGAGAGAATCTTTTTATGTATTTATACACGTATTTAAAAAAATATATCTCTTCCATAAATATAGAATTCTTAATTAATGCTACTTTCATATGTTGTTTTATTGTAACTAACTTTAATAGATTGATTTTTAGAATTTGAGTAATGATATTTCAGAATGCACGCAAGTTCTCTAATTACTGTTAGAAATATCGCCATAAATTATTTATTTTGCAGTCGAAATGGCTTAGGTATTAAAAATACCAAACTTTTATATTTTGTTGAGTTGAAAAAAACTGATTAATTACAGTTTTCATGGAATTTTAATATCTCGTTTTTACTTAAAAAATAGAACTAAAGCGGAAGTGAATTGAATTAAAATACTAAAAGCAATCTAATCCAGATGACCTGTATTGTAGCAGTTAAGTGCCGGATATTTTATATGCAGTTAATTCTTAGTAATTCAATTTCAAAATCTTTTCTACATAGAGGTGAGCCTCAAGGTTCTATTCCGACCCCGCGATTTTTTTTCATTATTCAAAGATCATATGTTTTATACGATTAAGTGCGTTTGTTTGATGCGCTTGAGTGGTTTCAAATTATCAGTAATTAGCGTACTTATACATACATCTTTATTACATAATTCGGTATGCACAGAATAAAATTCTTTTCTCAACTTATTATTTTACTACAATTTTGTTCATAGTAAAAGCTAAATAAGAAATATTTCATTTTATTTTTTATCACTTTAATTTTAATTTAAAAATTCAAATATTCTTTATCTGGTTAATTAGGATTCCTTGTATATTAGAAGAAGTAATGGAAATAAAAAGTGGTTTAAATGTATGAAAGAAATTCTTTATTTTACTGCTACTCATTTAAAATTTTAATATTTCGTCATTTATAAGTATAAACGAATACGGGCATTCTTGAAATTAACGATTTGAACAATGTTTAGGATGAAAAAGATTTGGCAGCTGCAGATGCAGAAGGAGTATGGAGCCCGGATATCGAACAGAGTTTTCAAGAAGCATTGGCAATTTACCCCCCATGTGGAAGACGGAAAATAATACTCTCAGACGAAGGAAAAATGTACGGTAAGTGAACAAAAGCTTGCAATTTTAGAGATTTATAAAAAAATTGCTTTATTTTTCTTATCCAGTTTGTCATTGTTAATTTAACTCTTGGTAACGTACTTTAAGAACAAATTTTTATTTTCGAAAAAGATTTATTGCCAAGATTCTCAAACATTTAAACACAATAATTTTCAAGTAAGTTGATGTGTAGAAGTGTCCAGTTGTCATCAACTTGACCCCTCCTTCATGCTTGGACATCGTGACGGTCAATATCTTTACAGCCTGCGCCTTGCATTCTAAATTGTTGTCCTTGCTCCGTCTTCATATTTTCATTTAAAATTAATGCGATATCCTTTTTTATTCGAAATTCTTTTTTGCCTTTTGGTCTATTTCAATTTTCACGAGCGCATGAATTTAGGAAATACTGAAGAGTTAGTTGATAATGTAGAAAATGAGAGGATCATTGGAAAGGGATAGAAAGGATTTCGAGCTACTTATATTTCTAAAGCCATTCAAGATGATCGTTGTAATTTTTATTGAATTGTTTTGTAAATTCTATTCAAATACTCGTGACATGAAGTTTTAGTTAAATAAAAATTTGCCAGAACAAGAGGGACACATTAAAAACATTAATAATTTATAAATTCTGTCATAATTATAAGTATGTAGTTTACTTATCCGGAGTACAAAAATAAAATGAGTTAGTGTACTGGGTGTCCCACATAAGATCCTCTATCCCCTTATCTCGAAAGATATTCTGGTTAGGAAAAAAAGTTAAATACAAAGTGTTATGTTTTTAAGGGACCTTTTATATTATATTCCTTTCACGTATACAGGGTGCTCAGTAGAGGAAAAAATATAAGTATATCATATTTGGTGAATCTGAAATTGTTATATTACAAACAATATCACAATATATAATTCTAGTTGTTTACTTTGGCTACAAATTATACAGGGTGATGTCAGAAATTTGCCTCTATCGGGATATATAAAATCACCTATGTCGATAATTTTAAATGGAACACCCTGTATATCATTGCGATTTCGATTGTTCACAAAAAATTAAGGTAACTTTGTATAAAATAGCCTATACCCATCTCTAGCCGTTTAGCATTTTTTATGCAATAAAAAATACATTTCGCTTAAATTTAATGAAGAAATACGTTACAAATATTTTTTAACGGGATGACTAGTAGATTTTCAACAATATACTGTAGTTTATAATTTTAACTAACTATTTTCTGGGAAAGTCATTCACTACAAATCGTAAAATTAAACCAAATATTGCATGTAATCAAAACCAACTAACGCTGCAAAATCAAAATTGCCATGGAAAACAAATAAAGTGCTTTGGAAACCAACGTAAACAAGAATTGTCAAATAATAATTTTGGTTTGTTGTGCGTTAAGTTTATCTTTAGCTTATAATGTTTTATAGTGCCGAAGAAAGGTTAAATTTATACCAGTGTTATCTCCAAAATAACAAAAGCATTGCACTAACTATTAGAGCATATCGTCAAAAGTATCCGGAAAGAGGAATACCGGAAAGAGGAATACCGGAAAGATCCATATTTGGGCGAATTGAACGAGATCTCGAACAGCATGGTGTTTTAAAATATGCAAAAAGAAATAAACCTAAAAATATTTTGGATGATGAAACGCAATTAAATATATGTTCGCATTTCGAAGAATTTACAGAAAATTCCATCAGAGATGCAGAAAAAGACTTAAATATTGCTAGAACTAATATCCATAGGACGCTGGAAATAAATAATTACAGGGCATTTAAGTTCGCTAAATTACAACCTAACGATCATATTCTACGCTTGGAATATTGTAACTTAATGATGGATCGTCATTTTCGTGACCCTAATTTGTTTAACAAAAGTTTTTGGACGGACGAAGTGATATTTACTACCTCAGGAATACTTAATAGAAAGAATACTCACTATTGGTCTCAAGAAAACAAAAACAACATTAAAACTATACAACATCAAGGTTGCCGTAGTGTTCATTGCCGGTGTGCGATTTACAGGAATCAAATAATAGGTCCTCTATTTCTGGATAACCATTTAAATGGTGCGAGGTACCTGGATCTACTGGCTAACAATATCAGACCGTTACTAGAGGTCAATGGTAACATAAATAATATTATTTACCAAATGGATGGAGCACCTTGCCATAACACCATTCAAGTAAGAAATTATTTAAATGAAAACTATGCAGAGGTCGTTGGGTGAAATGGAAATATTCGTTGGCCTCCGTGGAGTCCAGTTTTGACCGCCCTGGACTATTTTCTGTGGGGAACATTAAAGGATAAATTCTATAAAAATAAACCTTAAGATGTTGATGATCTCAGGAATCGAATAAGGGAAGAAATTCAAAATACCAATGAAAGTGCTGCAGTAAGAGACGCCCTAAGAAAACTAGAAGTCATCTACACAACTTGTATTGCCCAGAATGGAGGCCATGTAGCACATTTACTTTAATTTTCCGTTTTGTATTAGGTATATTTTATTGGTTCTTTCGTTATATGTATTTGTTTTGTTTGTTTTTACATATTAACTAATTTGTACTTAAATGTTCACTATTAACTTAACTTCTTGCTACTTACTTAATAGTTCACAAAACTTATCGTATTGTTAAATTTCATTTGTTAAAATATCGTAAGTCGTTGGTATAAAAGATTAAATATTATTGTTATATCGAACATAGATATTTCATTTTACCGATCATTTAGGAGAATAATTTTCCCAGAAAATACAGACATGTTAGTTAAAATTATAAACTACAGTATATTGTTGAAAGTCTAATACAGTCAGCCTGTTAAAAAATATTTGTGACGTATTACCTCATTAAATTTAAACGAAAGGTATTCTTTATTGCGAATAGCGAATATTTTCTAAACGGCTAGTGATGGGTATAGGCTATTTTATACAAAGTTACCTTAGTTATTTGTGAACAATCGAAATCGGCAATGATATACAGGGTGTTCCATTTAAAATTATCGACTTATAGGTGATTTTAAATATCCAGATCGGATCAATTTCTGACACCCTGTATAATTGGTAGCCAAAGTAAACAACTAGTATTATATATTGTGGTATTGTCTGTAATATAAAAATGGCAGATTCACCAAATATGATATACTTATATTTTTTCCTACTACCTTAAATATATACGTTTTTAGCAAAAAAATAAATAAAACGACAATTAAATCCTAAACGACGAGAGATAGCTATATAATATCTTATTGAAAGTCATCCTTATTTTTTATGAGGAATCCATATCCAAAATAATATACAGGGTGTCCCATTTAATTTTTAAGAGTTGATTCCTGACATGAAAAACTGAGCACCCTGTATACGTGAAAGGTATGTAATATAAAAGTTCCCTTAAAAACAATAACACTTTGTACTCCTAAACAGAATATCTTTCAAGATAAGGGGATAGAGGATCTGATGTGGGACACCCTGTAGAGACAGAACAAAATTTGTTAATGTGCAATTAAATGGAACTTATGACAATATATGACTTTTTGAAGAAAGTAAAGTAAATGAATAATTACTACTTGCTTAGTGTGGAAAATTACGTACTTAACATAACTGTAAATGATTTTTTTCGGTACTTACTTAACACACACACTATATATGCGTTTTGTAACAAATAATAGATTGCAGATGCGGATTTTAATAAAGGCATAAAGCGACTAAAGTTTCAAACCAAATTGTAAACGATTTGTACAAAATTCTTCAACTGCATTTCGTACACATTCTGTTGTACTTTGTTTTTTAATACAATTAAAACTAAGTTTTACTTAGTTTAAGCGTAGCTTTCTATATAGTTTCTAATTGACGTCTGATTTGAATAAAGGGCGATTTTTTATATTATCTACTTAGTTATATGAAGGACTCACGAAACTTAAGCTATATTTTAGTTTCACTTGACTTCCTTCAACAGCAAGATACTTATTTGTTTCTAATCAATTACTTCATTCTGGAAGAAAAACATTCTTTTGCAATGTCAAAATAGTATATTAAGAAACTAATTTCATAAGATGCGTTCTTATTACACGTTTCTTATACTGTGTTTTCTATTTTGTGTATTTATGTTGTCACCTTGTAATATGACAAGTTCATAGTTTTGAATTGGCAACAATGGTATTTGCTTGTTTAACCCAGATATGCCCATACAATTTTGCCTTTATGTATGTGGCGTATATTTTAGGAAATGTTATTTTGGGTTATTAAGAAATAAGATCCATGATCAAAACAAACTTATATTTTCAAAGAATACAAGAAACTGGCTGTACTATATGTAGTACAGTGGGAATTTGTACAACTATTCACTATACTACGACTACTTCTAAAAAAAAACTTAATTGTTCGTATGATATTGCACAAAACATTTCACATGTAACCATTTATCGCATTTTTGACTCTTTGTTTTGACCCTCTCATGGCCAACAACGCATCTTGTCTGTTTTTCTTGAGGAATTATTTTTTTTCAGATAAATGGGCCTTGGCCAATGTTTGTTTTTATTTTGGGTTAAAAGGGTTACAGCAATACTTCTTCGAAATTCCAGTTGATCGAGTCCTCCTCGTTGATGTCAGTGCAAATTCCAAGCATTAGGTACGCTCATGTCGACACAATGTGCAACACGTGGAAGTTCTATATAAACTAACATTCTGGTCGCATCTGTCCACACCACCCATATTTGCATTGTATAGCTTGACAATGTGAGGCTGAGGCTGAGAATATATTTTGCTTTGATATTTTTGACAACTTTTAACAAAATTTTATACTTTTCTAGGATTCTTTTCTTTTCTTTCTGAGAATATCGCTTCACAGAATGAACAGGATTTACTCCTACTGCATTAAAGCATAGAGTTACATTGTTATCATGCCACTTCACCAGAATCAGTGACTGATCTTCAACACTTGTAATCATAGAAGCCACGTTGCTCTTTTTTCATTAGTTTAGAATCGATTAGAGGAGATTTTTCAACTCTATTTTCACGTAATGTCCCGGTAGCGTTAACGTTTTTTTCTGACAAGAGTTAAACTAAAGGCAATGTGGAGAAGAAGTTATCAAAAAAGATGTGGATCTGCTGATCTAGCCATTTCTTCCTCAGTGAATCGGTATGTTCTAAAACCACGGCCGATCCTACTCCGTATTCTTTGTATTTGTCACATATATTTGTTGAGGTACCTTGATACGGTTCAAACCAATTCACGTACCCCAAACGTGTTGCTCCAACCCAAAATTTGTAGCCATACCGTATTTGTATTCAAATTTATTTCTAGAAATTGCTTTTGATACCAGGGAATTTTGACTATCTCTCTTGTACTCCCAATTCATACGATGTCCTGGTACTTGAACATACTCACTAAGAAGGAGCACACCCAGAGAGCACTTTATTTCTGATAACACGTGTCTATTAATAATTGAAGCTGACGTCATGTCAAATCTAGGAAATTTCTTTGCTTAGTACTAGCAACACTGAGAATTATATTGTAAAATCTATCTTTTTTTCCATAGTCGCACGTGTCTGTTTTTTATTAGCTTTTATTATAATTGTTCTTCCATTCTTCATTCCTGTATTAATTTTTCGTTACATTCACAATCAATTATTTTCATAACTCCAGATTACTTTTTGTTTGGAAAGATTAAAGACGATATTTATAGAAATAGATTGCATAGTTTAGATGAATTAATCATTTTCAACATTTTTTGTAATTATATTAATTTAATGAAGAATGTTCGTTTGTATTTTTGTCATAACAATAATTTTAAAATTTATTTTGTTAAATAATTGTAATTAGCAAATATTGGCAATAAACATTTCCAAAAGTAGGGGTATTCGATTTAATTTTAACAAACAATGTTTATAATTACATCAAAGGTCATTACCCCACATTGACGCTAATGTCAATCGTTGCGACCGAAATGAAGTGTAGTGGTACGAACCTAACCAAAATGACATCAGCTTCAATCATTAATAAACATCCGCTGGATGAATTTTATAGGTACGATTTTTTTGTGCCACATATCTATTTGTTTCTTGTACAATAAATTCTAGCAATACATTGTCAAAAAAATATGAAAAAAGTGCTAATGGGCTTTCTAACAGTTTAGTACCTTTTTCGTTATTATGGGAGGTAACAGAATTTATAAATAAATCTGCTTTTACCCAGTTGTAGATTTTTTCCATTTTACAGCATCCTTCGCTTTAGGGCGGTTCTTCGTGTTAGTGGAATTAACATTTCTTAGTTTAGACAAAGGAATTTCATCCTCGGAAGAAAAGTCGTCTTCATTTATGTAAAAATTCAGTTCTGCAGGGGCCTGAAGTTGAGCACATGGTAAATTATTGATGCTAACAACATCTTCACTTCCTGAATCTTCATCAGTCACGTCTGTAGCACTATTAGTGGGGGGAGAGGGAATTGTAGTGGAAGTTGTTTTTTTCACAAGTTCTTCTTTATCTTCAAGCATAGCAGGAGCTTCGTGGAGAGAATTCACAGATACCCAAGTGCCCACTGTACTATTTTTAGTACAATCTAAATCAAATCAAGAAATGTCCCCATTTTCTTAATTATTTACCGTTCTTGAAATAAAAATTAATTGACAGTAAGTATGTGTAAATCACTTACCTTGCAAATCGAATTCCATATTCTGCCATTTTCGAAAATTACATGAAGTTAAAAATTCACTACAAGGACACAGACAAATATAGCACAATTTTCTGCATGTAACAACCACTGCATATAACTACCAATTGACTTTCAACTATTAAACCTATTCTTGACGCACAAGTTTCAGCAAGTTTTAGCATGTTAGTGGTATACTATTTATAGTACAGTGGGCATATCTGAGCTAAGTTCGATGCGAATAAGAACCGACACAGCAATGGCACGTAGAGGAACTGAAAATGTGATTATTTAACGCAACTTACCTCTATACTAAATTTCGAAAAAATGAATAACTCAGTTATACTTGAACTTAAAAACCAAATTTGGTACACGTTGTGAGTGTACCAAGAGCATTACTAATCTACTGTAAGTAGAGTCCAATTGTAGCACTTTAAAGGGTTTATAAGGGATGATATATCATTAAAATGTGACAGAATTCTTAACCCGTTGGCGGTTTAAAAAAATTATTACTTTATTTTATAGGGAATTTAATTCTACCCTTGTTACTTTTAACTAAAAACACGCATTGCAGCTGTGTTATTGAAAATAATCGAAAATTCAAAAGTTGGCTATGAAATTAAACGTCAAACGTGACAATGACGAAAGTAAGTCATTTAATTTTAGTAAGTGTTTGTTGGGTGTTTTGAAAATGGCCAGGAAGTTTTCATTTACGAACAAGTTGACGTACTCTTAGTGTTTTAGTGTTAAGTTTCTGTAAAGGAAACTGCCGAAGAAGTGTTGAACAGTGTCGGAGATTTCCTAATCGTGTGTTCCCCCATACAGAAACATTTTCCAATGTTGAAAGAGAAACAGGCAAGCTTTCCAGTAATACTCGAGAACGTGCTATTGCAATCAGGGCACAAGGCGAAGAACATATGCAATTGAAGATGACCTACATATTAGCACTACAACTCTCTCTGGACGAACTGGTACATCAAAAGCTTCTGTGCACCCAGTTATCAAACTTAATCTACCACACCCATTCCACATCCAAAGAAGATTTGGTTAAACGAGTTAGTTTCTGTCACTTTTTGTTGCATCAAGACGTTACTTTCCAAAACAAAATTCTCTTTACTGATCGAGTTTTTTTCACCCACAAAGTTATATAATTATCATACATATTCCGACGTAAACCCTCATTCAGTAACACCTCGACATTTCCAACAAGTTTATAGGATCGCTGTTATTGATCGGTATTTAATTGGTCCAGTTATTTTACCGAATTGACTGAGAACATTGGAGCACCGCTTCATTTTAGTATTTATTGTTAAAGACTTTTTAAACCATCAATATTCAAAACAATTGTGGAATCACATTATGGATAAATGCACATTCATTGTAAACAATCAGCAGTTATTGGATAGAGCGACGAAGAATAAATTTATGCCTGAAAGAAAACGGTGTCATTTTGAACAATTTTTATAACTTATCAGTGTAAATTGTTATTTCTTTGTTTAAGTTTTTTACTAAATTATTATTATTCCAACTCATCGTCAAGATTGACGTTTAATTTCATAGCCAACTTTTGAATTTTCGATGATTTTAAATAACACAGTGTTTTAGTTATTCAAAGTTTTTTGAAAAATAAGAGTAAGAAAAGTTTAAGAATTAATATTTTACACAAAAAAATGTAAATGACATAAGCTGAGAGCATATTAACATCTTATCTTGAAACATAATAAAAAAGGAAAAATCGTCCTTATTCGGATTTGCGTAAAATTAAATTACATTGATCAGGGGTAATTCAATACAAAGAGATTATGGTTATTTCCAGATACAGCTAAATGTCTAGGTTTATAGTTATTGTTGCATTCAATTCGAAAATTCTACACTGTCGCCAAGACAGTCTTTCCCTGTGTGAAACAAGTCCGCCCGTTTATATGATTTCTTCCGTTAACTTGATTTACAAGTAACTGGTTACTGTAAATGCAATAAACCATTAACATATTGAGCTCAGTTAATCGTTCTGGTACAAAGCTTACCTAAAACATAAATTAAAATGTCAAATCATCGTTTGCAACAAAATTCTCTGATATTTGTACCGATCTTGAAAATTTAATACCATCACTAAGCTTTATTTCTTATAGTTTATTAAGCATTCATACTGTAGATTCATGTAAAAAGAATTGTTACGTTTAATGATATATACATTTTAAATTAGATTAGGTTATGTTATATTTACGTCTATATCAACAATGAACTAAAGTACAGGTGTGTCATGGGTCGGATTTGAAAGGATAACTTCTATGGCCTATCCATTTTTGTTTGTATTTTTTTTTTCATTTTGTAACTATCCTTAGTCAATTTTTGCCTATTTCGAGAAATTGTTATAATTTGCTTATTTGATGAGATAGAAAAACGATACCGAAGTGGTTATTCATGTAATATTTTTGTGAAGAATACGACGTAGAGAAAAATGAAATAGAATGGAGGGTTTTGAGCATAAACTCCTGTTTTTTTTTTAATGAGAACAATGTGTTATTTTCCCCGATTGAAAACCCTCTTTCTTGTGCTTTTCAAATATAAAGGGTGATTCAAAAAGCGCGCCGGTTCTGAATCGCTCGCCATTTTGTTGTTTGTTGCTTAGCAACATAGTTGTTTATAGAGTTGACATCAGTTAATATTCCGATTTCATTCTGTGTCACAATGGAACGCTTTTCTTCTGAACAACGTGTGTTAATAGTGAAAACGTGTTATCAAAACGGAGAAAGTTTTGCAGAATCTGTCCGACGATTTCGTGCGATTTTCGGGCGTAATGAAGCTCCGAATGAATCGACAGTGCGCAGACTTATGACAAAGTTTATTGAAAAAGGATCAACACTCAACATTAAAAATTCTGGTCATACTAGATCTGGCCGGTCTGTTGAAAACATTTGTAGTTCGTGATAGTGTCAATAATAGCCCATAGAAATCGGTTCGACGTCGTTCTCAACAATTGGGCATGGGTATTCTTCACTGCGGCGAATTCTTGTGAAGGATCTTCATTACCATCCCTACAAAATCCAATTAACCCACGAACTTACGGTGCCCGATCACCAAAGGAGACGAGAATTTGTTAACTGGGTTCTGAGAAGACAACAGGAGGACGACGGCTTTGCGAGGAAAATCATTTTCAGCGATGAGACCCACTTCCATTTAAATGAATTTGACAATAAGCAAAACTGCCGTATTTGGAGATCAGAAAATCCTCAATCGATTCATGAAAGAGAAATACATCCGCAGAGAGTGACGGTTTGGTGTGGATTTTGGGCGGGTGGGGTCATCGGTCCTTATTTTTTTGAAGATGAGGCAGGACAAGCTGTAACAGTTAATGGAGACCGATACCGCACGATGATAAGAGAGTTTTTTTGGCCTCATATCGATGCAATGGACATTAAGCAGTTATGGTTTCAGCAAGATGGCGCCACATGTCACACTTCTGCCGAAACCATTGCATTGCTGCTTGAGAAATTCCCGGATCGGCTCATCTCACTTCGTGGTGGACAGCAATGGCCACCAAGGTCGTGGACTTAACCCCATGCGATTTTTTTCTTTGGGATATGTCAAATCATTGGTTTATGTCAATAAACCCCGAGACATCCGCAAGTTAAAGGAAGAAATTCGAGGAGTTATCAACGAAATCGACGTGCAAGTTTGGAAGCTGTAATCCAAAATTTCAGGAAGAGAGTTTTGACATGCCAGCAAAGTAGAGGGGGACATATGCCCGATGTGATTTTGCATTCCTAAATTGGGTAGGATTGATTAACAGCTTTATGTCTTTTGTAAATGATTTTTTTTAAATAAACTTTGTTTTTTGTTATAATTACAACCGGCGCGCTTTTTGAATCACACTTTATAAACATGATGTTATTTCGGATAACTGCGGAATTACAGAATAAATACTCCAGGAATTGATATATTTTAATCTTCCAAATTTATAATTGATTTTTGAAAACATTTCCATTTGATTTTTTTTTAGTGCAGTTTGTAGCATTTGCAACTAAGATCTCCTTTTTCATGAAACCCCATAGAAAAATGTTATGTTAACAGAAACGATCTTTTAAATTAACTAAAATTCTTCAAAGTTGAAAAAAAATTTTCCTGAAATTTTCATTTGGTTAGTGTTAGTTATCTAATGGACCGGTTTTAAACATATCTACTTAGGAAAAATTGTACTTAAGCCCAACTACAAAAGTAGTTTCTTTTCTTTAACTGCCTCTCTTAGTCTTGGGGAATGTTTAAAATATGTATTTAAATTCAAAATAAATTAAGAAATTTTACTTGTCAGGTACCCTACTGCTGCGTGATAGTATTGTTTTCGTATGTTTTGTATAATATGATTAAAGTATATCAATTACTATAGTGTTTATTCTGTAATTCTACGGTTATTCAAAATAATATTATCATGTTATATTGAAAATCCCAAAAAAAACAAGCTTTTCAGTGGGGAAAGTTTTTCCTATTAAAAAAAAACAAGTTTGTGCTACAACACCTTTCACTGTATTTCGTTTTTTACGTTGTTTCTCTATCTTCTCAAATAAGAGAGTTATAACGATTTTTAGAATTATGTAAATGTTGGCAATTGAAGGATAGTGATAAAATGAAAAAGAGATAGAAAACAATTGATAAGCCACAGAAATCATCCTTTCAAATCCGACCCATGACAGCTATAACAGTGATGATGTATCCTTCGTATAGTTTACCTACAAATTGCTCCAAATCTAGCTACCCAATATAGTATAAACGCAAAATAGAAAAAAAAAATATTTTTAACATGTAATTTTAATGCATCGAAGAAAATCTCGTTACCTGAGATGTTTTTGTATTTTTTAAGTGGCTATAATCTATTTTTTGTATTTACCCCTTAGAATTTGGAGTGTTTTATTATTACACCAAAAGTATGCTGGTATCACACGGTTCTCACTAACCTCAAATTTGATTATATGTCAAAATTAATGTAACAGTTGTCACATTTAATTGAAATGAAATCGAGCTAGTAGCGTAGTGGTGGCACGACCTGTTTAGCATTCGGGAGGTAATGGGTTCGATTCCCGTTACCGTCTACCTTGTATGTGGTTTTTCCAGGGGGTTTTCCTCATACACATGTAGTGGCATGGTTACTGCGTATATGTACACCATGTGCCGCTACTTAGGCGAATGCTGGAATGCTGGGGTAGTATTTTCCCCCTCAGAACCCTAACTCCGTTCCTTCCGATCCTATCTTGACCACGCCCATCCTTAATCCCACTATGCATATATAAGTAGTGTATGCATGTATGCTGGGAATCCATGATTGCGACTGAAGGAGCTTGGAAAGCTCAAACAGCCCGCCCTCCCCCTTGGGGAGGGAATGAAATACGTAACCTTTCCTTTCCTTGAAATGAATAGTAACCACGGATCACTGTATAATAATAGAAGGAGCCTATTGAATTTTGAGTGAAGAAGTGTGGTTCCGCCGTATTATAACTTACCCATAAATTTATTCTGGGGTGTCTTTCAATTGAAATAAAAGATTTTCATTAAATTTCACAAAATAATTTGATACAACTAAAAACATTTATTTTCATCAATATTAAAATACAAAAAATCCTCCTTTATAATATTTAAAAAAACGCAACATATATCAATCATTTGACGTTAGTGAAAAATATTATACCAACTTTGTAAAAATAACTCCTAAATCTAGGGGGCAAATAAAAAAAATAGATTAAAAGAGAAAATCACGTATGTAGGTCGGATGACGTAATTCGATAAATTCCTATTTTCACTTCATAAGATCATGTAACTTATGCAACAATATTTTATTTAACACGCATTGGCTCGTTTTGCTTTTAAGGCCAATTTTATTTGTTGGTTTGTGCTTCCATAAACTTCTACATTAACTACTGCCCTAGTAAATAGTGGCTATTACCTTTATGGGCAGGCTTTCTTTTGAGGTAGGGAACCTTTGTAAATCCAACTTATAGATTCCTGTTTGATAGGAAATTTCATGTCTACATAGTTTTTGTTCCAACGCAAGCTGTCTGGGTATCCCGCTGAAAGATGCTTTTGTCATATCCAAATCATCGTTCAAATTCCTCTATTCGTGCGTATCACTTGAAAGAAGTTTTCTGGTACTCATAACCTCCAATCTGTGGAAACCAATTTCCTCTGTTTCGTGTCTCAACAAGGTCTTGGGTTTGTATGGACTCTACCCAAACGAATACGTTTACACCAGAATTTAACTTTCAGATCACTGTTTTCTCCATTTTCTAAAATCTTACTCCACTTTCGTGTTCTTTTTTTTATTTATGCTTGTTTGTCGAATGAAGACAAACAATTTAACTCAATCATTTTTGGACTATGAGATACTACTACTACTAAATAGCACATTATGACAACAGTGCGTCACTTGTTTCATGGTCAAGTAGATAATGTAAAAAATCGCCCTACACTTTAAGCGATAAAGAGGACGAACATGAATCCAAGAAATACATATAATTTGGAAGGCTAAGCTGGATATTTCAGAAAAGTATATTAATTATGCAAAGTGTATGAATTGCTTTAGTTGCGAGTCTCAATTGTTTTTAAACAAGTTCATTATGTAGATGGCGCTTGGATGAATACACACACACACACACATATATGTATATTATATATATATATATATATATATATATATATATATATATATATATATATATATTATGTTTCTACCTTTTCTGTGGGAAAGTTAGGACCATCTATAAAATGAGCTTATAATCTAAAAAAAACGCAATAATTTTTTTATATATAGTGGGGATGCAGTAATTTATTAAAATATCAAACTTTTGAAATTCTCTTCGTTTTTCTTCAGGATAACTATAAATATGAAATTATTATGCAATTTTTTAAAAGTATGTAATACAGGAACATTTTTTTTCCTTTAAACATTAACAAAAAAATTAAAAAAAGAAATTTGGATTTGACTTTTCTTTAAACATATCAAAATATAAAGTAGAATGATTATGGAAAATTAAAATAAAAACATAGTTAAAATATTTAGCTTTTTGGTTTTTTAAATGATGTATTTATCTATTTATATTATATCAATTTATATACGTTTCGATAACAATTACAGTTATCGTCGTCGATAAATAGTAATATCTGTAAGAATTGCTTGAGATGTTAGAACAAATTTATGAAACATGAAATAGATGAAAACGCAAACATAGGCCTGCTATTAATATAACAGTTTGATAAATGTATAAAGCCAATTATGGAATCTAATTTAATAACTAGGCATATGTTTGCGTTTTCATCTTTTTGATATTTCATAAATTTGTTCTAACATCTCAAGTAATTCTTACAGATATTACCATTCACTGAGGACGATAACTGTAATTGTTATCGAAACGTCTATTATATAAATAGAAAAATACACCATTTAAAAACCCAAAAGCAAAGTATTTTAATAATGTATAATATAATGGTGAAAGTTTACATTTTCATAAAATAAAAACAGTTTTGGTAATTTATGAATACATATTTTATTTTTGATTTGAACTAATTTAGTTAATGAAATTTAAAATCAAAAAAAGTTAAGATATTTTAAGGTTTCGTTATAAAGGATTGTGTTTATATAGAAATAAAAACGTTTGATATTCTTCGAGATTTAATAAATAAGAATAAATGTTTCCGAATCTTTCAATGTCAGAGCGCTCGTAAGATTATCCTTTTTATTTATTGCAGCCGTTTCTAGCAATAAATATTTGTGGTAGTTCGTTTCTAAATATAAAATTTTTGTGTTATTATAGTTCACACAATGATTAGTGCGATATACATGTACAGCAATACCACGTGCACACATTTTTTTTAAAATGACAATTACTTTTATGCGACGTAATACGATCTTTTAGATGTCTAGATGTTTGACCATTATAAACCATATTTCATCCCTTGCAAGAAATTTCATAAACTAGTTCAGATTTTCCATTGTTTTTTGAAATTGCTCTTTGCAAACTTGATGTTATGTTCTTTTTATAGACGTTAATTAATTTTGGTATCGGGTTTTTTTTTTGGTAATAATTTTTAAGAATGTCTCCTCTTAATTGTTGTTTTTTTTTTTAAATATGCATAAGTTTGCGATTCTACCTTTTAATATTGTATATTAAATTGATTTTTATTTTAATAGGTTACTACCAATAGACTTTGTATGTCATTCTGTTATAATTATATTTTGTTCCGTTCTAATGAACATAGTATCCAAGAAAGCTATCGTATTATCCTTCCCTCTTCAATTGTAAATTATATATGGGTTAAGAACAGTTAAAGTAAATTCAATTTTGTCACATGGTACTGCCAACACTCAGGTGTTTAAAAAAAACTTTTTTTTTAAATCGTGCAGAGGAACACATTCTTTGAAATGACCATCTGTCACATAGCTAGCTACTATAAAACAAAGCCCATAGGAGTGCCTAAAATTTATTTAAAAAATACGCTGTCAAGAACTAAGTGTAAAACATAAGCTTAAAAAAAGTTTTCAAAAATTTTTAGTTATATGCCAGTTCTATTGATAATGGAAATTGTTTATAAATTCACTAAATTGAAAACAATCCTTATAATTATTTTTATTATAAGCTTTGGTTAATATGTAGTCATACAGTTAGTAGTGTTGCTGTTGGGGCGATCTATGGAAGATGTAATAAGTGTCATAGAACGTACTGGTTTATTTTAAATATTTTTAACCAATATAACATGTATATACAATTTACAATAGAGGAGGATGATAGTACTATAGCTTTTTTGGATATTAAGCTCATTAGAACAGAATACGGTATAATTATAACAGAATGGCACAGAAAGTCTATTAATAGTAACCGATTCATAAATTATCATTCATATGAATCCATTAACATAAAAATAAAATTTAATAAAACTTAACAAAAAACAAGAAGGATTAATTAAGAGGCATTCTCCTTGCTAATTCTTACCCAAAAAACCCACACCAAAATTAATTAACATCTTAAAAAAAGAACTTAACATCAATCTTGCAACGAACAATTGATTAACAGTTTTAAATAATTTACTAAAGTAAAAACTTCTTTAAAAACAATGGAAAAGTTCTGACTATTTTACGAAATTCCTGAATTTAATATGGTTTATATTGGAGAAACATCATTACGCATCATAAAATTATGCAAGTGTTCTTGCTTAACATATACATCGCGCTAATAATTATGTCAACTACAATACAAAAATGTTTATTTTAGAAAATAGATATTACGAACTCTTCTATAGAAAATTGCAATAAATTAAATGAACAAATGACCGGACCCAGCAACATTTATTCTTATTTATTAAATCTAGAATAATATCCGAATTATTATTTTAATTTATAAGATAAACTTTAAACTATCTTACCTTTTTTGATTTTGACTTTTATTCATAAATTACCGATACTGTTTTTAATTTAATTTTTATAATTATTCTCTTTTATGTGTTGACGATTTTAAAGAAAAGTCAAGTTCCTTTTTTTAATTTGTTTGCTAATGAATAAAAGAAAAAAGTTCTAAGGTATTACAAGTTTAGTTTTTAACCACAAGTCATCCATACTTTTACAAGATATCTTGACGACCGAATAAAAAAATGCCAAAGGCTTGATATTTTAATGTATTTGCCCATTGTGTGCATTTCCACTGTATACAGGGTATTTCAAAAATAAAAGCGAAAAATGAAACCGCATACAAAATAGTGTAAATATTTATATTTATTTATTCGCAAGCTACTCCTCCTTCGTCAGGCGTAATATCTAGAGAATTAAAATCACTGTTGTAAAACTTTCAGTTCTTGAAAATAGACACCCAGGTATCGGACAGTTCATATCCATTATCTTATTCACGTTATTAGACTGTTTCAGAATTTCAATAACTTCTCGAATCTTTCTTGTTTACCAAGTCCTATGGTTAGCCAAAATTCTTGTGTTTTCAAATTTTATATTGTGCAGAGGGTTTAAGGCGTGTTCAGCAATTTCTGATTTAGTAGAATAAAGTAAACGTAAGTGTCTTTTGTGTTCTATTAACCTAGTGTGAATGCTTCTTCCAGTTTCACCAATGTAGACTTTACCACAAGAGCAATGGTACCTCTTAAACACCACATGTATGTAATGGTATTTGGCCTTTAGCAGAATTCAGAAGATTTCGAATTTTAATACTGCTTTTGTAAGTTACTTTTATATTATGCTTTTGTAATATTTTACCAATTTTATTCATTATGTTTGCAAGGAAAGGTAAAACGACAAATTTATTTGAAGTTGTAGATTTATCAGCCGTAGGCGTCTTTTGTCTTGGTTGAAATGACTTTTTAATTTGTTTGTTGAAGCCATTATTTATGAAAACTTTTTCAAGATGGTTTAATTCATGTTGTAGTTTTTCTAGATGACAAATCTTTGTGGCGCGATTATACAAAGTTCGTATCGTACTGAACTTTTGTGTTGGATGATGGTGTAATGATCTGTATGAGTTGGGTTACGCTATACTGAATGTGTTGGGTTTCCATCTGGTTTTATTTCGATTAGAACATCAAGGAATGGAAAACAATCAACTTTCCCTTTTTCTATTTTAAATTTAATGTTTGTATGTTGATTATTTAAATGGTTTAAGAACACCATTAATTCTTCTTCGCGAAAAGGACTGATAGCAAAAATATTATTAATATATCTAAGCCAAAGTTTTGGTTTTGTTAGGTGCATTAGAGTCTGTTCTTCGAAATGTTCCATAAAATAATTTGCAATCGATTTTGAAATTGGAGATCCCATAGAAAATCCAGCTAAGTATTGATAATACTCACCATTAAATAAGAAGAATTATGTGGTTAGACAATGTTTTGGATTCGGTTTCGGATCGTCTAAATAGCCTTTTGTAAATATACAGAACCAATAACTGCTGTAATAGAAGTGGAATTCTTTATTTTATGTTTCTATCTGATGTAAAATGTTTAACTTTTGGACATTACTTTGTTTACCGGTTACCATTGTCGAGAAAAATATATTTTGATCAGTTTTGATGGAAAACTACCTTCCATAAGTAGTAAGATTATTGATAGTGTTCCAAATTTTACTCAACGAAGTAGGCCGTGGGTTTTAGTAAGATAGAAGATATCTGAAATATTGCGTACAATAAAATAAAACTTAAAATCGATAATAGATGTCATAAGGCGCCACTGCGTAAAATGTTTTGGACATCATAGTAAAATCCTGTATGATGGTAGAAAGCGACGCAATTGTATAATTAGGCTTAAAAATTTTATTTAATGCGAAAATATTAAATAGTCAATTTAGGAACCGTCAAAGTTGAAAACTGGTAGCACCTAAAGTTTCTATGAAAAAAATGTATTTGGTCAAACGAAATCACTTTTACTTCTTTATTTATAAATTAATAAAATATTTACAATATTCCCAAATATGCTTACTAATTTTCTAATAGGTAATAATAATAAACAAGCAAACATTAATTCAATTTTAAAAGAACCCACATAAATAATTATCGATTTAACTTTAATTATTAACGGACTAAAGTTATGTAAATCTTGAGCAGAGTATAGCAAATGCGTAAACTGATATGCTTATTCAAATTTTTGAACATCAAATACTTTTTATGAAATCATCGGTGCTTCAACTTGCATAAAATATTTTAGTCATTGAATAGAAAGTTATAGCTAATGCACTGTAGCTAAATTGTGAAAATTAATAATAGTAACAGTAATTTACTCCAATGACAAAGTCATTCAAAGACAATGAACATCAATAACATTTGAAGTTGCTAAGGAAAATTACGAGAAGTCTCGTCAGCGAATACATGAGTGGATTCTAATTGGAAACTAGTGTTTAGATCGTTAGTATATAACAACAAAAGTACTGATCCCATTATTGATCCTTGTGGCACACTTGATAGACCTCGTTTAGAATAGAATATTTGGTGTTTATTTTTTGTCTCCTCAGTGATGGAAACCATGAAAGTTCTGTTTTCTAAATAGGATTGTATCAGTTTGGCGCTAGTACCCCTAAAACTATATTATTCTAATTTTAGCAAAAGTATTTGGTGATACAATGTATCAAATGTTTTTAATAGGTCGAAATAAATACCAACAGCAAGCCGAAATGAGATTTAGAAATAATGTTATGATGGCGGACTGTCACTTTTTAAATCATTTTTGAAAAATTCAAAGGAATAGACAGTCGTCTATAGTTATTTATATCCTGATGCCCTTTTTTTGTGCAACAGCATGTTTTTTTTTTAATAATTCTTTGGTGAATTACGAAGTTCTCCGCATGAAAGGCAAAGATTAATAATGTCACTCACCGATTGTGATATGAAGAAACTTGCAACTTTTATTATTTATGCTTTCGATTGCATTGATAAAGATTTACTAATTCAAAAATTAAAACATTATAATTTCGACGAAACTTCAAATAAGTAAATTAATTCGGATTCCTCGAATAGAATACGAATTATTAAATCAAACAACCTCCTTCCTAGTAAAACAGAGATCAGTACGGGATTACCGCAAGGATCAATTCTAGGTCCAACTTTTTTCATCATATTTGTAAAGGATATTTTCGATAATGTTTTTGCAAATAAACTTATTCACTAGCAGTATCGCGCCCGGACATTGAATGAAAAATTAAGTTCTGAGGCAATTACGAACTATCCAGCAAATCACAACCTTGTTTGATACTGATCAATTTACTATTAATCTAAATAAAATTCAAATCCTATGGCATAGTCTTCGTGATTTAGAAAACGGTAATGTTAAATCAAATAGCGCCAAACTTTGAGGGGTATGTATCGAACCTAAATTAAATCTACATATGGATTATACTGCGAATAAATTACCAAAAATTTGTTATTTCATAAAAAAAAAGCCTTAAAGGTTCAGTACCTTTAAATATTCTCATGACAACCTATTATAGAACTTTTAATAACACATTATCTATGCAATTATTCTATGGGGAGAAGGAAAATTAACAGATGTGTTTCATTTCCTCCCAAGGAGGAGGGGGGCTGCTTGAGCTTCCCAAGCTCTTTCAGTCACAGTGGATTCCGAACATACGTATATATAATTATGTATGTATGTTGAGATTACGAACAGGATAGGATCGGATGGAACGGAGTTAGGGTTCTGAGGGAGAAGTTACTATTCCGTCATTGGTCTAAATAGCCGCACATAATGTGCCGCGAAAGTGTATAAGGAAAACCCTCTCAAAAAACCGGTAACTGAAATCGAACCCATTATCTTCCGCATGCTAAGCAGATCGTGCTACTACTGGCGCACTGGCACAAATGCAGCTAAATGACTTTTTGCAGTACAACGTAGAGTTGTCTAAGTGCTTGATGGTATTAACCATAATGCAGATTACAAAAATTATTTTATTAAACTAAATATTTTAACTTATTGGTACTTCTAAACAGCTAAACAAAACAAAAGCAGGCTCTAACTACTTATGTTACAAATTGTATAATCACCTCCATATTTCAATCAAATCTAAAAAAATCATCTTTTAAGAGGCTTGTTAAGCAATATCTAGTCAAAAAATCTTACTATACAGTAAATGAATTTTTAAATGAAAGTGCTCCAGTGATGTGAAATGAATCTGCTGTGATAATTTTTCCCTCGTCTTGTGTCATTATTTTTTAATTGTTTAACGTTTGTAAATTCATTTGATGTATACTCAATGCAGTAGTCGTAAGTAATTAGTGTGCACGTCAGTAAACAAAATAAATAACATTCAAATAAATTTAGAGAGGACGATGGTCAAAATTTTACTTATTTCAAGCTCTTCAAACGTCTAATCGTTTTAAACCAAATAAGCGATCGGTTGTTTCAGGAATTAAACTGCTTGAACTTTTACTCTATAACTGACCTTACGTGAATAATCCGTAACAGAAGTTAATTAAGCCACCTCATTTAAGAATAAAGTTATGGGATGTCAACGACTTTAAAAACCACAGAACATTTAATACATATATTGAAAAAAAATAATATTGTGGGAAACGTTTGGTATTTTGTTACAGAAAGTTACAAGCAATTATGGCAATTCCTTACTTTTATGAAATGTCGTCTAGTAAATCCTTTGTTTTAAACAAATAAGATACGCTGATTATTCCAAAACGTGTGGAAATGTTTACCTAATTCTTCAGTGCTCAAAAGCTTGTCACAATTATGGTTCGTAGTACAAGGGTAGTACTAAATGATACTTTTATTGTTGTTTAAAAGAAAACATGAACATAAAGGTCCATTCTGTTTGATAACCGTTAACGGTAATTAGATACCAGTCCTTTAAACATTAAAGTACCTCAAAACGCAGAATTTTTTCCCGTAAAACTAAATTGTTGTTAATAGCCTTGTTTAAATTTACTCATTACCTACGCTTTTAATATCAAGTACAAGTATTTAATCTTTCAACTGTACTTAACTTTTAAGAAAAGGTAAGGATCACAATGTCACTTCACTTTTACTTTTTAATAATGTAGTATTTTATTCACAATTACTGCATTATTTCTCAAAACTGTCAATGCAAATGTTTTGATAATTTTCACAACAATTTCGTTCACTAAGTATTAAAAACTCATCCATAACACTAACTCTAACGCTACTTTTATCATTACGGTGGAGTCGAGGGCAAAGGAAATCAGCCATTATGCAGAGAACTGACCAATTTATGTACAGCAGGTTGTTAAATCAAAACTGTTACTAACTAAATTTTTGTCGAAAAATTCTTTTAAAAAGGTAAAAGTCACCTGGCCAAAAATCAACGTATTATAAAAGTTAGAACACATGACGTCAGATGCGCGAGATCATGTCACGGCATCTTCGGCATGAAATGAAAATTGCCGGAATTCTCTTAGAAATTTGACAAGTAGATGCAAATTTAAACTCAAAAAAAGCTTATTCCTCAAAACTACAAACTCCTTATATCTCAAACGCTTGGTTTGCACTAATTTTAAAATTGTTACTATTGATTAAACGCTTTAATAATACGACCGCATGAATGCAAGGCGTTTGACTAACACGGCAACCATTGTCATTTTACCAAAAGAAAATCTATTACCTTAATCAGTTGACCAATTTAAATCGCAAGATTCATTCACGTAATAATTACCCATTCTATAATATTCTCACGTAAGACTTTTTTCATTTTACGCAAAATTTAGAAATTTTAACATTATTTGACCTTCAACGTCTGTAAAAATTCTAGAATACTATGAACGTAATTTTAATGAACGAAATCTTATTTAATAAATCGTTCTACGTTTAAATGTAAATCGATTATTTACTCGAAACTCAATTCGTTTATGATATTAGTTGCTGCGTTAATGACGTCAGGGGCGTAACATGGGTTAAACTTATACAGGGTGAATACTCTAAGTGGAATAAATTCTGTAACTCAAAGAGGTGAAGTCCAGGAGAAAAATCATGATAGGCATTCTTTATAATTGTTTCCAACCCTCAGTCTGGGGGTTACAGTTTCTCCACATATCCACCCCCGAGGGTGAAGCCACCCCTAACTTTTTTTGAAATGTAAGGGTAGGTCAAGTGATACACCGTGTGAAAGCTTGTATTAAGAGGAATAAATACTACGCAGTATTTATTATCTCAAAATTTTAAACATTATTTTGTTGAACAAAAAAATCAAAATCAAAAATACTAAACTCTTAGTAAAGGAAGTTTCATTTGAGAAATTTCTTAAACTAAAGTACGATTTAACGATTTCTCTACAAAAAATCTTTTCTTGTGGGGTATGTACACTCATAACTTTAAAGATGGTGTCCATTTGTTTCTTGGCAAAGACCCAATCCGTGATAAAAACCATTTATCACGTTTTGAAACTTCCTGTGGAATATTTCTGATTTCTGCAGTAATTCTGTCCCTCATATTCTAGAGGTCGGTCGGTAATGTAGCATAAACCTTACTCTTCAAATAAAAAAGTCAAAGGGATTAAGATCCGGGGACCGTGGTGGCCATTCAAGTGCACTTTTTCGACCAATCCATCTATTTGGAAAATTTGATTTAAATGGCTCCGTACTGGCAATGCATCGTGTGGTGAAGCGCCATCTTGCTGAAACCAAATTCTCTCATCCAAGTCAATTGGAGTGTTAATTAGAAATAGACCCCTTAAATTTGGGAGCAGGTCATCCGTGAGCATAAAAAGATATAACTGCCCACCAAGATTACCATTCAGAAAAAATGGCCCTACCACTCGATCTCCAATAATTCAAGCTCATACGTTTAATTTTTGTGGATGTTGCGTGTGAGTATCCCGCATCCAATGGGGGTTGCGGTCCGACCAATAACGACAATTGTGAGGATTCACTTCACCATGCAAAGATAAAGTACATTCATCCGAAAAAAGAATCCATTCCAACTGTATGTGACCATGGTCAATGAAGTTTATCATTCGTTCACAAAACTCAATTCGTCGGTCTGGATCTTCATCAGTCAATTCATGTAGCATTGCATCTTGTAAGGGTGCATCTTTGCAGTTTTTAAAACCTTTAAAACAGTTCTATGGCTGACCTCATTATCGCGCGCTAATTGCCGTGCCGAAATGATGGGGTTTTCTTGAATAGCCAAAAAAACGTTCAGCTTTGTATTTTCGTCAACTGCCTCTCTTCTTTGTCTTGGAAGATTCCTGACATGACCCAATTCTCTATAGCGCCTTTCTATTTTGCTAATTGTGCCTTGCGAAAGCCGTGGTAAATCGGGATGATTCGCTTGAAATAATTCAGCTACCTCAGCTTGAGTGCTACTTCGGTGACCGTATCCGATCATCGTTAATATCTCAATGCGAAGGACTTCCGTTAAATAAGCCATGCTAAATAATTTACTACGAAGTGAAGATGTGTAAACTACACTAGAGGAATTATTTACTTAAATAAACGAGCAAAGAAAAATACAAGGAACAGACAATATTGTAATTTACTAATGTGGACACTAACAAATCATGCAGGTAATTAAAATCGAGACTAAAACACAGAAGATTAAGAGCGTTTTTCAACAACGATAAGACCAGGCCTGCTGAGATAATAAATGCACGTTATCAATACGGCAAATTTTTAATTACCAACCATTCAAGCATTGTCGAAATTAAAAAGCATTTAGTGAGTGTAAGAAACACTGAAGATAAAGATCTTTTCCTTCAACGATAAGATCAAGCTTGTTGCGATAGTAAATGCATGTTATCACTACGGTACATGTTTACCTATCGACATTTCAGTCATTTTCGAAATTAAATACCATTGAGCTAGAGATAGTTGTTCATTTAGGTTTTTTCACTTTATTTTTCAAATGCCCAAGAAAATAAATACTGCGTTGTATTCCTCTTAATACAAGCTTTCACACGGTGTATCACTTGACCTACCCTTACTTTTGAAAAAAAAGGTAGGGGTGGTTTCATCCCCGGGGGTAGATATGTGGAGAAACTGTAATCTCCAGATTGAGGGCTGGTAACAATTATAAAGAATGCCTATCTTGATTTTTCTCCCGGACTTCACCCCTTTGAGTTACAGAATTGATTCCACTTAGAGTATGCACCCTGTATATTTAAAAAAAAAATATCTTCGTACGCAAATACACAATATTGTGCTAAATATGCTACAATTCTAAAATATCTCAACAGCAAATTTCAGGCACTTTCCGAGGATGCGATTAACTTAGCCACTAAAGTGAAAATAGTCTCCCTGGTTGGTGCCGAACGCAAACGATATTGTCCCTGAAACTGCATGTTGCACAAGAGGATGAATTTTAAAAATAAAATTTCAGTGCTTCACTGTATCGGGTTTACGCTTCAAATACGCTCAAAAATGCAAAATAAATTTATTTTATTTTTAACAAATTGGTAAGTTAAAAAGAATGTTGTTTCCACCTAGACCGAATTTAATGGAAAATCAAAATAAAATATAAAATCGCATACAGGGTGTTATATTTTGTAATTATGTATTAAATTTGACTCGTGCGATAAAAACGCATCTTTTCCAACAAGCTTCTTAATATACTATTTAGATTTACTAATTTGCACGTAAAATTGCAATTAATTCCTTCATACTTGCTGCTTGGTTTACTTACACACTTGATCGGACTTAATTATAGAAAGTTAATTTGCCGTGTTAGATCTAATTTCATACAATAATAAATGCTGTATGAAACAAACATTGTCAATTATTCGCTAGATTTGTTTAAAACAATTTTATGCACATTATGATAATGTACTTACAGATCTTGAATACTTTACAAGTGTAGGAATTTCTAAACAAGTAATTATAATGGCGTTTTACTTGATTATACGGAAAGAGTAACATATGGAAAACCTTATCTAATTTCCTACTAAGTAAAAATGACATTTTAGATGTTTTATTTATTTGATTATAAATAACTTTGAAACTTGTATTGAAAATGAACGTTAAACTGTTTCTTTTTCTCAATGTAAATGTTTGGTGCTTTAAAAAATGAGGCGTTGAGCATAAATATTTATAAAAGCGTGTTCAAAATATAATACAGAAAGCATGGCGAGTATTGAATGAACGAAGATTAAAAAAACAACCCTTCAAACTTCAAGGATGTTACAAATGGTACAGTACAAATCCAGTAATAGTATTGTTTGCTTTTAATTTTTTGCTGCGAAATTATGCATAATTTAAATAAATCTGACTGATGGACTTCGGCGCAACACTTTCTCGTGTAATGAAGTAACTGTTGCCCGCAGCAATTTCGTATAACCTACAAAATTATTTTTTTCTTATTCACCCTGTATTTTACAAATCACTGTATATTTTTACATATTTGGATAGCCAGTTACTATAACTTGCAATATAATACTTACCTACAAAAATTATTTTTTTCTTATTCACCTTATTATTTTGCAAATCACTGTATATTTTTACGTATTTGAAAAGCATGAGAAATTAACTTGAAAATACTTTAGATTTGTTTTTGAAACTTTGATATAAAATATTAAAAAAATTAAAATAATAATTTTTTTTGTTATTTTCGGCAAAACCGGAACCGCTAAAAATAATCCAATATAGCAATTTGGTAGCTATGTATGGCTAGTATGTAACCCCTTCATTACAAGATTTCATTTTTATTAGAAACATTATAAGGATTGAAATTTTTAAATTTTAAAATTCCTAACTCCGGTCCTGGATAAGATATAAATCTCTTAATACTCATTATATTTTCATGTGACTATAAAATATGTAAATTTAAAAGCTATACGTTGATAGGCCAGTTACTATAACTTCAAATATAATAAGATACACATACCTACAAAAATTATTTTTTCTTCTTCACCTTTTTTTGCAAATCACTGTATATTTTTAAGTATTTCGATAGCATGAGAAATTAGCTTTAAAATACTTTAGATTTGTTTTTAAAACTTTGATATAAAATATTAAAAAAAATTAAAAAATATTTCAATATAGCAGTTTAGAAGCTATATATGTCTACTATATATCCCTTAATTCCAAGATTTCATTTTTATCAGAAGCATAGTTATGAGGCATTGCAATTTTCAAATTTGAAAATGTCTAACTCCGGCCCTGGATAAGTTAGAGAAATCTCAGAATGCTCGTTATATTTTCGTTATATGTAACTATAAAATACGTAATTTAAAAAAAAATCACCAGAGCCGTTTTTGAGAAAATCAATTTTGAACAAAAGGACAATTTTAACCCCGTAAATAACGGCAACATTTTATTTTTTTTCCAAAATATTTACAAACCGTTCGAAAGCATGTACTTTTATTTACAAGTTGCGATTTTCCAATTGCAAGTAACTTCTATAGTTTCTTAGTGACAACGCGAGCGCCGAAATGTACTAAAATCGCCATATTGACCGCATTTTGAATTTAAAATTAAAAAAAAAATGTTATTCGATCGGGGCTTAGGGTTTACTAACTTTTCACCAAACATGGACTTTTTGGCCCTGGTTTTGGAAATGCACCCCCAAAAAAACCACCCTCATTTCGCCCCCCATTAATTGATTTTTACGAAAAGCCAGTTTTATACATAACTTTCAGATATAGGGGTCCATGTCAAATCTCATTAAAATCGATCAAATAGCACGGAGACACACGAAAATTTTGATTCGCGAAATCGATGTTTTTCGACCCAGGGAACATGAAAACGTTGAAATCCGCGAAAAAAAATATCAAATTTTGTAGTATACGAGAAAGTAAAAATCAATATAATGGTCTTATTAGAAAGAAACAATTCAACATATTTTATGTACCGGGTGTCCCAAATTCGTTGTAATTGCGGGGTATCTCGGTTGTTATAAAAGATAGAAACTTGCGGATGTCGCGAACCTTTGCTACTTTTTTATAAAACCTAAAATGGCGTAATCAGATTTTTGTAACTGTTTTAGTTTGGGAGATACAGGGCGATTTTGAAAAGTGTGTCGTTTTGGACCACCTCGATATCTCGGTTATCTTTAAAGATGTCAAAAAGATTTAAACGCTATCTTATACATTTTTTTTTGGGTGTACCGTTCTTAAGATATGGGCCAAACATATAATTTTTTAAATGGGACACCCTGTATTTTTTAAGCTCAATAAATCCCATTTTTTTCTCATTTCATTGATATATATCACTTGCCACTTTTTTTTATTAACCATATTGATCGTAAACATTTTAAAATATAACGACATATGGTTCTTAACCGAAACACTCTATATATTTTTTAATTAATTTTATCAATACAGCTACTTACTTACATAACACATTTATCTTACAACTCTTGGAACTTTATTATCTTACAACGAAATTAAACTAAACAACTTAAACTTAATTATTAAACTTAAATATTAAAAACAACACTATATTCTAAATTGTTCAAAATGGTTCCCATTTTCTTCTACACATTTTTGGCAAACCTTAAATATTCTATTTAAAGTACTTAATATATATATATATATATATATATATATATATATATATATATATATATAAGGGTTTATTTTGTAAATTCCTAAGGGTCTTGTGTGTAGCATTTTGTAATTGAAGAAGGGTATCATACCTCCTTGAATAAATTTCGTTTTGAATATGCCCCCATAAAAAAAGTCTAAAATGGACAAGTCCGGTGACCTAGGAGGCCAATTTACAGGGCCACGTGTGCCTATCCAACGATTGGGAAAATGCTCATCTAGAAATGGTCTAATAATATGTGCATTATGTGCGGGGGCCCCATCCTGCTGAAAATAAACTTGATTTCTGTGGGCTAGTGGAACGTCTTCAACATATTTTCTAAAATTTGCTGGTAGCGAATAGATGTCAAACCTCCGTCAAAAAACTGATACCTTATTTTTGTTCCAAAAACAAAGCACGCAAAAGAGAACCCAAAACGACCTTGTTGTTGCTGTTGAAAAATTAAGTAATTGTTTTCTTTTGACCAATATCTTGAGTTGTGTCTATTAAAAATTCCTGCACTTGTTATGTGCGCCTCATCAGACCAAATTACTTGTCTTGCAAAATTAACATTTTCGCGACACATTTGCAGGAACCAGTTGCAGAAATTCATGCGGAGTTCAAAATCGCCTGGAAGCAGTTGTTGGACTACATGATCTTTATAAGGAACAAAAACTATGTTTTCTTAATATACGCTGTGCATTAGTTTTTGAAACCACAACACTATCTTCGATTTTCCTCCAGGATTTACGGCCACATGTGCCAAAACGTTAATTTCCTCATTTTCTTGATTTTCTTTTAAACTATACTTATGTTGTCTGGGTTTTATAAATGAACCAAAATTTAATAAATTATATGTAATTCGTAAAAAAATTGCCTTGTTTGGCTGCCTTCTCCCAGGAAATCTAAAAGTATGATTTTTTAATATTGGTGTTATAATATTTACTTTATAACAATCTTACCGATTAAAATATAATTCGGAAGCCTCTTCTGAATTTTCGTTACATGCTATATAACATTTAAGCATGTCATACTTTTCATAATATTCAAAGGGTTGATTATCTGCCATAGCAAAATAAATTAATAAAACGTTAGATAATAAATATGTAATTATTTAATAATGACATATATACTATGATAGGTATACTAGATTTAACTATCTTTTATTCCGATTGGCATAGCCACCTATTTTTTTCTTAGGAATTGATCAACACCTCCAAATTATAAACAACCAGCAAAACCTAGCTTAGGTATATAAGTAAAGGGCAAGTAAGATACACTTGATTTTATTATTTTATTTATTTAAATCTAATATACAAAATACAAATACATATAATAATAACCTGTATAATTATTGTTGTTACGTTTTTTTCACTACTAATACCTAATAATTAAACAGAAATAAAAGTCGATACATTAATAATTACTAAATATAGCAAGTGCTGGATCAATATATGACTTTTATAGAATTGCAATACAATTTATTAAACTTAAAATATATATAGGGTGTTCCATTTAAGAATCATATGTCGTTATATTGAGCGTAAAAATACAAGGTGCCCCATTTAAAAAATTATAAGTTTGGTCCATATCTTAAAAACGGTACCCTTGAAAAAAAAATTGAGCACGCCACTGAACTTGGCGTAAAAAAATGTATAAGATAGCGTTTAAATCTTTTTGATATCTTTAAAGATAACCGAGATATCGAGGGGGTCCAAAACGACACACTTTTTAAAATCGCCCTGTATCTCCCAAACTAAAACAGTTACAAAAAATCTAATTACGCCATCATAAGTTTTATAAAAAAAGTAGCAAAGGTTCGCGACAACCACAATTTTCTATCTTTTATAACAACCGAGATACCCCGCAATTACAACGAATTTTGGACACCCGGTACAGGAAGTTGTTTTGAATTAAACGCAAATGTAATTCAGTGTTATTCACTGTTATTGTGTAATAAGTACGAGTACACGGAATTTTGTTGTAAATGGTTGTTTACACGTTGCAGAATAGGTTTTGTTATTGATAATACAAATCTGGATATAGTTAAACCGACCCTCCTACTCCGTTCAGGTCGGAATTCGATTGGCACCAAGAACCAAACGGTTTGGGTCCAACCCTAAGTTTCTAACATTTTTTTATTGGGTTTATTTTGTAGTGCGCGAACTTTACCCAAAGGCTACTCTTTTTCACTTAACATACTTTTCATTTACAAAACATCCATGCCCGAACCGCAATTGTAACCCGGAACCGAGATATCCGCACCCGAAGCCAGATGTGTAACTCACTGGTCTAAAACATACAGTAGCTTATTTTGTTATTAAAACACAAATACTTAGTGTAATGGCTATCGCACTCTTGGTATTCAAAAACCTTCATTTTATTGCTTTCGAGAATGTAAGTCATTACGTCAATTATTTTATTAACCAAAAATACAGATTTAACAAATTTTTAGGTTTCGTTTTAGATTACGCTCTATTATTTTGATCTTGAAAACAATTCAATATTATATTATTATAAGTTTTTGTGATGAACGAATAAGTTCAAAGATAATTATGTAATTAAAAATTATTATTAATTTTATTAAATACATAAATAAAAAGTTTACCTCGAGTAGGATTCGAACCTACGACCTGTACTTTGCTAGAGTACCGCGCTAACCAACTGCGCCACCAAGGTTCAAGCCCCAATCGATGTAAATTTTGTCTTTATGTATGTAGAACTGATGTAAATTCTAAATATAATGAGATTAGAGTCAAATTACTTATATTAATGGAATGTGAGCCTGCAATATCGCAAGGATTCACACACACCAAAGCAACTAGACTAATATTAAATTATTATAAGTTTTTGTGATGAACGAATAAGTTCAAAGGTACTCTAGCAAAGTACAGGTCGTAGGTTCGAATCCTACTCGAGGTAAACTTTTTATTTATGTATTTAATAAAATTAATAATAATTTTTAATTACATAATTATCTTTGAACTTATTCGTTCATCACAAAAACTTATAATAATTTAATATTAGTCAAGTTGCTTTGGTGTGTGTGAATCCTTGCGATATTGCAGGCTCACATACAGGTCGTAGGTTCGAATCCTACTCGAGGTAAACTTTTTATTTATGTAATTAATAATAATTTTTAATTCAATATTATGTGTAAAGTACCTTTTGTACATTGAAATCTATAAGCTTTGGAACAGAAGGTGTAGAGGCTTCCTAATTACAAATTTTCTTAGGGAAACAGAAAGTGTAGAAGGCTTCTTAATAAAAATTTTCTAAGGTAAACGGTGTCATCATGATTTAACGATAATTCACTTTTAGATCAGTTTTCCTTATTCGTAGGATAATAAATACCCCTTAAAAACTGCGTTAAAATGCTTCAAAAAGTGTCGCTCAAATAGATTTTGCGAATATATCAAAAACTATTCTATTTTAAAGATGATTTAATTTTAGATAAGTTTTCTTCATAATTTTTTTATCGTAATTCAAAGAGATTTTGTAATGTTTGCGAATATATCGAAAACTATCAAATCGACTATAATAGTTTTTAAAAGGGTAGTAAATCACACACAAGGTTTCTTAAGCTTTGTTGAGAGTAGGTACATGAAAAATTGTGAAGTTTGCAGCAAAATGTATAGACTTTTTTAAAAGATCGTTCAATTTTAGATAGGTTTCTTGTATAATGGTTTTTGGGTAGTGTCTCTAAAATACTATTTGTGAATAGATACATAGAAAAAGTGCAGGTCTTTTTTGCGCAAGTTTTCTTAATAAAAGAGTTTCATAAGGTAATAGAAGAGGTACTTCAAAGAGTCATTAAAGTACCTTTGGTGAATATATCGAAAACTATCAACTTTAGACCAAAAAGTGCAGACCATTCTTAAATATAAATCAGATTCATATAAATTTTCTTCATGAATGTTCTTCGTGGTGGTGTTGTAAATACGTTCTAAAATAAGTTATTTCAAAGGGTTACTAAAGTATCTCCTATATCTAAAACGATTAACTTTGGATCAAAAAGGGAAGAGATCTTTTTAAAGATAATTCAATTTGCTACAAAAAAGATACTGAGACAAGTTTTCTTAACCTCCTTGACGATATGACAGTTCTGGAATATTGGCTTTCAAAACGATATCCCATTCTAGGGATATTCATGTGTTGGGATAAGTTTGTCCCTGTTTTTTGTACTGAACTAAATTGTAAAAAAATAATAAAAAAAATAAAAAAAAAAAAAAAATAAAAAATATTCTATTAGATAAATAAAATCAGTGAATGAATGTATTTTTATAACGTATTTTGTTGGGATAAGTCTGTTCCTGTTTTTTGTAGTGAATTAAATTTAAAAAAAATAATAAAGAAAAAAAAATCAAAAAAAATATAATAAAAAACTATGGCGAATACACTTGGCGTCCGCCTGAAAAATGATGCCCGAGCTACGCTCGGGTATGTCGATTTGAGGCTGCTTTCTTAGGAACTTCCCGAGGACTACTCGGCATTATCAATATATCTGGCGTTAGGCATCCCGAGCTGTACTCGGGGTTTCTTAACGAGTTGGACTCGGTCTAATCGGCATGGAAAACATTTTTTTTTTTGACGAGTCTGACTCGGGTTTATCAATTTGGAAGGTAAATCCTCATCCCGAATGGTACTCGGGCTTATCGCCAAGGAGGTTAATAAAAGATTTTCGTGGAGTAATGAATACACTCTAAGAAAGGTATTTCAAAACTATCAACTTTGGAATAAGTGTAAATACCTTTTCTTAACAATTTTTTGTTGTAAGATATTAATAATACGATATATAATATGAGAAGCAGCATGTGATTTGGCCCATTTAGGTCACATTTGCCAAACTGACCATGTACATGATACCCTAATTGACACAAAGAAGTATTTATTTCTGCGTAAATTTAGGGGAAAAATCCTAAATCTAAGGAACCTCATAGTAGGAATCGCTTTGTACAATATGACAAAAAATATTGCTCGATATGTTTTTCCCTGTTCATACATTTACAACGTAACTCTTTTCTGTAACATATTTTATGTATTTGTGTTTTGAATTTCTTTTCGTTTTCTAATTTTAAGCCTGATTGTTTTTTGTAAGAATGCATATTGTCTCATTTCATTCTTGTTTTATTTATGCTTAATACAAACATTTAAAGCTGTGAGAAGCAAATGTGTATGCACGCAGGACTAGGCCAAGTGTACTTTAAATTACATATAAGTTGCTTTGATGCTCATGGCAGTCAACGTGTTGAATGTTTTCTGTAGAGTAATAAATAAGCTCTAAAAAGCCTTACACAATTTTTTATCTGCAAAGTCGTAACTTTAGATCAAAAAGTATAGAGACCTTTTTAAAGAATGATTAATTTTTGGATGTTTCCTTTATAAAAGTTTTTCTTAGGAATCCTTCAAAATTAATTTAATTAAGAAGCGTGATGTGCACAGCGCATAAATGTGTTAATAGAAATAAAATAGTACATTTTAGAAGTAATAAATTTCGTATTTAATACATGAATAAAATGACACCTATTAATAATTGATTCAATCGAATGTATGTATATTAGAACGTGCGCAACATGTTGTTTTTTTCCCTTAGTACTTTACTAATTCAACTGACGCAGGCATAAGAATGTCGTACTGGTCACATCAGTCAAACTTCAATGTTTCAAGGCAGTGGTCTAATAATCAATATCTTTGGCGATTTATAAAAAGATATATTAATACCTACGTTGAGCTACTGGTATGTAGGAATACTTTAAATAAAACTTCCACCATATGTTTTTTTCAGAATGTTTCGATTTGGAACACTGTCCTATGACAGCCGTTGTTTGATGACCTATTAGGAAGTGCAGCTAACTTTTTTATCATTTATTCCAATTGTTTAACCTCATTGATCCATTTTTGAAATTTTAGAACTCATGATTCGTTTTAATATGCGGCGTGTATTTAATCAACGTAAAATCATTACAAATATTTCACCAACCACTTAATTCACTTAATGGTGATGATGATAAAATGCAGTGCATTATTCAATCCCGTAAAAGATATTCTTATTGAACGCGATGAAATTATAAAATGGAGTCAGAAATACTTACCATGTGTCAGAAAGTTGAAAGAAGAAGGTACTGTGTTTGTATTCCATTTCAAATTACATTCGACATTATAAAGCAATATACATAGAGGAATCGTGGGCTAACGTGGGACATACAGTGATACCACTTAATTCATACTGGTGGGGAAAAAGGATTTATACCTGGCGCGGAACGTAATTTCTTGTGTAAATAGAACACTGTTGATGTGCATATCGCAATATATACAAATACGGGAAGTGGTCTTTCGATCAGATTATTCTGAATATACTACCGAATTCATCTATCGTTATCAACAATGCTCCTTATCATAGCAGGAAGATAGAATGGATTCTAACAAATGACTTGGCGAAAAGAACAAATTGTCTATTGGCTTGGTGACAAAGAAATATCTATTGAGGATAACATGTTGAAGCTAGGCCTACTGGCTTCTGTTGCACAGGTGAGGCATCATTACGACAAAAAACAACTTGTTATGGCTCAAGAAAGGGGTCATTAAGTTCTTCATATTAAAATTAATAACATATAAATAATAAAATTGAAAATTGGCAACATTGTATTTATTTATTTTGAAGTTAGAAACTGACTATGTCTATCATACCGTACCTACGGTATTTTAATCGGACCTACGGTAGTATAAAGGGTGCATTAATCTGTCGGCATAATTAATAGGTTTGGACGGTCTATAGCAGATACAATTTAAGATAAATATTGTAGAAATTCTGATTTAAAACGAATAAATTGGAATTTATACGAATCGTTGATGATGTCTAAAGAAATAGTATCAAAATGTATAATTCAACGAATTTAACATACTTTTGATCTTCACTTGGTTATAATTAAACGCGCAGAAGTGTACACTAAATATGTTTTATTACTACTTGTATTATTGTAGGAACTTTTGCAATGGCGATAGGTTAGTCACATACACAGAGAACGAGCGTTGAATGATTACTTGGAACGAGGTATTAAATTACCAGGCTCTTTCTACATAAAATATTTGCGTTTGTCACAAGATCTCAGAGGGCCACTGAGAATTGCCCTTTACTTACAAAAACGGAAATAACTATTAACTTTAAAAAGAAAATATAAATGAAAAGATTCTGTGTACATATACTATAAATACTGAATTGAAAATAGCATTATATTTCTCATTTTGAATTAGAAACATGCTTTTATTGGAAAATAACAAAATAAAAATAAATAATAAAAGTGGATGTAATTTTCCTCCAGCTTTAGCGTCGGAAATATACGGCGGGTGTGACACAAATTGCCGATTGAATTCAGACGTATCTACAGGTGGCAAGTTAAAAATCTCACTGTGGGTTGCTGATGTGCTTCTCTCCCTGAATAACAAACACCTCCGGTTTTAGACAGCAGTTTCAGAAAGTTTTATATGGCGTTTTTATAAGCTTAGCTTCCGTACTTCGTTTTACGAAAAAGTGGGTCACAGATGTAAACTGTTGCATATCATTTTTGTATTGTGTTTATTTGTAGTACAACTTAATTACCTTTTTTTTTGTGTTACCATTAGCCTATTTGAGTAACTTTTCATTGTTTGTTTCATATCGTTATTAAAATTTGTTAGTGAATTTCATTCTCTAAATATTTCAGAATTGCAATTGTACTAGTGTTCTGTTAAATTGAATATAGTAAATAAGATGAAATATTCAACAAGTTGTCTGCTATATATGTATGTTTGATCTAAATGAAGTGAATAACTTTATTCATGAAACGTATTGGCACTTAGTAAGGCATTATTCAGTATATTGCGTTCGCAACATTCCAACCAACTCACATGCTTTCGTAATAACTGAGTTATTGGTTGTAAAAACTACTATAAAAATACGTTTATTTGTTCAAATTTTTATGTCTTTTTAAGTAAATTATAACATTGTTAATGATTTTTTTATTTAATCACACAGCCAAGTCTATTTTTTGATTAATTATTGTAGTATATTGTGTAGCGCGCAATCCTGTTAAATAAAAATTGCTAAACTTTTGTAGACATCTGTATATGAACTAGGACTGTATGCATTTTTATGTACAGCCTACGTCTCTATTAATTGTTCAACATTTTTGAGGATTATGCTTTTATTTTTATATTCGTGTTTACAATCATAAACAAATGGAAGAATGGAGAACGTCCTAATCTAAGAGTGAACTGATTATGTTGGCTCTTTGGTAACACCGCTTTTTTTGTATTGTTCTTCTACGGTGATAACCTTGTCCCTTGTATCGGGTGATTATATAATACTGATAACAGTTTGAATTTCCCGCAAAACAAATAATTTTAAGGGTTGGTAATTATACATTGTCATTTATTTAATTCCAGTGGTGTATCAGTCTCTAAATTAATAATTTATTTTTAATTTACAAGTAAATCTCCCGTTTTACAACAAATTTTACATTTTCACTAAGCACAATTACGTTATTAACATTTTAGTAAATAAACCATAAAAATTGCTCAAAATGTCCACCGCTATGTTTACGACACAATTCCACTCTACGCTTCAGATTGTCATTTCGTAGTATTTTCAGATTTTCAACAATTCGTTTCTTATGGTTGGCAAATGCTTTATATGGAGTATTAAAATTAGGGTACTCTTCCATAAACTGATCTTGACAGGACTGCAACGAATAAGACCTCATTCCATCTTCATTACGTGTAGCACTTCGAAAATGGCCCTTCAAAGGCGTCTTGTTCTAGTGTAAAGGGCATTCAAGAAGGTTTTTAACCTACAACTGCAAGTTAGTCTGATGTAAATATTATCTAATCACTTACCTTAATAAATTCTTGAATTACGGAGTAACTCTGAATGGAAAAGTAAATGAAAAAAACAAGAAGATCAAATTAACGACGGCACTGATGTCAAAAAAGAACGCATAAAGTAACTAAAAATATTTAACCGTCAATTCAACACCGTTAAAAAAACTGGAATCATTCGCGCGAAATTCAAACTGTCATCAGTATTAAAGAATCACCTGGTATATGTATTACAAGTTTTGATTATATACAGTATGGAAAAAAGTTTGAAACACCTGAAATATCCCGCGAAATACGTTTTTCTCGAAAAAAACGCTCGAAGGCGTATTTTAAATTTGTCGACTTTTGAAATACTTTGTGGCGTACGTTGAAGAGGCCAAAGGGGGCGCCTTTTTTAATGACAATCCCTATTTTTTGTTCAATATAATGAAGGAGTACATTTTTTTTTAATATTGAACAGTTTCGAGAAAAATGCAAATAAAATTTTAATTGTGAAGATTGATTTATTTATAAATAAAATGAAACAAATTAAATACATTAATTAATAAGGTATTCAAACTGTTGCCTATTAACTATTTGACAATGTACTAGTCTAAAAATAAATTATGTCTGCACTCTGTCAAGTATTAATTACATAAAAACTGAATATCCCCAAACCGATAAAATCGTGTCAAAACAGCTCGCATGGCACTAAACCGAATATAACATTTCGGTATTTTAAAAAATGGCAAACTCGTTTATAAATTCGTATGGAGTTTTTATGTAATTAAATTGCGTACATTATCGAATTCGAATCGAATGCCGTTAAGAGCTCAAAAATCAAAAATTAAGTTTGAAGTTTGTGTATTGTTCCACACCAGATATTTTCTTAATGGTGACCAGCAAACCATTTAGGTCCTTTACTTTGTTTAGAGGCGCATAGCTTCTTCCGTGGTGGAGTTTCTACAGTATTCTGCATCATTTCTTCTTTACACTTACTGGAACTACTAGAAGTAGATCGAGTTTCTTCATGATTTTCTTTATTCTTTATGCATCCTACTGTACACACAGGTGTGTCTGCGTTTTTCCAAATATTTTATCAAACTAATCAAAATATGACCACGAAATCTTTCCACAGCCTGTTGCATTATTATTGTTAACGATATTAAGTTTTTCTAAGTTTCCTAAAATTAAGGTCGCGTTGATCACCTGTAGCATTATATCTATGTTCATTAATCTTTTTAGTAATTTTCCTTCAGATTGATTTGTTAGTTATTCTTTGATAATTGAAGTTTTGGTTAATTTTTTTCATTACACGATAACCTTCATTTAATAGAATTATTAGTCATCACAAGAAAGTTGGAACTGATCCAGTTCATTTGTCAAGTAATGTTGTTCATTAAAGTGCTCAGTTATAAACTATAGGTCTCTTTGAAAATTGCAAAGAGAACACACGGCTTCAATGTTACAATTATCTGTCATATTTGTAAATATAATAGTTCACTACAAGTATGCCAACTTTTATTTAATACTTTACTTAACTTGGTCAGTTTATCCAAGTAGTGCACTGGTGCTAGGTATTTGTCTGACACAATTTTCGTAAATGTCTTTTGTTTATAACGTATGTACAGTGGCGAGCAAAAAAAACTAGGACAATTAATCCAGGAACTCTACGTCTATGTTTCAGAATTTGGCTTAGCATGAAACTGGTTTTGCCTCAACTGACATTGACATTAGCGCGTCTGTCACATGATTTAGTTGCGACATTCTTACAAGGATTTCAGATATGCCATTTTGACAGGCATTTTTCTTTCACACCACAGTTCACACAACTAAAATTTGGGATGTCCCAGTTTTTCCTGCTCGTAACTGCACCTCAACTGTAATATTTTCTATATTGAGAGGTGCAGTGGCGTTTAAATGCTTGCCTGTTAACTTTAGAGTTCCTATATAGACAGAGTACCGCAATAGGTTTGGTCGTTACTTTGGAGTTAAAATGGCGTCTAGTGACGTCATGGCCTCTTAGTTGTCAGCTGTCAGTTGTGATAATTTTTCAAGTTATCAAAAAAAAAATGCCGGGTTGTGTTCCTGAATGCAGGAATCGTAGCGAAAACGGCTATCGATTATTTAGTGTATCCACGGCCAAAAATGATTCAGAGGAGAATTACCGGCAAGGGCTTCAATTTGTGAGGTAGGTAATATTATTTTGGTATTAAAAATCGTAATATGGACACTATTTCGTTAGAATTTGTATTTCTTATTACACTGTCTTTTCAGGTACATTTTAATTTTAAGTTATAAGGAGAATGTTTTAATTTATCCCAAGTTAGAAGTCTTCCATTATTTCTTGAGTGCCGAAGAATATTTTAGAAAATTCAAATTAGACTTATTAAGTAATAAGATTCATTATGAAGACATTTCAAAATCATTTCTTTTGCACTGTGCTTTTAATGTAGGTATTTGTCATGCTAATACTGGCGAAAAAACAGATTTTCTTTACATTAAAAATATATAACAAGGAAGAGGTTGAAAAAATTAAATCTACCGAGTTTGTTAGAAATAGGAAAAGGGTTGCTATGCGTGCACTGGTAAAGAATATTAAATGAGTAGCTTGGATTTTTGAAATAAAAAATAACGACTTGACTTTGTATTTTAATAATTATTTGTACAACTTGTTTTGAAAGTCAGAAAAAAGAGACTCTATATTGAACTAGCATGGTAAGGATTTCTTTGCCTTTGAGTATAATCCCATTGTTTATGAATAATATGTATATAAGCAATGCTAAGTGTTACGGTACTATCTGACACCAATACCTGCTCTGTCTATATAGGAACTCTAGGTAACTTCGAATGCGCGCGCCATCTGTACACTGTGGTCCAGAAGTAACCCACCGTTAACCTAATCGTAATCAGAAGTAAAAAAACAACATTTAATTAAGCAAAACGAACAAAATAGACATTTAAAGGAGATGTTCGAATTGTAGTCCACGAACTTCTTGACACAAAGCAAGCCTTTATTGGAAATTCTGTAGAACGTTCTCGATTGTCTCTGCAGTGATTGTTGGAATTTCGGCACGTATTCGTTGTTTTAAGTCCTCGGGAGTAGGAGGCCTATTCACAAACACTTTGCTTTTAAGATAACCCCATAAAACGAAATCTAACGGGGTAAGATCTGATGATCGCGCAGGCCATTCAATAAAACCCCTTTTTCTAATCCACTGTTTGGAAATATTTCGTTTAAATAATTGCGGATCAATAAATCATAGTGTGCAGATGTGCCCCATCTTGCTGATACCATTAGCTGTCGTTTGGTACATCTGGGTCGTTAACACATCGTCATTTTTAGAATTTCACCGCTTATCCAAATATGACGAAAAAACATATGGTTGCTATTTAACAAGAGTTGCGATGACGTTATAGCTCTTTTAAATATGACGAGAAAAAAGTTTCCGATTAGTCTAAATGTGCGCATTAAAAAATAAAAATCGACGGGTTTTAGGATTTTTTCGGAAAATCATCACAGAAATTAATATTTCCAAGTTTCCATATTAAATGACCGCACTGTATATTATGTAATCATTCTTGTTTGTATTGTACCTTATGTGAACGCGCCTTTATAAAGAATTTAAATAAATTTTGATTTATCGCTCTTTGGCCTTTTTGAAAAAGTTTGGTGTGTATGGTTAGTAAATTTTTCGTACTCGGACTGTTAAAGTTATTTATAAAGTTTTATTGGGATGGGAGAACCTAAGGGCTTTGTTGGGACAAACGTACGTCGCGTGCAATAAACACTCACTTTTTGTACTCGTTATTATTATTGTTCCAAGTTCACACATACATAGCAGGATAATGTTATCATCGTCTTTCAATAATTTCATTTTCTGATAATGCATACATCCTTATAAGCTAGTTACTCGCAAAACTATTACCGTTTAATAAAGCATATTCATAATTGCAAGTAGTCTCTATTATCATTTATACTAATTATCAGTTTTAAAGTATATGTTTGTGTTATATAAATATAATTATTATTAATGGGATTTGCACGTGTTCTAAGTCAAGCGCACATTTTCTTGTTTTATACGATTAAGTTTTTATTAATTTGCGATTGCTGTAGGCACCTCATATGCCTACATATATGATTTTTATGTGTTTTCTAAGACCTTTGTAAATGTAGCTGACGATATTTTATGGTCAATCGGCCTGTGCAGTAGATTAATAATATCGCTTTTATAGTCTTTTTCGATACGGAGCATTTATTCTATGGCAGTGCTGTCAAATGGGATATTAATACCGGTGTTGACCATCAATAATTAAGCCTACCATATGGTAAGAATCTTCGCTACGTATATTCCTCAAGAACTCTATGGGTAAATCTATAAAGAGTGATTTATATTTTATTTAAAAAATCGCTAATTATATTTATTGCGAGTGAAGGGATAAACTATTTAATCCGTAAATCTTAATTTCAATCATTTTTAGCCTCTACGGGTTCCATGTTTCAAGGATATTTCGCGGAGTCTACTTTTCTATAGAAACATCACTAGATATGACCATTCACGTAATTTAACCAAGAAAGATGTATGGTCATTAAACTGGTATTTGTAATGGTGCAGTGCAAAATAGACGAAAAAGATATATGTGTTTCGTCTTAAAGCTTAAACTACGCCAATCACGTATTGTCACTTCAATATGAAGTTTTCACAAGATTATATATGCAATGAATATATCACACGGTTTATACAAGGTCAAATTTTGATGCCTTACGGGTTTACTGATAAAAATGGGTAGTGTCTCTACTTTATAGCATACTGTGGTAGTAGCACTATTATGTTAGTCAGTACTTAGATAATAGATATTTTAAGATTCTGTAACAGTTTAAATTTTGCAGTATAAGTACTTAATTATATGTGTAGATGGCGTGTGGTTGCAAATAAACATTTCGATGGGAAGCAAATTTAGATTTGAATTTGATATGTTGAAAAGAATTATAAGTTTAAAACATGGTAAATCTTTACTTACTTAATCGCTTTTACCAGTGCTTTTACTTCAAAGCTGAGTCTGTCAGATTTGATTGCTTTTCTCCAAGACTTCCTAACCTCCGCTATTTGTTTGATCTCGTCAAATTTTAAGTTCTCGGTTCTGCTGCTTCTCTTACACTATCTAGTCATTTTTTGTTCCTCTTCCTGTTTTTCCTTCACCCGTGTCTAGTAAGCAGTTCTTATGAATCTGTTTTATTATGTACGTTGATCTTATGGTTTTCTCTCTATTTTCCTTAATAAATCTCATCTCAGTTGTTTTTGTAATAGAAGATGCGCTGATTTACTAAGATAGGTGTTATTTTTGTTTTTAATATAAGTAGTTGTTTTTATCGGGTTAAAAATTCTTCCCACGGTTTCTCTTCTGTATCTGTTTTCCCATGTTCCTTTATTACACCTGCTTAATATTTAAAATGTTTTGTTTCTTTTTTTTTTGTTCTTTGAGAATATCTATGGTTATATGGTAGTTTCGTTCAAATGCAAGTCTGAAGATTTCTACTTCTTTCATTCTCCACTTCCTAGTTTTAGAACGTTTGGTTCCTTTTGCTCTTTCATTTATTACTATGGCAAAGAGCACATGTATTGGGCACAAATTTTGTTTTATCCTCATTGATAATTATTATTTATACAGGGTGTGTATAAATTTGCGCATTTCCTACTCGTGGCCTTATTATTTGGACAATTCTGAGACGAAAATCTATTTACAAAGATGTCGGGTCTGCTTCCGTTTCTGCACACGAGATCACCAACGTTTGAAATTTCATCTCTTATTTTTGCAATTGATGTCAAAAGTAGAAGGAAATGATTATCATAGCTCAATCTATTCGGAATAACTTAAATGCAATCAGGTTTGACAAGAATAAGTTTTAAAGCTTTTAAATTTGCAAAATTTAGGAGGAATCGATTTGGCAACATACAGTTATAGCCTCGTAAATTTCATGTGTGTTTAAATTTCAGTGTGACAATCATAAGTTTTACATTTGATATTTTTCGCTGCTTTTCGTTGTGTACACATCCAGAACCGCCCAGCTAATTACACCAGAAATGTTGGAGCGAGTTATCCTTACCATCCGGCGCCGATTAGAGATTTGTATCAATTTCCATGGATATCATTTTGAACAATTTCTTTGAACAAATACAAAGCGAAATCACAACAGTTGTTTCATTATTTTTGATGCATAATTCATATGATGTCTATGTCCATATAATTTCAATAATTTTTTTGATAAATTGCCACCTGTTGATATGTTTACATTAGTGTCAGCGTTGCCATTTAATTTTTTCTTGCAATCGCTTGTATGGAGAGACGAAAACAGATCCGACATTTTTGCAAATACATTTTCGTATCAGAATTGTCCAAAAAATAACGCCACGTGTAGGAAATACGCCAATTGATTCACACCCTGTAGATTAATTTTGGTGGGAAGAAAGCGAATGGTCATATTGTTATCGTATAAGCGCAAAACACAAAATGTTATGATTTTATATTATTGGATACAAATTGTTGATCGCTATAATCAAGATACATATTTTTAGATTGATTTCGGTAGCGAAAAGTGTAGGTATACTGTTATGATGGATAAACACTAAATATAATGGTTTACCTTATTGGGCGCTATTTTGCAAATTCACTAAAATACGCATGTCGTAAACAAAACAAAGGAAATATTGCAAACGTTGAAAATTCCAAAATGTCAATAATATTGCAAATGTGGAAAATGAAAAGATTTTATTTAGATCGGTTAACACCAAACATGTTAGTTGCTTTTTTAAATTCATTTATTAAAACCTTTGCGTATACATTAGTTTGGTTGAAACAGCAAATGCTTTAATAACGAAACAGGAAAATTCGCTTAACTAAACCTGAATATTTCTATAACTTTTTTGTGTATTAGTTATGCTGATTGTGTTGCTATCTATTTATCCTCTGTTTCTCAGCATATTGTGCCTGTGCTAAATTTAGGTCTAGTTTCTCTTTAATGCGAGGTTCTGTAATTTTTAACAAACAAAATACACCTACGTAACACACAAAATTAAAAACACAACGCATTTCAATAGCTAAGCTATCATCATCAAGGGTCGACTTACGTGGGTATATTTTATTTGTTACAGGTCATGTCACAGATCCAGATTTTCATCTGTAACTTAAGATAATCGACTATAATTACAATTTCTCATCTGTAGTTTTTATGGATAGCTGTAATTACTTACATTCCAATGTTGGTATAAACATTAGCATTTCGTTTAATATCTCTTCTGAAAACCTTTGCTATGTAGCTTTGCTTCTATTAGTTCCGTTTATGTAGGTAGCTAATCAATTTTAGCCATAATTTTAGTTGGCTTACAGTATGACAATTTTTTTTTTGTTTGGTTCTCTTGTGTTAGTTATTTTCTCAATAAATTTACAGTAACATTAATCTCTAGGATTTTTGATATATAGAGCATGGTCAGTGGAAAATACTGAGGGGAGATCGTTGAATCATTTTCTGTTGTACCTGGAATAGTACTATTCTAGCCTTGTCTTGTGGATCTGCTTCTAGTACTATCTTTTAAAATTTATGTTTTCTGCCTTCTGTTTTAATTTTATTATTTTCTGGTATTGATTATTTTAAGAAAGTGGTGATGTCTTGAAATGATAACTTAGGGCAATATTATTAATAATTAATAGTATTGTAAGACATTACATATTTAACTAAACCATTGATTGTCCAGAGCAGTTTAGAAATAGTCTATAATTGTCAGACCAATTACTGTGTTTGCACTAGAAAATTATTTTATAAAGGTATACGTAGTATATAATAATGTTTGATTCTTAATAGTAATTGAACATTGTTTATTATTTTGCAATAAGACCGTTCTAATTTAATATTTCTTTCTAAAATCGTCATTTAACACGTACTTTATTTTGCACGCTAAGCAGAACGTTGAAAGTATTTACTGTTACTGTAATTAACTTTATACGTCATACTCGTTTGGATGCAATTGTCCTAAATGAAATCGAACCCGTGATGGCATAGCGTCGTTATATTAGCACTTGATGACAACTGCGTGAAGCCAAACCACGTTCAATGTAATGGGTGGTGCGAATTCGTGTTAAAAGATGGCGCCAGTAAACTAAAATACCGTTGCTTATCATTTATTAGTATGTCTGACGTGACATTACTTTCGTTTCTGACATCTGGTTTGGTTTTGGAGACATTGCAGAATAATAAATATTCTGCTTACCTTAGAGTATTGTAAATAAACACACTGACGGTGCCCCTTTATATGTAAGTATTGACTGCTGTGTTAAATGAGCTCAAGCCAGGAAGACCCCGCATGATTCATCTACATCAGAACAGACTGCACGATATCGTCTTGAATGACCGACGGCTGAAGTCAACGGAGACAGTAGAAATAGTAGCGGATATTCCTTATTTTAATAGAAGTGAATATATTGCAGGGTTTTGCATGGGTGCCGTATTGGTTTCTGCGGACAACAAACGCATTTGTTGTTCAACAGCTATCTGGTATATGTAAATGTAAACTTTCACCATTATTACACATAATTCAAATACCTAGCTTTTTTGGGTTTTTGATGATGTATTTTTGTATTTATGTTTGATACGTATAGATTTGTGTAAAACATAAATACAAAAATACACCGTTAAAAACCCAAAAAAGCGAAGTATTTTAACAATCTGGTAATTTTTTTGCAACGTTTGATAACAATCGATGAAATAAGATCCATTATTACACGTCAGAGGCCAAGGAAAAATCAGAACAATAGACCCATCATGGTTCGGTGCATCCTAAGAAATCAAAAATGATCTGCTGGAAAGGTCATGGTATCGATCGTTTGGGCTGCTACAGAGATATTTCTTACTCAATCTTTCAAAGTGTCAAAGTATTGGTTTCTGCGGACAACAAACGCATATGTTGTTCAACAGCTATCTGGTATATGTAAATGTAAACTTTCACCATTATTACACATAATTCAAATACCTAGCTTTTTTGGGTTTTTGATGATGTATTTTTGTATTTATGTTTGATACGTATAGATTTGTGTAAAACATAAATACAAAAATACACCGTTAAAAACCCAAAAAAGCGAAGTATTTTAACAATCTGGTAATTTTTTTGCAACGTTTGATAACAATCGATGAAATAAGATCCATTATTACACGTCAGAGGCCAAGGAAAAATCAGAACAATAGACCCATCATGGTTCGGTGCATCCTAAGAAATCAAAAATGATCTGCTGGAAAGGTCATGGTATCGATCGTTTGGGCTGCTACAGAGATATTTCTTACTCAATCTTTCAAAGTGTCAAACAGTTACTGATAAATACTATATACACTGTATTTTTAGTAAAAAAATTGCGGATTTATTTTCTGAAGATCGATACACCGATTTCATACGAAGTAATTCAAGAATCTTTAAAGAGAAAACTTTGATGCACCTTTTCAATGCGCACAACTTGAAGACATACAAGCATTGTAGTATATTTCAAAAATCTTAATAAAGGAGCAAACTTTAGAAAAATATTTAAGAAAAAAATGTTTCAAGGAGCTAACTCATTACTTTGCACACAGTATAAAAATATAAACGCTCAAAAAATGGCCATTACAAAATGTATAAATTTTGGTTAATCTGTGGCAAATGCTCGGTATACATCAACCCTTCTGCGGGAGTAATTTTACCCATTCAGTAAGTAACAACATCCTACCAGTTAACTATGCCCACATGTTTTAGGTTCTTTTCCGGGCTAAATAAAATTCAGATTTTAATGTTTGCAAGTATATAGAGCTAATAATCATTAGTTGATGCTCTCAACTCCCCAGTTAGGGTAAAATAGAAAAAATTGAGTTTTTTCTTGGTCACCGTGTATATACATTTTTTATTTATTGGTGCTAAGAGACCTGCAAATTTTTTATTTTCCAAAAATTTCGTTTTAATCTGGCGCCTACAGACCGACGGAATTTTATGACCTAAGTACTTTTCAATAATCTAAAAGGTCAGAAAATCAATATCTCCAAAATTTTCAAAATTACAATACATTAGGGTCCGCGTGGAATATAAAAGAATGTTTATATTTCTACTTACATTCTCCTTACATTACTACGCTGTTCACAAATGTCTTTATTGTATGGACAGTCCATGCCGTCAGATAAATTCCAATACCTTACTGAATTAGTCTTTACTTAAATTTATTATAATTATTTTTCAGTTTCCTGAATTAAAAAAGTAATATTATAATTGAGACGTTTTGAAGTATCTCTCTAAGAGGGTATTGTATTTTGATACGTTATTTACAACGGCGCACCTTTATATAAGTTTTAACAGACCTTTTTCAACGTTGTACTTTGAATATTACGCTTTAAACCTTTTTCGTGGCCGTACGATTAATTAAGCCATACAAAACAGAAATATTTTGTTTTGGCAAAGCGTATCTCTTTATACTACCCTTCTATAAAACCGCAGTCATAATTAACAATATTTGTATAAATCATTCAACATGTTTAACGCTATCAGTTAAGGGTGGTAGAGCGTAGAAACGGAAATAGAGGCGTCCCTTGAAGGGGCTGAGGGTGCGGCCCGAAACTATGCCAAGAATGTGCAATTAGTGAACGAGCGCGTTTAGGGGTTGGGGTGACTCGGAAGAAAATATAAGGAAGGGTAGTTTCTCGTGGCGGCGAATGAAGAGCTTGCCAATCTACCGAGATCGCGGCAGTTCTTAAACGGTAGAACTGTTTTATGTAAGCTTATTTGACGAAAGATAAAAGGTGGAACAAGACGGATCAACCCTCTGCTTTACCACAATGATTATTATAATGTATACTTTTATAAGGTAACAGCGCTCCCTCTAAGTCTAACCCGGAAATTTTTCCAAAATAATAATACAAAATTTGTGTATCGACGTATTTAATTTATTTGTGAATTTCGCTTTCAAATCATCATCGGTGGTGTGCATTTTCTTAAATCTTTCGAAATAAATGAGAAATTGTTCTCAAGTATTGTAAAAAAAAGTAGCATTAAAACGTTTCTTGTTTGAAAAGGGTTTTTAAGGGAAATAAAATTCTCACACACAATTGAGTAAAACCCCATGCGAATATAAATTGGTTCGTACGATGTTTGAATAATCATCAATATGTTTTTAAGATCGTTGAGGGTTTTTTACGGACATAATATTTGGTTTATCTGTTTTTAAAATAATATTGTAAAAGTCATGACGAATATTTTTTAAATCGATAGAAAAATTTAATGAAAAGGGAGAAATAAGAATGATTTAATTATTTGATTAAGCCATCGGTCACACTGTTAAACTGCACTTTAAGCTATTGTCAAAGCAATATGGAATTTTAAATAAATCAAAAGATTACATTAATTTTGTTCTACGAAATTTGGAATACATAGTTGCATAATTCTATCCAAGAACATTTTTTTTACTAATAAAACAACTGATTTTTTACTCGGCGTGGAAACGCTCCCTAGACCTTAGTTAAGTGTTAATGCAGATTATACACATGAGCATTTACTTATAGATACAGTGTTAAACTGTTAACCTATTGGATCATCCTACATCAGTATCTCAAAAACTAAAAAGCTGTTTCATTTAAATTGAACGTAACCTGTATAAGACGTAAATCTCCAGACCCCAGTGATTTTTAGTCGTGCGTGCCCTATGGGGGAGAGTGCGCAGTAAAAGGAGTGCATTTTTGTTTCCGTCGGCAATCGCTCAAAAAGTAAATAATGACTTGATTAAAATTTGACATAATAATATAATTCCGAAATATCTAGGCACCTGTCTGCAACTTTTCAACTGAAGTATGTATGTATGCATGGAGTCGGTATAAGAAAAACTTATTTTGCTTAATACGAGAGCAGTTCTAATTTGACCTACATTTAACTTTTTTCTGAACATTTGATGAACTCTTACAAAGAGGTTTTATATTCACAATACTAGGCGTTCAGGGCTCATGCCATAAACCATTACCAATTGATTGTGTCTGTATTGTCAGTTCGATTAACCATGACTATTAATGTTTCAACCTTGGTTGCACAACGTACACTCCTAAATTTTGCTACTATCAACGGTGAAAGGCGACTGATTTACGAATCTCAGTCATTAGAGACTTCATTTTGAAAAAATAATTGATCACTTGGAACTCTTTGTGATTGTTGCTGACCCTTCTAGAATGGGCGTTCAACGCCTGTTGTCACTTATGGAAATATTCACAAAGTTCACGTACGAATTTTGATGCCTTCGTAAACAACTGTTCGTATATAACAATAGCAAAAACGAGTTCAAGTGTTTAGAGAACTTCGTTATCATAGTAACTGTGATGGCAAATTCAAAGCGCAATTATCGGTGGCAAAGTTTAGTCTTCTAAAAAAGTTTTTGGAAGACAAAAAATTCAACAATAATGTGAAGATGACAGAGCCGTACATCAGGAACGAATGGAGAGGACGGGACGACAAACATTTGCCTGACCCGCCGGTCCTAGATACGACAGTAACGGCTACTGTGGTTCGTAGGGATAGGGATGTTTATTTCCCAATCGGCTAACCGTTAGACTATGGTGTTTACAAGAGTGAACACGGTACGTCGGCCAGTTTTGAGGAAAAATACTATTATAATGTATGATTGCACATGCTAAGCTCCACGAATCAAATCTATAACTCCGTAGTAGGCAACTGACTTCCTCCTTTTACACTAAACCTAATATTGTTTCAAGACTGTTAAACCTGTATTCATTGAGTGTACATTGTCGTACGCGAAGAATTCAAAAAGTAACATATGAGGTATGATGGTTGTTAAAAAAAAACAACTTCTAAAATATTGTTAATATACCTTCGATATTGCACCAAGTTCCTTATGACAGGTAACTATTTTGTACCTAATACATGAAATAAAGAAATAAACATTTATTTAACAGAGTAACTTCATTTACGAGTTTCTATAACGCCTTGTTTCGTCGTCATCTTGACTTCCTTCCTTTTTTTTCTACTGTACACATACCTTATTTTGCATTTAAGGCCAGAAGAAGTTTTTATTGTCGTTGATAGATACAAATTTTCAGTAGCGCAACAGATGTCGCCAATTGCAAATAGTTTGAACATACACCTGTAATTGTTTGGTGTTGGATCACGGCATAAGTGAATATTGTGAATTTGAAGAGTGTATTTGGTTTGAAGAGCAGTATGAGTATATCTCAAGAATTCGTCAAATTCATCGAGGCCAGCACTTAGTTGATTTGAAACTATTTTGTTTCTAGTGAATTCAATATTTTTCTTTAAATTCACTAATTTCCAAATAATTTGTTTGTTGTCCTACCAATACGATCCTATTTTCGGATCAAAATTAATTGCTTATTTTTGCTTGTGGAAGTTAATGCACTTAAGTAAAATTTATTTCTTTCTTATGTCCGTGTATCAAACAGGAGGCATGTAATCATACAAGGCCTACTTTGAAGATCATTGATGTAGACCAACCTTCCAAAACCAAGACCAAGACGTTCCATAAAATAATCCTCACTAGGACACGAACATTATTCCAAACAATGATATTGACGATTAGGCTTTATCTAGAATTAATATGTATAATAAGGGCCCTTTTCTATTAATTTAAAAAACAACGTTCTTGATCACTCGGGCAGTGCATTTGTCCATATTCTCAACAAAATTGGTGTAATATTGTAATACCATTACCATTCTTTCCTATCGATGCAGTGTGTTTGGCGGTTTTTATAAGGAAATTGGCGAATAAATAGTTTTTGGGCATTATTGACCCAAAATGATGACGAACACCGTAAAATAGTAGCATTTTAGAAATCCGTTTGCTCATACAACCAAACCGACGGACTGACCATAAAATCTTGTTGTTACCCAACAAGATTATGCTTTTGGCGTTTTCTCCAACGAAATGTTTAAGTGAACTGATAATCATCCCCAGGTACCAAAAAGATACTGCGATGTACGCTTTAATGTGTGCATCATGATTATAACTTTCATTATTTTCTTTTGCTTTCTGGAATTTGCACCAGGTACTTGTTCCTTCGTGTCAAAATCGGTGTTCTAGATGTTGGTTACTGGAGCACACATGGAAATAAACATGATATTTGTTTGATAACAGCTCTGGTAAGTGTACCACGACCATCAATTGTTTTGCCGTCGGAAAGTTATTGCTTGCCTTTTTTGCTTTTTAGCTTGAGTAAGCGAGTGGACATCCTTCTTTGCACGTGTCCGACACTTTCTAATTTTTCAATCAGGGCCATATAGTTTCATCTGTGACACAGTACAGTAGGAGGCAGTGTCACCATCACCAAGATACTTCTTGCATTTGACGTTATGTAGCGTTTCCGACGACCTAAAAATATCAACTACTCCAGCTACCTCCATGTCTCCGCTGCAACCCATGTAATTAGCGATACAGTTAGTCTGATGTTCTTTTTTAAGCCTTTTTGAGAATTTGCAATGTTTAGATAATATTTGCGCACTTATAACTTTACCTGTTAACACACTAATTGCGATCACGACTCCATTTTCTGAGGTATGCCCACGTCTCTGCTACGAGCCGTTCAGCGCAACTGTTATATCCTTATTCTCATCACTCACCATCATTTTCACTCTTTTCTACTTCCACAGCTTCTTCTGTTGCTGATTTCATAGCTTTTAAACAGACTTCCTTAATAGCATTACAAAGAACATTATTGTAATAGTTGAATGAGACAGGAGAAGCCATGTACATTACGCCACAACACTTTCGAGCGCCCTGCTCGCCTACGCCAACACAACGCAAATCGTAGTCTAACCTAACATCTATTTCAGCCTCTTCTGTGCTCACTATTGGGCTGTTTGACTGTCTCACATTAAAATAACAGCTATTACAAATTAGTGCTACTGTTAAACCTACACTTAATCTATCTCTGGCAACAAGATCCAGTTTTGCTCCACAATATAAGCATACAGCTATTTTGCCAAGTAAATCTTGAATGGTTCTCAAATTGACTAACTTATATATCTCACCGTTACGTACGTATTCTTGGTAGTATGTCAAATGCTCACCAATATTATTCTTACTTGAAGATACTCGTTTAGGTAGATCACTTTGAGTTGGGGTAGACCTAGGCCTAGGTCTATGACTGGTCTAGGATCGAGTTCCACGGAATCACGATCACTACTGGCACTTGCATCAGTTTCGTCGTTATTGGCTTGATGCACAACCACAAACTTATGATTTCCTACACATATAGGCTTATGCATTTCAAAAACTTTAGTCGGTCTAGGCATTTTATTACTCAAAGTAATAAAACAAACTTAGAATAACATTAACCAAAAAAAATCACATTTTGTAAGAAAAACGAAAATAAACAAACAGCGAAATTGTGACTGCTGACAGCTAACAATACCAGTTAATACCAACCTCTGAAAACAAAATCACTGTAACACACATGTACACTCTAATATCAATACTATATCAAAGTTATACACTCACTATAACAATGACGGCTTGTCGCGACAGAACCGTTGAAAAACTCTCCATGCATTGCTTTATAAAAAGTGACGACTCAACGGATGTAAATGAAATTAGTTTTAAAATAAATATCCAAAAACCAAAATTCGATAATGTTTACCCTGGGGTGTCAGCCGACTCCCCTTAATGTTCATTTGTCTAGTCTCCACCTACAAATGATCAAAAAGACACTGTTGACCAGAAATAAATTTTTTTGTGAGCATTGTAAAAAGAAATGACGAAGCTTCTTCACGAAAATTGCAAAAGATTTCTAGGACTAATCCATTAAAAATGTTTAAACTCTATAAAGTATCATAAGCATCAATATCAATAACGTTATTTGGAATGATGAATCACGTATCTCCAGTGCTGGAATTTTTGATAGAGAAAATAACCGTAATTCGGTAAACGAAAATCCGGATCTAACCAAGGCTAGGCGTTCTCAAGGAAAATTTGGGTTTTATGTGCGTTGTTGCCTAAAATTGCATCGTTTATAATATATTTTCAGAAGCACTTTTACTTCTGATAGATATATCCAAATATTAGAACACAGTTTAGTAGATTTTCTTGACAGTACTCCTCTAGAAGGGAGACGAATGGCTGATAATGCCTCGGCTCATAATATGTTGGTTGTTCGAAACTATTTAAATGACATTCTTCCTAATAACTGAATGGGGACGCAAGGACCCATCAAAGAGCCTGCACGTTCATCTGATTGTAATCCATTGGATTTCTTTTTATAGGGAATTTTGAAAATTGAAATCTCTAAATATCCCTCCAAAACTGAGGAACAATTGTGCGTGAATACACAAAGAGCATTTTAAGCAATTCAGGCACTAAAAAAGACCTTAAGAAGCAGATGCTATTGCTTGTATGTTAAATTATTTGGGCGGGGGGGGCACTTGGAACTTTTGTTCGATCTCAATGTCTAAGTTTTGTTTGGTGTTTTCTTTATATGTTGTTTGAGTTTATCTTTCAAGTTTTTCATAGACTATGTGTTTTATTGGTTAGTACAATGTGAGTATGTGTTAATAAGTAATACTTGTTGTAGAGAAATTATTGTTGAAAATAAGTATGCCATTATAGTTTCTTATAGTCTCGGATAACCTGTAAAGAGTTCTTTTTTAAAGGAGTTTAAAGGAGTTACAATAAATTGGAGGAATCGACAATTTTTCACTTTTTCCATCTAGGAGGAAAACAAAAAACGGTAATAAATTAAGCGTGAAAAAAACAGGCCAGGTAGTAGCTAAGCTGTAGTCATTTAGCATTTAATCACACTGGACCACACTGTACAAGGTACCTATAGGGAAAGTTTTTATAGGTTATTCCTTACTATGGCACACCTGGGCAACAATTTTTCAGCTCCATAACTAATATTCTTCGAATTAATACTTTCGAAGTCGGTAAATGCATTGCCAATTTTACTTATAGAGCTACAAACATCCAGGGCGAATAAAATAGTTTTTCTACATAAAAGAAACGAAGTGATTCTAACCACGTTCATATTTGGTGTTACGGAACCGTTTTAAACTTTGTTTTGTGCGATATTTTGAAATGTAACATCAAGGTAGCATTACTGCCCGGTGTCATCAATTCTGCTGCCATTTTGTTAGAAATAATTACATCAAGGAATGGATATGTACTTTTCCACTAGTGAAGCTCCATTTTAAAATATATAGTTACTGTTTTCCATAAGAGGACTACTATCTTTGTGCTGAAAAACAGTTGTTTACAGAGCACTTTCATGGTCCTAATTGCGATTCACGATCTTTCTTTGACAAAAAAAAATATGAAGCAACTGCTACAATTACCTGGGTTAAGGAAAATATTAGCGAAAAAGAATAATTAGATTTTCCGATTATACATTTCAAAAAGCGATTAAAATTGTTGAGACGATGCGCCAAATTCTTAATATGAGAAATTTAGAGTCTTACGCCGTAGTGACTTATATGAAAAACCGACTTTCCAAAAGAACGATGGTTTGCAAAGTGTACCACGCCTCCTACTTTTTGTTTTCTTTTGTACACCCATTATATTTGGTGGTTTATTGTCGTTTAATACACACCGTCTATTAAAACCAATTTTGAAAAATGGACCACGGAGGTGATGGTTAAACAATTTCAATAGGCGGTATAAAAGTTAGCTGCACTTCCCAATCGGTGATATAACCACGTCATAATGATAGTATTCCAATTCTAAACTCTGTAGCGTCCCCCAGGTACCCTATCTTGAAAAGCGTAATTTGAACTTATTTTGCAAAAATGCAAATTCAAGAACAAAACAATCGCTAAGTGATTTATCTTGACTTGACCGACCATAATGTTACTATTACTCAAATTAATTGCCTGCCTTACTTTGAATTTCCTGGCAATAATTAACACATTAGAATTTATTTACAAGTCTGATATTTAATTACTCGTAAACCTCAAATCTGATCAAACGAAGTGGCCGTCTAATGGTAGGTACGTTGTGCTATCTAAATTAGATAGACTGGATGAGGTAAGTGTTGCATCATGAGGGGCAGGTAAAAAAAATGAAACTATTCAAATTAAAATCAACGAGCGTTGCGTAGCGGTGGTTCAGCCCGTTAATATACTGTTGTGAGAAAGAACCACCAATAAAACCCACTTTATTCATAAATAAGTAATTGCACAAGTACATTAATAAATCAAATAACAAAAAAAAAACAATGAAAGTACGTACACAATTATAACATTAAGAGAAAATGAATAAAAAGCAGGTTAGTTACACCGAAACACAATAATAAAAAAACCCATGTAGTTACACGCACAATTGGGCCATAAATAATCAAAATAAAAATCATAATAAAAATTGTAACACCAAACATGTGGCTCTTTAAAAAACCGATCTTTAAGTAAATAAGCACATAAAACTATAAAGCAAATTACGGTACATATAAAATACAACAACAGTAAAATTGCACACGTGTTAATAAGGTAAAGGCAAGGACAAAAGAAAACAGACAAGGAATTTGCACGTACCCAATTGTTTAGTGACCACTAAAGCAGAGAATACATAAATCAAATTACAATAAAGCAGATACAGAGAGAAATCAGCTCGCAGGCAAATAATTCTACTTAAACAAACTGACAAAAAACTCATTAAAACAAAATCTTACAAGGGTAAGTTATAAATAGATCACTAACATCGTGACCGATATATAAGTTTGAGTGCGTTAGAAAAATACAGTGCTCCTCTCTCTAGTCACACATTCATCTATACAACAAATAAAACAATATAAATAAAAATTCGAGGTGTTTAATGGTCTGGCCTGGGAGTGTGTACCTACTGGCAATTGCCTTTTGCAATTAATCACTAGCGGTATCATATACCCATTCACCAGCCACCTCTACACAAATATAAATATAAACAACAACCAACAATGCTAATTCGCACAAATACCAGAGTGAGAGGGCCCGGTACTGTCTTTTAATGTTAGCAGATTTCAGCTTAATGTGTCCGCATACGAATAAGAGCCTTTGCAAGACAATGTTTGATATTTAATATGTTACGTAGGCTGGTAAATGATTTGCTGCGAGCTTTCAGTTATATAAAAATACATACACTAGAATCAATATTCCCTTAATTGATCACAGACACAAATCGTTAACATACGCGGTTTAACCCCGAAAGAAAAGACAATTAGTGTTGGCGAATTCAAAAGAAAAATGCACACGGAAGAATTATTTTTAAAGACAAACTGTTCACAATGAAGGTATTTAATTAACCCAAAGATCGATCGGGCTCGATTAACACTAACTGTAACTACCTTTACTCCCGAATTCTAACCCAACCACTTCACTCCCGCAATCCACCGCCATCTTTCAAAAGTAATATTAAAAAAAAACAAGAAACATTAATTTCTAACAGCTTCATATTAATTATTGCACATCTTAATTTTAAAAATATGCATTCGTTCGTAACAAACTCTACATTTACGTCGCGTGTTTCAATGTATCAAACAAAGATCCCTTTGGATTTACGCCGTATTCAGCCGTAATTAATCATTAGATCAATGAAATTTTTTTTACATCAAGAGCGCGCATTCCAATAATTCGTTATGCCCCTTCAGTAAAGAATTTTTAATCGTGCACCTGCTACTCGCCCCCCAACATGTGTTTTACAACCCTAGACAAATATTAGTTACAAACAATCCTACATTTCTTACATTAAAATGTATAAATAAAATATTTTAAAAACATTAGCAAATTACGACGTATTATTAAGATATTAAAAATCCACTAATTATCCCCTCTATCGCGGTAACAATGGCGATTTGACAAACGTTTATTACAATAATAAAATTTTCGCGGTCCGCTACCTACAACTCTGAAGTTCCGCTAAGGAAGATATAGGGGGGAAGCTTTTATGTAAAGTATATAGCTCTTTTATACAATAACCTTTATGTGAATTCCCAGAGATACAGCATTATTAAATCCATTTTATATTCAAGTTTGACAGTTGTCGTTTCAATTGTTTAATTGATTTGTACATTTATAATGTGTCACGTTGTTTATTAATCTTCCTAAAATACATTCGTTGTAATTTTTTTTTTTTTGATAATTTAATTCATGTATAAACTAGGTGAATGCTAGTGCATTACAGGACTTTCTTGCAAAATACTAAAAATTATATGGGGTATTTTTATACTTTTGAAATATTCAGCTGTTTTAGAAATATTTAATAAAAACCATAATCTGACCCTAATAAACCCCCCCTCTCCGAGACAGCCAGACATCATGGCCGATCTTGACGAAACTGGCCAAAAATTGTAAAATGAGCTAATAAGTCGATTTAGCGATAGTGAAAAAAAAATCGATTGCATAACCTTCTATACCTACATACAGGGTGGCGCATTAGTGTGACAAAGTCCCATACCTCCTTTATTTAAAGAGATACAAAAAAAAAAATTAAATACAAAAGTTGTAAGATATGTTCTGGTGCATATTCCAAAAATATTTTTACTTATACAGGGTATATCATAAAAGCTTAGAAGTAATTTTAAATTTTTTTTTAAATAGAAAACCCTATATATTAATACATGTTTAGATTCTACATACAATTTTAGACACATTTTATGTATAATGTCCTATACCTAAGTCTAACCGTTTTTGTCAAATTTCAAATTTTTTGTCAAAAATGATGTTTGCAGGCCAAAACATAGGTGTAAATCTTTTCTAAACGAAGCCTTTATCATTTAGTTATGGTTGGTTTCCTTGGAAATGGGGACCTACTCTAATGGGCTGTATTGATATTTTTGTAATACATTCATACAGGGTGATCAAAAATGGACAATAAAAAGTAGATTCAAAAAAACCTATAGTCATTTTTTTTAAATGGAAACCCCCTATTTTTTAATTCTATCTTATTTAGCGTTAAAAATAAGGGCGACTTTGTATAAGAGTGTATGTTCCAAAAAATTGTGGTTTTTGAAATAATGACAATTTAACATTTTTTTATTGTAAAAAGGCTATACGGCTTTCAAGTTTTGTTGTTAGTTCGTCGGGCGAAACAAAAAAAATCGAGCACTTCAGATCGAAATATTACAATTTATTGAACCCCATATAAATAATTATTTTATTAAACGAACTTAAAGTAAAGACAATATGTTTTTGATTCGACAAATTATGTCCTAATCCTAATCATAAACTTAACACCTCTAATGTAACTAAACCTCTAACTAATTATACAGACAAAAGTACTAGAAACACGTCAAATACGTACTACCTAATAAGTTGTTCGAAATGTCCGCCTCTTTCTTGAATACACAATGCAATACGTCTCCCAAATTCGCTGCTTAAATTTCTACACATTTCAACACTAATGTTTTGAAAACAGTTTCTAATCCTAATCTTCATGTCTTCCTTTGTTAAAGTCCATTTTAGTAAGATCTGGGGATCTAGCAGACCAAGCAACAGGCCCATCATGAAGAAACCACATTTCTTGTTGCGTACCCTGTGGCACTTGACGCAACAAATTAGGTAGATGGTTTTGCAGAAAGTCTAAGTATACTTCACCTGTTACTCGTTGATCAGAAAAGTATGGTCCAATTACATGATTACCGACAACACCTCCCCAAACATTTAAAGACCATCTAGTTTGAGAAGTATATCTTACAAAATGTGGATTTCCGGTAGAATAGTAATGAAAATTGTGTCTGTTTACACTTCCGTTTCTGTGAATAAAATCAAATGAACAAAATTTCTTTGTTGGTTTATTTTGTTTTGAGCCCATTGACAAAATTCCAGTCGTCTTTGATAATCTTCAGGAACCAACTCTTGAAGTAGTTGAATGTGATAGGGGTGCATTTTTTGAGACTTCAATATCCGCTGTACCGTACGTCGTTCAACACCAACCTGCTGAGAAATGGATCGGTTGTCCAATATATGGATTTTCGGTAACTGTTAATAGTACAATTAATTGATTTTCCTCAGTCTGTGCACGTTTTTCCCTAGTATTTTTTTCATATAACACATTGCCAGTTCTTTCAAAACGCTCCAAAAGCTTTTCAAATGCCTTTCTTTCAGGTTGCCGTCTCTCTAGAAACCGTTGTTGATACAGTCTTCTTGCTAAGAGCGTATTCTTATCACTAGCTCCCAAAACAAAAATCATATCAACCATCTCGGCTTGCGAGAAATTCATGATTTACAATTTTAATTCAAGTTTTAAATCAATTTGCTATAAAATACACTAATGCATCACACAAATTTTCAACTGACAATAAATAATGACGTTTCTGATTATCTCTATTATTTTTATATGCCACGCCTCGCCGTCACGGCCAACTAACAACAAAATTTGAAAGCCGTATAGCCTTTTTACAATAAAAAAATGTTACATTGTCATTATTTCAAAAATTACAATTTTTGGAATATACACTCTTATACAAAGTCACCTTTATTTTTAATGCTAAATAAGATAGAATTAAAAAAAATAGGGGGTTTCCATTAAAAAAAAATGACTATAGGTTTTTTTGAATCTACTTTTTATTGTCCATTTTTGATCACCTTGTATGAATGTATTACAAAAATATCAATACAGCCAATTAGAGTAGGTCTCCATTTCCAAGGAAACCAACCATAACTAATTGATAAAGGCTTCGTTTAGAAAAGATTTGCACCTATGTTTTGGCTAAACGTCATTTTGACAAAAATTTGAAATTTGTCAAAAACGGTTAGACTTAGGTATAGGACATTATACATAAAATGTATCTAAAATTGTATGTGGAATCTAAATATGTAATAATATATAGGGTTTTCTATTTAAAAAAAAATTTAAAATTACTTCTAAGCTTTTATGATCTACCCTGTATAATTAAAAATATTTTTGGAATATGCACCAGAACATATTTTACAACTTTTGTATTTAATTTTGTTTTGTATCTCTTTAAATAAAGGAGATATGGGACTTTGTCACACTAATGCACCACCCTGTATGTATATGTAGATTGAAAGTTAAAAATAGATACCTCGCTTATCTTTCAAGATAACTATGTACTGTTTCATATCATTTTAAACCAAATTTCGCTCCCTTTCAAATAAAGTAAGAATATGTGTATGTTATACCAGCAATACGAGGAATGTTTTAAATTTCCGGAGAAACCGGAAGTAGTGTTTTCATCGGGGTAATATCATTTCATTAGCACAAATGAACAAAGTTTATTTCCAAAATCCCAAGTTTGTAACCAAAAAGTTCTAACAATATCAATATTAAATATTTGAAAATTCATATCTCCTATACTAGTAGCTTTAGAAGAAGCAGGTTAGTTGCATTCGTAAGAGAGGCTGGTTGCCTAGAAAATATAAAAAAAGAAAACAAAAATGCTTGGGGAAAATTTTGAATAAATTTCGAATAATTGCTTAACTTTGACAAATTTATACCATAATTCATTATATATGTGACTGTAACTGCGGCCATATTCAATTTTGAAAGTTTTAAAAAATTGCAAAAAATTCTTTCATGCGAGTTATTGATGACCTGAATTTCAATCTTCTATGTTAAAATTTGAAAATTTGCCCCCCAAGTTTTGCGTTTAAAAGCTTGTATTGTCGTCATTATTGTCTCGTAGGCCTTCATTCCAAATTTCATCAAAATCGTCCGTATAGTTTCGGCTGGCGAGTGACCACAGACACACACGCACACGCACCCGCACGCGCATGCGCACGCGGCGCGGGCGCCGACACCGCAGACGCAGACGCAAACGCAGACACAGACACAGACACAACACACACGACATTTTGAACAATTTTCTAAAATTTTGTTTTTCGGGTTCAGGGAGTTGTAAAACGTCAAAATAATGCAACTTATTTTTTCGATTTTTTTTCGACCGCAACTTTCTTATTTAGCAAGAAAGTAAAAATCCCATAAGCCGCGATGAATTTGTTACTTTGACATCGGATAAAGTTAACCCTAACTTTGCATCTGAAAAAAATGTGTGTAAACTTTCATGGCAGACTTTCTCAAACCTGATTATTGTTTGTTGCTATGATAACGAATGAATAATTTTCCATTTTTAAATAAAAAAATGTATTTTTGAATTAACATAATTACCTAGCTATTATTTTCTTTTCTCCAAGATCAAATTTCATTTTTTAAACTCTAATTTGCTTTTTTTTTTGGTAAATTGACTTCACAGACCACCAGATAAAAAACTCGTCCTTCGGACTCGTTTTTTTATCGTAGGTGGTTTGTGACGTCAATTTACCAAGCATCCGAATTCAATTTTATCGTGACAAAAAAAAAACCTCTCGTGTAATTATAGCCGATAAATGCATTTTTAATATCACTCAATATTTTTGTCGTTTGGACAAATCACTCTTTCGAATCAGGGGAAAGTGAAAAAATCGCTTGAGCAAGTTTTCATTTCGAAAATTATGTAGGTTAGCATAAAAAACAGGTCAAATTTCAACTGATCTCGTATAATTGTGTGTATTCAGCTTTGCACAATAAAGTTTGGGGGTTCTACAGAAGCACTAATCGGATTAATGCAGCACTAAAAAATACAATTTACGAACAAAAGAATAAAACCAATTTGATTTGCTTACTTAAACTTAAAGAACTTTCCCTTATTGCATTTGCATTCTTTGTGTCAGGGTAACATTTTTTCTTTACTGGTACGTAATTTTATGAACCCTTATCATAAAACTTAATTGAATGTTAAATAAAAAGCCAATTTCATCTTAACAATCTTTAAACAACCAAAATTTTAAAACACTTATGTATCCCAAATTTAATATAATTTATAAGCATAAAATAAAAATGTAGCACAATCTACATATTTAGTGTATTAATATTATTTTGTATAGCTTTTTTTTACATTTAATCGTTGATGAGTATATGAGATATCGTGCGTGAAAAGCATTAATCAAAAGACGAGCTCTTCGCAAATTAAAATGTTACCCTTGTTTAAGCTAATTTAGGAAATAATTTAGTTTAATTATGACTGTAAAACTTGATAAAATGTTGAGGGGGGTGTTTGAATGAAAGAGGATAAAATATAGATAGATGATACGGCGTGTGTACTAAACGGCGCCTCACGCATACTGATCGAATTTAAATTTGGAATATTGTTATTAGACAATTACGTCATTAACTTATAAGTGCGACGTCTACCAATTGAGTACTTGTTACTAATGTACCGTTACTAATCGAAGTTGCGTTAGTATTATGTGGTACGCCTATAAATAAATGGGAAAAAAGGCAAGGCATACAGACTTCTTCTTCCTGTGCCAAACCGGTTTTCTTGATGTGTATGGTAAAGTTATTGCCTTAAGTTAACACTATCCCCATCCTATACATTATATTACATTAGTCAACCATCTCCTTCAATAGCCATAAGATAAGCAAGAACTGGAAGCTGGGTCGTGAAGAGCACATTAATTACAAACGCCGCAGACTCTTCATACAAGTTGTTTGTAGTAAATGTTACAGCCGCTGTTTTTCCGCAGATTATATGGCGTGCACTTCTGTTTAAATTGCCAAATGCAGTATTTAGTAATTAAGGTCGGTTAGGGTTATATTTTTTGTACCGCTCTTAAGAGTTGCAATTGAAGATTCACTTAATTTACGAATTTATAGAGCGCACTCATTTGAGTTATTATCGAATTTACTGTCACCTTTTGTTCTTTCAAACGAAATTAATTTTGAGTTATATTTAAACAAAGAAAATGCTTGATTATACCAGGGTACGTGTATTAATTGTTATACTTGTAAAGCAGATTCGATTATGGAAGAAATAAGTTTTGTAAGATAGTTACAATTAATTAGCCTACACAAAAGGGCATGTTTGAAGTGGCAGGAATAACAGCCAAAGTTTTGCAATTAATTTAACAATAATAAACAGAAATTTTCTATTCGTTTGGCAGAACAGTTTGAATTACATCGTCTTTTTAATTAAAGTATAAAATTTAAGAAGTTGTTAGGTATATAGTTTATTTCGGCTTCTACTTTGAAACAAACCGTTAATTAATTATAGATAATCATTTAATAATATGATGAAGTAGATAAGTAAACTTACAAAACGTGATAGGTTACGTTGTAGTTTATAATCTTAAGAAATAATAGTAAATTGTATTAGACATTAAATATACTTTCTTGTTTTGAAAAAATCCACGTTTATACAATGTAAGCTTACTATTCGATTATGTTTTTAGTAAAATATAATTAACTCCTAGAATAAATAACGACAATTCGTGTGGTTCACATACTTCTATAAGATTTATTGTAAACTAGGTTTAAGATAGAAGAGATCAGACTTTTAATCAATTAATACATCTAAACCAGGAATTGTTTTTGGATTTTAAAATCGTTTCAGCCCAAGTACTATTTTTTATAGTTGAACATCTTTTGTAATTCGTTGAAAGTGAATTATTCGTTTTACTCATTTTGATAGTCACTAGTAATTTTGACATTAACATTCTGATATTCATTAAAAAAAACAAACCATCGTTGTTTTTTCTGGAATAATTTAGTTAGTGGTTTCATAGTTTAGCGTTAATTGAACACGGTAATAAATAAATTTTAATTATTATCTAGTACTACCCTTGATTTGTTCTGGGCGTCCGAAGAATAAATAAACAACAGACCCGTCACAAATAGGCTGGAACTATTTGTATATGACGAGATCACCAAGATTTTTATCGAAATTGGAAAGTAGGAGTTTTCGAAACATCTAACTTAATTAAAACAGTAAAAATGTTAAAAACGTATTTGCTTATACTGAAAGTTGGTAGTAACATTTTAAATGGAACACCCTGTATTTGTTCAATATTTAAATACGGAATCAAATTTCCGCAGCAGTTCACGCATTTTTTATGATGTTTAATTTGTCATTTTTTTAGTCTTATCTACAGGGTTTTTTTAGTTAAAAGAACTATAAGAAACTGTATGTATAGGGTGCGGCACGAAGAGCCTTGATTAAAAGTAATGGCGGATACAGTTATGTTAAAAATCTGAAATTACGAAGCTGTAGGTTTTGGATGACGCTGAGTTCAAATATAATATTGTCCGTAATGTGGCACTTCCGGTTATACCGGAAGTAAACGTCAACTTTGTTATTTTAAATGGAATCTAATAATTTTATTTTTTTTTTTCGAATTCTACATGAAATTCTAGATAAAATTTGTGCACAATGTCCTATACCAAAAATGAAGTATTTTCGAGATAATTCGATTTTTTTTTAAATTTTGAAAAAATCCTAGTCCACATTGAATAACGATATCTCCATTAATAACGAAGCTAGTGACGTGAAATTGTAACCACTAAACAACAAGCGCCTGCCCGTTAACTCCATATATCCATCTCATTGATATTTCATACAGGGTGTTTTCAACTTAGCCGCCAACATGCACAATTTATATCATTTACAAGTTGCTTACTTTAAATAGAACACGCTGTATTTTATTACATTTTCCGCTGAATTTTTTTAAGCCAATTCGTTTGGTATCAGTACTCCCTGTACCTAAATCCAACCACTTTTGAGATATTTCATTATCTTAGTTAAAACATAACAACACTTACTTATTTCAACATGATTAAAGGGTAGGCTATGATTTCCATTATTTAAGGTGATATTTTGTTATTTTTTCATAAGTTATTAATTCTGAAAAGTAACCAATAGCTTGAAAGGATTAACTTACAAACAAAAATAACTATATGTAATATTAAACAAATAAAGTTTTATAATAAGTATTCAAAATTAGCACCATCTACTTCTAAACATTTATGAATCCTTTTCATTAAGTTATGTCTTGTAATTCTGGAAATATGGTCGGGTGTTAGAGAATTAAAAGCAAGTAAAGACTCTCTGCATTATATCTTCCTTTGTCGTAACACCTCATTTTTAATGTAACCCCAAATACCAAAATCTAGAGGAGCCAAATCAGGAGAGCGAGCTGACCAACGAAACGGACCCTCATTGGCAATCCATCTATCATCAAACATGTCGTAAAGATGCTGAGCAACAGGCCCAGAGTTATGAGGAGGTGCTCCATCTTGCTGATACCGAAGCCGTCTCTCCATTTCTTAAAGTATGTAACGCCGGTCGTATGGCTTCTTCTAAAATGTGGCAATATTTTGTACCATTTAAATTTTCATCATAACATTTTAATGCTAAAATTTTATCGTCTTTTATTGCACAAAAAACATTAAAACTCCAACTATCGTGGAAATAACGTTCTCTACTAACATGTGGATTTTCATTAGACTAAAAATGGGAATTATGTCGATTAAATAATCCATTTTTGCTAAACTTTGATTCATCACACCATATAACTTTTTTTATGAAGTTTTCATCCCCTTGAGTCTCCATTAAAAACCATTCACAGAATTCTACCCTTTGAGGAAGATCACCTAATTGTAAGTGTTGCGCCAAATGATATGAAAATGGTTTCCATGTGTGTATGTATGTTAAAATGCGATGAATTGTTCTCGTCGACAAAGTAAGATCTCTCTCACAATCTCTAATGGAGGCATTTGGAGAGGCCGTACAATAACCCAAAACATTAATTTCGTTTATGTCACTGTCCACTAGTGGTATATTTTTATTAATTTTTGTCTTAAATTGACCAAACTGACGGCAGCTTTTAATCAATCTTCTTACAATATCATCAGTTGCATTTGGTCGATTTGGATATCTTCCTGCAAAAACACGGCAAGTCCGTTCCACAATTCTATTACACTCGCCGTAAATAATAATAAGATTTAAAAAATCATCATTAGTAAATCCTACATTTGCCATTATTTACTATGAAATACAAACTGTCAAAACAACATAAACAATTAACGTTCTAACTATCAAATCTTTGACAGCCATGGCCTACCCTTTACTAATGTTGAAATAATTAAGTGTTGTTATGTTTTAACTAAGATAATGAAATATCTCAAAAGTGGTTGGATTTAGGTATAGGGAATATCGGATACCAAACGAATTGGCTTAACAAAATACAGCGGAAAACGTAATAAAATACAGGATGTTCTATTTAAAGTAAGTAACTTATAAATGATTTAAATTGTGCATGTTGGCGGCTAAGTTTAAAACACCCTGTATGAAATATCAATGAGATGGATATATGGAGTTAACGGGCAAAGCGCTTGTTGTTTATTGGTTACAATTTCACGTCACTAGCTTCGTTATTAATGGAGATATCGTTATTCAACGTGGACTAGGATTTTTTCAGAATTTTTAAAAAAATCGAAAAATCTCGAAAACACTTCATCTTTGGTATAGGACATTGTGCACAAATTTTCTCTAGAATTTCATGTAGAATTCGAAAATAAAATAAAAAATTTTAGGTTCCATTTAAAATAACAAAGTTGACGTCTACTTCCGGTATAACCGGAAGTGCCACATTACGGACAATATTATATTTGAACTCAGCGTCATCCAAAACCTACAGCTTATAAATGATATAAATTGTGCATGTTGTCAGCTAAGTTCAAACACCCTGTATGAAATATCAATGAGATGGATATATGGAGTTAACGGGCAGGCGCTTGTTGGTTAGTGGTTACAATTTCACGTCACTAGCTTCGTTATTAATGGAGATGTCGTTATTCAATGTGGACTAGGATTTTTCAAAATTTAAAAAATCGAATTATCTCGAAAATACTTCATTTTTGACATTGTGCAAAATTTTATCTAGAATTTCATGTAGAATTCGAAAATAAAATAAAAAATATTAGGTTCCATTTAAAATAACAAAGTTGACGTCTACTTCCGGTATAACCGGAAGTGCCACATTCAGGACAATATTATGTTTGAACTCAGCGTCATCCAAAACCTACAGCTTCGTAATTTCAGATTTTTAACATAACTGTATCCGCCATTTTGTTTTATTTTCATAAATATAAATAACTTTCATAATATTACCACATTATTGCGCATATTGCATGCGTTACTACCGTACCGGTCAACAAGTTTATTCCTGTTGAGACTTGTCTGTGGCTCCGCGTATAAATGCAGCCAGTGAGCATATGTGTGTTAATTTCGTAATAAATATCAAACTTGATGCTATACTCTAATAAGAAATATCTAACAATTGAAATTTATTATTGAAAATGTGTAGTGAGAGAGTGCTTTCGGATAATGAACTTGAGAAACTTTTGTGTGTTTCTGATAGATTCTAATGCTTCTGAAGAAGAAAACCATTTGTCCGAAACCGAGATATATAATATATCGAATCGGATGATCAGATGAAGCTGATACGGATAATCACGTAACTTCAAAAGATGGCAATATAGTATGGAATGAAAAGACACATCAATCGGGAAGGTTATCAGCAGCATATATATTTTCGTTGATTCCTGGGCCAACAAGGTATGCTACGTCGCGAATATAAAATCCGCGTACTTATTATATTTCACACCCAAAATTGTAAACCTAATTTTGAAAATGTCAAATTTAGAAGGCCAAAGACTTTGTGGCGACACGTTTCAAGAACTAACATTAGTTGAACTAGAAGCAACGATGTGCCTACAACGATTTCATGCAATTGCAGGAATAATTCGCTTTGACGATAAAAATACTCGACCACAACGACGCCAAACTGATAAATTAGCTCCCATACGGGACTTGTGGGATGATTGGGTTGCAGTTCTACTTAAGCTCTATAATGTTCACGAAAATGTAACAGTAGATGAGCAACTGGTACCGTTTAGAAGCCGTTGCCCTTTTAGACAGTACATCGCGAATAAACCTGTTAAATACGGAGTCAAGATGCATATGACATGCAAGTTTATCTCGGGAAAAAAGAAGGTGAACCTCCAGAGAGAAGTCAAAGTAAAAGAGTTGTGCTAGATCTTACTTATGGTCTAAAAGGTCACAACGTAACGTGTGATAATTTTTTTTACCTCGTACGACCTGGGACAGGCTCTATTGAACAGAAAAATAACCGTGCTTGGCACTATTAGCAAAAATAAGCCTGAATTGCCAGCCGCATTGGTCAGCTTACAACGCTTATGTTCTGTGGTGAGAAGTAACCTGGAATGCTGGAAAACTTACAAAACGTCGACTATTTCTTGAAGAACTGGGTAATTCCTTAGCCACTCCATTATTGCAAGAAAGAAAACGTCTCACTCGAAGTATTCCTGCAGCTGAAATGGTTATAAAGTCACGTTCTTCAACCAATAATTCCGAAGTAAGGAAACAATCAATTACAACCAAGCGTAAAAGACGTAATTTTTGTCCCTCTTCAAACGATAATAAAACTAATATGGTATGTTGTAATTTCTCAAAATATGTATGTACAGGTTATTTATGTTACTACTGTCAAGACTGTAACAAATAAATGTATATACCTAACTACTAGGTTTTTCAGATGCTCTTTACATAACATTTATAATAATATGTAATAAAAGTAAAATAACGTAATAAAATGTAATAAATACTGCATCTTATTTGTTATTATTATTTACTGTTATATCAATTTAACGACAATAAAACGACAACTGTAGGCTCCCGGGTCATAATGACCCGAACACAATAAGTGAAACTAAAATGTTAACACAATTGGAGGGTTAAACAACACACAGGTCGTTAGGAAAAATTATCATTATCTCAACTACTCAAACATAAATACTCTTTCATTTAATAACCTCATTTTTTTAAATTACTTAACAAAATTGAGTGACTTTTTGTTACGTCCCTATTCGAATTTTCGAGATATTTAAGAAGTTAATATTCATATGCATATACATACGCAGTTCCGTTTCATTGTTTGTAGCTAATTGTTTGTAGCTAATAAATAAGCCATTATGTTCCATACTTTGTTTGAAACCACACCAAATACTCTTGGTAAATTTCGAAATGATTAGTTCAAGAAAATGAGCTGATTAGGTTTTACTAACATATTATATGTATATTTATGAAAACATTATTTTCTGCAACAGTCTGTTTATTGAAATGTATTAATTAAAAATTAAAACTAAAATTTGTTGGTAAGCTATATGTAATTTTCTGTGTGCATGTTAGCCTTAAGTTGGTATAAGTCACCAATAACTGTCAAGTGGAGCCTGAATAGATGACTAAAATAAAAAGGTTTTATATTTGAATAAAGCGAAGCTTCCTCTAAACGTGCTTTGTTAAAATACTATTACAGAAGAATAAGAAATTTACACCCACAGAATTTTTTCATATACTTTTATTATAAACCAATTCGCATTATAGTTTATGGCAGTCCCATCATTTCAAAAAATTATCAAACACAACATATTCTAGTTTAGGTCGTACCCAACATGGGAAGAGTTATCACACTAATGTATACATATAATCGAGCATATTATATATATATATATATATATATATATATATATATATATATATATATATATATCAATTTCCACGAGTATTTATATTTTGCATAAAATTCATTGTCACCAATGGTTTCGTATTTTAATAAAAAAATTCAATATACTCCATTGGCGTACAAATTAGGAGTTAAAAGGTTGTATTGTCCCTTGCGTTCTACGCCACTGTACATAATAAAAACGTATTAATAAACTAAAACCAATGTACTTTATATCCCTATTTATTATACCAAGAATAAAAAAAATACGTTTTTTCGTTTTGGAGATATTTCAAAAATCAACTTTTTTTTTGTAACTTTTAACACCTTGTATCTCGGTAACGAAGCACTATTGGACTTAACGTTTATATGAATGTTTTGTGTTTAAATTATTAGATTTACTATTTCCTGAAATACGGAGTTTCCTAACGAATCACCCTATATATATATATATATATATATATATATATATATATATACAGAGTGATACAAATTCGAGTGGGGAACTTGAAACCATAAGAGATATGAGGTTGGTTAGATTAAGGCAAAGTTGCACATTTACGTGCTTATCGAAATGCTTATCCGAAAAAACCGAAAATTTGGAAAATTGATTTTATTTTTTTCTCGGTTTATTTGAAGAGATATTTGAAATCTGACATATTTACATTGACATATTTCCTGCTCTGTCCAATAGTGTTAATAGTTTTAACACTCGATGTTTCGTTATTAAGTGATCATCATCAACTTTGTTTTTTCTTATGGAAGCCATATTGTATTTTTGCAGTTTTTAGTAGACCCGTTTATTACATTTTCATTGATGTATCATAAGTTACCTTTGTTTCTGAAAAGTTCGATACAGTAAAGAAAAAAGAATTATAACACAGATGGCTATGAATTTTTGATCGGTAACAAATTTGTAAAACATTTTGTGTTTATCTGGGCAGGTATTTAGATCATTACAATTTTGGGGTCTCATTTCTTTAACGGAATTCTAAATTGAAAGAATGATTAGCTTTTAACGTCAGAATTTGAGGAGTAGTTTCATGATTAACTGTTGGCCGGCATAACCAATTACGACATATCCATACAGTTTATGACTTTAGTTATTTTGAAAATCGATGGTTTACAGCACTGCGTTGGGCAAAGGATAAACACGCACATTGCAGTGTACTGATAGCGGAGGCGTGTATATGAAATTAATATGTATTTGTAGTATGCTTGTAATAAAGCATATTTTACACACAGACACGCTATTAAGTTTTCAGTTCGCTTCTTTTTATATAGTGTAATTCACTTCTCACTTTCACACTCCTACATCCTTACTGATTTTTTCATTGATTTAAAATTTTGGTTGAAAATACTTTCGCCTACTGTGACTAAAAATAAATACAAAAGATCACGTTAGGCCCGGTCTTATCAAAAAATGGTATTGTATTTTTAAAGAACGTATGATTCTTTAAGTTTAAGGTTTTTAAAGGTTTTGTGATGAATGTCTACTATTTTGTGATTCTGAACATATTTGGTTAATAACTTTAAAATTAGGCCTGATATAATATTTCAACCCATTCTTTGGTTTGCAGCTATCCTTTAGGGAATTGCCCTACAGAGCAAACGTCTTTTTGCAATAGATAGCTTATACCTTGAATCCCGGACTTTTTGTTTATTTTATATTGACAGGGGTCCCAAGGGAGGGGCCGAAATTTCGTTGGGAAAATGAACTTATTCTATGGTCACGAACTGCTTTAAAGTAAGATTAAGTGCTATTTTACTTAATTTAGATTATTATAACCATTGTTGTAATTTTTAAACGTTTTTGATGAATTTGGACTACTTTGTGATTCGAACAACTGTTTTAATAATCCTGTTAGATAAAGTATCTTTGATTTTTAACGTATTAAAAAAAATTATTGCTTGTATTTTGTCTGTCTCTCGGTCCGTTTTGTTATTTTTAGCTAGTATCCGAGGAATTTTGTTACATAACTGAAGCTGTAGATAGCTTATACCTTGATTAATTGCCTGATAACCTTTATATTTCTATATCGATAGCACGAGCCTCGCCCCACTCAAAACAACATTTCCTAAGGTGCTGTTTTCACATCTAAAACGTAAATAGCTTTTATATGCGTTAAATATTGAATGTACCTAGTGGTGCCTATAATTCACCGCCACAGATTCGTTTAAGACTATAAGCAATTTTAGAAAACTACACTGATATTAATACTCTTTGGGCAAATCATTTTGTGATTTGGAACTACTGTTAGACAAATTAACCTTCAGAGCTAAAAGTTGGAATATATAGCTAATACCGTGAATGTGCACTAGGCACCTTCCAAATTTTCCTATCGACTGACGTCCCTTCTCAATAAATAATTCCCTGAATTGTGTGATGTCCCAGTAATCACTAACACATTTTGGCATGATACTGTCCCTCATGTTGAAAATTTGAGTACTTTATTGTCTTGAGAAAAAAGTATTGCTTCGATCGACAACTAAATTGTATGGTTTGACGATGCCATCATTTGGTACCATTGATCTTTTGTTTTACACCAATTTCGTTGGAAAGTCATTAAACGCACTACATCAATGGATAAGAATTTACTATGTTGGTTATTATTTGTCAGTAGTGATGTCAAAAACCTTTATTTACCTATACATACAATTTGTAGGAAATCAGGCCAAATGTTTGCATTAATTGTTTTGTATTGTAGTAGGTGAGTGTTACACTTAAGTGTCATTATTTATATATCTAATTGTATTGTGTTTTTCCATGTGTATGTATAAAATATGAAATATTATATTAAGTATTAAGAACGGTACGGGTTGCATACCGGTTGAAGATAATGTTCGGGGGTTGGGCGAAGCGAAGTCTCCATTATTGTCAGAGACTAGTTAAACCCTCAACGTTCCCATTTTCCGTCTGATGTTTTTTTAATTCATAGATACAAATGCACAAGCGAAACATACTTATTTTTAATGTATCCATCCGTTACTGTGCGATGCGACCAATTCTTAAAATTTGCTTAAGTGATATATATACCCATGCCTGGGTGGTGTGACCGGGAAGGATGAAATTATGTGTTGTTTGACTACATATCTATGTTTTTGTTATAAATGGTTTAAACTGTATCTATAAGAGAAGATTGATACCGCCCGCTGATGATGATAGCTTAGCTATTGATGCGCGTTCGGTGTTTTTTAATTTTTGTGTGGTACGTGGATGTATTTTGTTTGTTACCGTGAACATGTTACTTTAACTGTCTGTAAATTATCTTAGCATATGAAAATCTTTAAAGATGATACGTTAATGTTTAAAAACACGTGTTCAGTGTTTATGTTCCTATATAGTTTCGAAATCACCCTATAGTTACTGGTTCTGACATACTTTCGTATCGTAGTAATTTCCTAGTTTAGGTTTTATCTTCTGGATATTTTAATCACTGCACAAATACCTTCTGGGATAACGATTATTTTCTGATTACATGTATAATGGTCGAATTTTTTTATGAGGAGGATTTATTGTAAATTGATGGTTCAATAATTGTGGTTTCATATGATATAAATGGAAATTCTTAAATTGGATATTTTGATAACGAAAACATACATTTGAAGGCATATTACGATCATCTGTATTATATCGAATATAACAAGAAGTAGATATCTTTACGCTGTGAGTAAACAAACGTGTTTTATCATTGACGTTTCGAATCAAAGTTGTCGAATCTGTAATGCCTATGTTGTTTATTTGTTTTCTAGTTTAAAACAAATTACGCCTTTGTCGTATCTTGAAATTTTTGCATAATAAGTTGTTACTTATAACATTGTATCTTACACATATAATGCCTTTATCGTACACAAGTAAAATTTCTTTTGTTGTATACCATTTATCCTAATCATTACATGGTAATAGTTCATCGGAAATTTATTAAATTCTTTTGTTGTTAGCTACAATTAATATTATATCTTGTTTGTTACTATATATACCTTACGGTTTAGCTTTTATTTACCGGTTTGATTACAACTACTGAGGTAGTACATGTACTTTACAAACCACAATTTGTTAAATTTCTCTGTATCTATAGTATTTACCATTCACTTTATAAAAGTTCTAAATAAACATACTAGTGCCATCTATGAGATGTTCATGGTTTCTTATTAGTGTCAAAATCGTTTACTTAAAGGTATCTGTTACTTTGGTGAATTACCGTTGGCTGATGGTACCATTAAATAATCTTACTAAAATTTTTTATTTAAATATGTAAAATTTTTATTGGCAATTTTGATATTTGATAAGAAAATTTGTTGAAAACCTTTTCTTAAGGTGTGGTTCTTCTTCAAACGGCCATTTTATGTGATGTGATTATATTTTGGAAAATTTCTCTTGTTGCTGTTTCTTCGGTGGGCAACACCATTTTTATATGAGAAATTTCCTTGAAAATAAATCGCTATTGATGCGAATGTAGATAAATGTTACTTGCACAAAAAGAGGTAAGCTATCTCGACTTCTTCAACCTCGTTACAATTATGACCCCTCTTTCAGGATTGAAGTGCAATAATCCAATACCGCTTTTCTCAAATATTACAATTTAACCGAGTGTGTTAAATCATCATTTAAAGCTCGCCTTCGATCTAAAGAGGTAAAGACAACGTTATACGATTAAAACTATGATCACTTACGTAATCTTAATTTTACCTTTTTTCGTGATTTTTCAAGATTTTTCGCGATCGTTCAAGATTTTTTTTTTAAGTATCAACTCTTAAGATTTTACTGCATTGTACCTCCTGTCTCATTATTGTTGATATTTTGTTCATCTGGAAATAACTGTATGCTGTGTAAAAGCTAACGCTTTACTTTCCGTACTCGTTTTACCTTGCTGCCGACTACGAGGATATCCATCTTAACCAGAAACAGTTCAAGTAACTGTAGGATCTAAAGTAAAACACCTTGACAAACCAGGTCAGATCGAAATACTTTTTTTTGTGAAAGCTGTCGTCAGCAGTTTTCATTGATTCAATATCAATATTCGTTAATATTAGGTCACTCACTATCTTTACACATACCTATACAAATTAGAGATAACGTTAATAATTTTGTGGAGTTGAAATTATATAACTTACTGGCGAATTTACGTCATCAAAATAAATAAACGGTTTACGTTCATGTTAGACGTCCATTTTACAATCTGAGGTAGCGTTCAGGTACTGTTCAATGCGCAGTTGCATAAAGGAAATTAATTTATTATACCGGGTGTGTTTGTTTGTCATATTCATGTTATTACGTCACACGTTTAACGCGAAATTTTGTGCTCTTTTAAAATCCTGTTTTCTATCTTTAAGTACAAGATTTTGTGTTATTGGGGATAAGAATGTTCAGTTCATATGCGCTCTCATTTTAATGATGTGTATATAAATTCACTTTGGAGTAAATTGGGGTGAACAGACTTCTCCAAAATTATAGGCATTTGGGTGTTTAATTATTATGGGGGAATTTATTTTGTACATATTTGTGTAAAACAAAGACAAGTTTGATTTGGAACATTTCTGAAATTACAAATTTTATTGGTTACATGTAAATTTTGTCATTTCAGGTGATTGAAAGATCTTTCAACTAACCAGAGGGAGGGAATATTAATTTGCGACTTGCCCTCGTCTCCTTAATTCTTGATACCTTTTGTTTATATTGGGAATGTTTAATATTTAGCAATAAACTATGTTGGCCGGCAAAAGTGTTGTTTATTCTATTGTTTCTTTTTTTTTGCTTTTCTCGTTCTCACCTGTTTAAAACTTTACAGGATTTCTCTCACGAAATATTAATGTACCCTTTCTTTAAAACTTGTGGCACCTTTTTCTTATGTTTCTGATTACAACTTCTGTTTCTGCTTTATAACTAACCTAACCATCTACTTACTCTTTATCAACGCCCACGCAATTCAAGTGCTCTGCGATCACTTGACCGTTTGACTGAGTTACTAGCCGAGCTCACTCACTCATTTATATTTATGAGACGTGGTAGGTTAGAATTGTCTGCACTTTGTTTGTCTCTGTTTTTAACAAATTCAGCTCATCTCTTGTATAGATCATGTTATGACACGTAATACCTTTACATGCGACTTCCGTCAAAGTTTGCATACGCATTTTTTGGTAGTTCCCAGTAATTCACTATCACATTTTGGCTTGAACCACGTACAAGATTTATGTGTATGTCATTTTTTTTGGGAAAATCATTAATTCTGTGGTTTTAAACTACTTTTTAGGGAATTTCCTTAGAGTTCAGAGCTGAAACTTTTTCTAATAGATAACTTGTATGTTAAATGTGTACCAGACGCCCTTAAAATCGATGTAACGGCAATGAGTTCCCTATATACTAACCTAAAACGTTAATAACTTCTACATTCTTTGACCAATTTGCGTTAAGGTTTGTGCACACTTATCCTAGTTGTGGTGCCCAACCACTTTCAGAATTTGACTGAAGTTTGTGTTAAAACGTCCAAAAGTATAGCCTGGATAGGTAATAATTAAATTTTGTGATTTTCGATATTATCATTTGGGATCTGTAGTGTATCTGATTTTTATTTGTACACGAATTTAGCAGGGAAAAAGGCCAGAAGTATTTCTGTGTGTTACAATTTTTTTACTATTTTGTATTTGATGCTAATTACTGCAGCTCAAATTTGGTCAATGAAATTGGTATCAGAAAGTGCACGAAAAGCGCTTTGTATGTGGAAATAGAGCGTATCATTTTCATTTTCAGTTAAGGAAAATTCAGAAAATTAGTACAAGTGTAACACGGTCTGTGGCACAGGCCGATCCGCTATTATTTTCTACGGCCCCACCCCCAATCCCTATAACTACTTTTATACAATGCTCGTTTAGCAGACTAATTTCAATAAAAAGTTCTAATTAAAAATTGATTATCGAAATGTCCATAGCTTTGGTATATGTGTAAAATTATACACATACGGAGTGGACCAAAAGTCTGTAAACGCCCAATTATCTCGTAAACTGCTAGTTCGAATTGTTGAAAATTTGGGATAAGCGTATTTTGGGATACGGATATTTCAGATTTGACATTTGCAATGTTGCCATATTTGCCGTTTTTCTGATATTATTCGGCACTTTGGTTTTTTAAATACATCACCCCGTATATGCAGTCATTATTGGGATTTCCCCTTCAATACGAGTTCAACCATATGTAACACTTATGATTTTATGTAGTCTAGAAAGTCTTAAATACATAAAACAGAAATCTGGCAACGCTTAATTGTCTCAATCCATTTTTTAAAACAAACTATTTTCAACTACATTAAAACGTAACAATTGGAAGATTACAACATCTTTAACATAATGATTACTTAATTAAGTGTTCAAAATGTGCTCCATTTGTAACTTGACAGTATCCTAATCGATGGTAGAATGCGTCTATCACATTTCTCCATGATTGTCTAGAAATTAATCTAGATTCATCCATAATTCGTTGCCTTAACTCTGCAAGACTTGCCTGTTTAGTTTTGTAAAGTGAATCTTTCAAGTATCCCCAATAAAAATAATCTTTACCAATCCATCGTCCTGAACGCCGAACATTTACACCAAAATGAGCTGGACCTTCATATTGCTGAAACCATATCTGATTAAAATTGGCTCCAAACAAGTTTCTCAGTGTAGGTACAATTTCATTTGTAAGTAGCATTTCGTACTTATCTGACGTTAAATTTGCTTCGATAAAGAATGGCCCAATTAACTGAGTACCCACTATACCTGACCATATATTTCACTTTTGTGGTCTTTGAGTATGGTTTTCACGCATCCAGTGTGGATTTACGTCACTCCAGTACCTTAAATTATGTCGGTTTACACTTCCACACAGTGTAAAGGTTGCTTCGTCGGAAATTTCCGTTATTTTCAATTTTATCCATCATTACCTCAGTAAACTCTAATCTACGGTCGAAGTCATCTTCACTTAATTCTTGCAATAAATTAATTTTGTATGGTTGAAATTTATTCTTATGTAATACACGTAAGACTGAAGAATGGCATGTAATTGTGCAACCCTGCGTGAGGATGTATGTGGATCTTCAACGAAACTCTGCATTATATCTAAAGTTTTGTTGTCATTTATAACTGTTTTTGCTCTACCTTCAAATCTACATATTTTGCACTGTTTTATGTATTCAAGACCTTCTAGACTACTTAAAATCATAAGTGTTACATATGGTTGAACTCATATTGAAGAGGAGATACCAATTACGACTGCATATACATGGTGATGTATTTAAAAAACCAAAGTGGCTAATAATATCAGAGAAACGGCAAATTTGGCAACATTGCAAATGTCCAATCTGGAATCTCCGTATCCCAAAATAGGCTTATCCCAAATTTGGTACAATTCGGACTAGCAATTTACGAGATAATTGGGCGTTTCCACACTTTTGGTCCACTTTGTATACTTTTTTGCTTGTTTATTTTTGCATAACCATGAATTATTCAGGATTTTTTTTCTGTTACGCTTTGTTAACCTTAAAACTAATATGATTAATACTAAATAATGTATTTTTAAATGACCTATGTCCAAACGGAATATATTTATAACTGAGATTCCTTTTAGTTTGTTTTCTTTTAATTCTTTTTTATTACAACTGCATTAATTTTTTGGACTTGTGTAGGGTACAGCTACTTGAGAGTTTATAGTCTATAGAGGATTCAAACCAAAAAAATTATCTATAGGTATTGTAGATATCTATATAAATGTTTGCCAGGACTTCATTCGTACGTTAGTAAATAAAATTTGATAACACACTTATAAAGAGGATCAATATACCTGCACGGACTGCTATCAATACTTTATGCTTTTCAAAGTGTGATAGTAAAATAGGCATCCTTGTAACATTGTAAAAAGAAATTAGATTAGAGACACGTATCACAACTGGTGTTATTAAGGAAAATTACTGGATAACTTCCCATATTTGAATAAAGCATAAGTTGACGTGTATTAAATAGCAAATCTACATATATTAACGTAGGATTGGTACGAGAAAAGTGTAAAGTATGCTTGCGTGTTGCCTTTGATGGAGGAAAATTATTTTATTTTTAATTATTTTCTTTACCGTTGTCAGATATACTTGTTACGATATATAAGTAGGTAAGTATAAAGGTTTTTTTTTATGTTGTTAATTTCCACAATTGAACATGAAAGTAATAAATTATACAAATTTTAAACTTATATAATTAATTGTCGACCAATAATAATCACATTTGACATGCAAAGAGGTCATTGGTAATTTTTTAAAGTAGAGATGTTACTTTTGTGCATTTATCATAACAAAAGTAATAGCTGTATTTTAATGCTCTTGGTTTGTCCCACACAAGTGGTGGTGTGATGGTAACAATTGTTACTTGTAAAATTATTTTTTTGTTTTTGGGCATATAGATGAGAATATACTGAAGTGCGTAACCATTATCTTTGGCTCGAAAATACTATACAGTGTTAAGCTATGACGACTAACAAACAGGTCTATCCCAGTAAGGCATATTTGGTTACATGTATGATTTACAAACTCAAGTTATTTTTATATACCTACTTTGTAACGGAATATAATTTATAAGGAAACTTATTTAATTATAAATTAAATCTATTTAATGTCTAAGGAAGTAAATTAAATATTTTCCGATAAGATCAATATCTTTAATTAACGCATCGCAAAAAAATGTTAAAATAATTATTAGAATTTAATGATCATTAATTACATCAATTTTCATTACAGGTAGAAACGAATTGATTGCCCGTTATATTAAGCTTAGGACTGGAAAAACGCGTACTCGAAAGCAAGTTAGTTCACACATACAAGTTTTAGCGAGGAGAAAACTGAGAGAAATTCAAGCAAAACTCAAAGTTGTAAGTATTCTTAGTCTTGTTATTTTTTATGAAATACTAAATTGCAATTTAATTTGGTATTCTTACAATTTCTTTTACATTAAAATTGTTTATTGGTTGTTGGTAAATCCTACAGTATACACAGTGTATTAGAATAAAGGTAGATAACATCTGTAATAGTTGGAAGTAAATTGAAATTAATTAAAAATACTTGTCTTTTGGGTGAAGTCGTGTAGTTAAAAGCAAATTTTACAGGTTTTAAACGTCTCAATATCCAGTGAATAGTTGAAAATTTGTGTCGATATTTCAATAGCAATTGCATATATCATCCTGATTAAAAATATAAATGTTAACAAATATTTGAAATATTAATAATTTTGTTGACATTAATATTTCAAATATTTGCATTTTTACTGGGGACGATGGCTACAATTGCTACTTTAAAACCTTTAACCTTTAAAACTTTTAACATTTGCTTATTTTTAGTTATGAACATGTAGTGAAAGTTTTCATTTTCCCAAATTAAAATTAGGGTAGGGCAATACATTAATAATTTATAAGCTTACTTTGTAGAATTGCAACAATTCTTCCATTAAAATAAGTTCTACTAAATACAACAATATTTATTTATATTTTTAATAATTCTCAACCGGTTTAAGTATTATTACATACTCTTCTACTAGGCGCAGTCGTGTCATGTTTTTTTAAATATCGCCATAAAATTAATAATTAATAAGCTGGCAGCATGACCAGTATTTGATGTAACAGTTAATCTTTCTCATTTAGGCGTTACTATAATCTCCATAATTTTCCAAAGCTCACTCTTATCAAAAAGAAATTGGGGAACATCATTCTCAAGCACGTTCAAAAATTTTGATATTTAGTAACGAGTAATAACTATATCTTTCATATATTAAATTTAAAAATAAAAATCTGCAGGCTCCAATTACATGCATAAGTAAAAATAGCACGGAAAAAAGACATGTACACCCTCTGTCCCAAAATAATCCGGAATCGCTTTCTACAGACGGAACCATTGACGCCATCTGTCGGCTGGTGATTGATTTATGTAGTGGAAACCTTTCTTACTAATCTGACAAAGTTAGATGACGTTTCGGTCAGTGGACACTAAAATACAATGCCCTAAAGAACAAAGATTCAATATTAAATTTTGTTTTAAAATTGGTAAATATGCTACCGAAAGGTTTGAATTGGTGAAAAAAGTTTATGGTGATACTTGTTTATCCAAAACACAAGCGTTTGGGTGGTTTCGACAACTCAAGGCGGGCAAGGTAGATATGGATGACGATAAACGTACAGGGCGTATCATTACCGAAGAAAACTTCGATGAAATACGTTAAAGTTCCAATAAATCTTTCGTGCGATTCATGGAAATGGAGCTTAATTTACCAAAACAACAGTTCATCGCATTTTAACTAAAAAACTTGGTCTAAGGCAATTAAATTCAAAGTGTGTTCCACATCAGCTGAATTAATAATAATAATAATAATTGTGGACTACGTTGGCCTACTGTGCTAAAGCGCTCAGGAACATTTAGGAGGATGGTTTACGGGATATTGAATTGCCAAGGATATCTATAAACAGCTACCTTAAATTTTTTCATATCATAAGTGAGAGGAAAACAGGAACTAGGGAGATCAATCCAGAGTTTAGAAGACATGTAGAAGAATGTGGAGTGCGCCCGTTTGGTGCGACAAGTGTAGATTTGTACTGCCTATTGATGATGTAAATGAGCGAACTGGGTATTCCCAGCAAAGGTGGCCCGAGATGGTATCAGAATGTAATTCAGCAGCGCAATGACCATTGTAATAGCGATAATACAAAGAAAAACTGAAACGATTCTTCTATGCTCGAGGTAGTGAATGTCAGAAATTTTAAATACGATCGACGATGTCGAGAGCGTATTGGGGAGCACCAACCCAGAGGTGAGAATTACATTCTAGATGAGGTCGCATTTGGGCCATATACAGCAGAAAAAGTTGTCGGGAGGTAAAGTACTGCTTAAATTTGTATAAGCCTGTTTTACGAGCAGCTGTTTTGGTAACTGGCAGAAGATGGTTAACCCATGATAGATTTGAAGGTACAGTCATTCTCAACGTAGTAATAGAATCTGAGCCATTCGTTCAATCTTTTTTGGCGGACACAAGGCAACACTGAGTTTTGCTAGCATTCAATTTAATTAGATTAATAAATACTCCCCATTCGAGGATACGTTGATTGAAACTGCCATTTCAGCTTTAATGTCTTGGTCTAAGGCAGAAGGATTACCATTATGAGTAGACTGAGATGAACTACAATAAAGAGTGCTGTCGTCGGCAAATTAATGGATCGGATTAGTCGTTGAAGAAATAAGATCATTTATGTATAGCTGATCCCTGTGGCACGCCCGCGTTAATACTAACTTCTTTTGAATAAAAGTCATACAAGTTGTATGCATGGTCCAAACTTGGGTCACATATGAAAGAAGATCACCTGTTGAAGAAGTCTACCTAAACTTGTATTGGTAGTCACTAAGGAGTTTTTTAGTTTCAAGGAAAGAAATCAGTTGCTGATTGATGGTTTTTTCCATGATTTTAGACAGAATCAGTATGATGGCAATTGGTCGGTAGTTCAAGGAATCGGTCTTATCACGTTTTTTGGGAATGTATTGAACATTTGCTAACTTTCATAATGAAGGAAATTCCCCAGAAGACATAGAGATCGAATAGAGCTTAGATAGGACTGGTACTAGTTCGGGGGAACATTTCTTTAGGACAATAGCTGGGATACCATCTGGACCAGTCGTCTTATTGAGATCAAGCCTACTGATAATGGATTCTAGGAGCTTGTATCGAAAATGAATTAGTTTCAAAGCGTAGGAAGAAGAGTTGACTAGGGGCACATCTTTTCCAGTATCATTGGTACACGAGTTTGATGCACATAAATCCACAAAAATATTGGTTTTGTCTACAGAATCAGCAGCTACTTATCCGTCAAAGGATGTCATGGGGGAAAATGAACGTGGTCCAAATTTTTTACTGATAGCTTTAGCTAGAGACCAAAATTTACGACTACTCAAAGAAGATGTAGCTATAGGAAATTTCATGTAAGTTCAGCTGCATGTCATTAATTTATGTAAGTAGTCGCAATGATCTAGATTGTTTCTATCTCGTTTTGAGTCATGGCGTCATACGAAATAGTAGCATGAATAATTTGTTGGAACTAGCTAAATAAATTTATGACGTGCATCGGTTTTTTCGTGGAATTGCCTCTAGTTCATTGCATCTCCGTTATTCAAAGAACTTTTGCAGATATTTCTAGCACCAACTTAGTCTGCGTGACTCTCGACCGTTTTATTTCCATTTAATATAAGATTTATTTTTCAAAGTTATTGCATCAGCACAAGCCTTATTGAAACAGGGTTGGGAACGTCAATGCCCTAAACGATTTTGTTTTTTGGGAATGTATAACTCCATGCCCATTAGGATTACTTCAGATAGTGAAAGATTAATGTCCGATGAAGAGGACGACTTAAAACAATATTCACGCCATGGGAAAGATGTACAGAACTCCATTTAGTTAACTTAAAATATCACAAGGTTCTATCAGAGGAATTAGGGACAGTAGAAGTTATTTCTATTAGACAATTGTCACAAAGACCTAGAGGGAAGAACTGAAATTTTATAAACAAGTGGGTTTGATGTAAGAAAGAGATCTAGAAGATGTGGAGTATGGTTAGGGTTATCATGGATTCTTGTGGGTGAGATCACATGAAATAGCAGCAGGATTAGTAGTAGATGAAAATTGAAGCCAATTAGAGTTATGAACATTGAAATCTCCCAGAATTCAGAATGCGCAAGGTAGAAACTGAGACAGAAGATAGTCAACTTTCAAACTAAGGTAATCGAAGAAGTCTTACCTTCACGAACGGGTTTACTGGTTAATTTCTACAGGCAGGTTTTCCATTCCAGCATTCTTTGAATTACACAGCAACAAAATTTGTAAATATTAAATGTGTGCAATACAATTGCCATGTCAACAATATTTGTGAAAATAGGAAAATACCATTTTTTGCCTCGAATTCCCATCTTGTATTTATTTGTTTTGTCGACCTCGCCCATGTGTTTTTTATATCTATCAATACATTGTGATTAAAGAATTTTTATCTGTATCTTTCCTGTACTTACTAACTCTTTACTTTTAGTAACGGCAGTATACCTGATGCATTTATTATATTTCTAAACGGTCGCAAAAATTTCAAACACAAAGAAATAACACTTCCTATAACTCTAAATTACCTTTAGATGCGTTTTTTTCGGAAACCGTTGACCCTAGTGACTTCAATAAGGTATACGTTTCTTAACTAGAAAAGACACGGAACGAGATTTTTCTAGTCCAAAACAACATCACGGCGGAAAAAAAATTTATAACGGTTTAAAGGATTCAAAATCGTCGCAAGTGGCTTGCTCTAGAAGATAAAGGGAAATTGATAATAAATTTGAATTTCTTATCCCAATCCCCGTATAAGAACATTCATGAAATTAGCTGGAAGTAGTCGAAAGATATTATAAGAAATGTGATTTATTTTTTCGACTTTGACACCCTGTAACTCCGTTAGTATCAACTTTTGGACTAAGGTAAATTTAGTCAAATCGGCTTATTTTATCGTAAATAATCTCCAGTTAAGGTATGGTCCATTCTTTTCAGAACACCCTGTATATCCGTACTGCTCCGGTTGCTGACATTTTACTATTTGTATCAATTGTTTTATCAATCACAACTGGTGAAACAGTTATCAAATCAAAAAGTATGATTTAATGGATGATTAGACTATAACAGAACCACTGAAACTGTTAATTTTTTTAGTTAATATTCATCTTCTGCATTTAATTCAGCATGAAAACAATAAACCAGATTCGGCACAACACATGATCCATTGCTGGAATCCGAACCTTATTTCTCTTTATTTGTAGATATCTGTTGCACGTATATTTTCTTACGATTCTAATATCCATGTCTTCGTCTTCGCACCACATTTGTTTTTGAGGTAGTGAATGATACCCAATTAACCCAGTTAGAAGTAGGTAACCAAACAATTTTAGAAACAATCCGCAGAATAAGTAAATTCATGCCGGTTACCTTAGGATGCATATATGACACCTTATTTGAATATGTATGTAATACTATCTTCGCCGAATAATGCATAACACTTCGACTGGCGACGGAATCGTCTTTTCTTGTAAAAAATTATTGGCATTATCCATTTCTCTAATAAATTTACGGCCCATCTAAAACTGCTTTTTGTGTTTTTTATTATTTTGTAGATTTATTTTCATCTTCCTTCCGCTCACGTATAGATGGTTTACGTATTATACTGAAATGTACTTCTATTCTATCTGGTACGTCTGTTATATGGGTATCTTCATTCATCAATATTTTCTACATCCGATATCACATCAGTCTTATCCGGAGTAGGCTTAATAATATCTATTACCGCATGTGCCTTATCGTCATAATACTATATTAAAAAACAAGACCAATCTTGAAGCACGAATTCAAGTTTAAAAAACGAGTTTTTTAAAGAATGAGTGCTTTAAGGTCTTACGAAACACGTTTTTTATGCTATCTTTTTTGTAATTTTCCTGTTTTTAAACAAAAATTTTACTTTAGTTGATTTAGGGATTTTTATTGCGGTTGGTAATGTCTTAATTTTAAAAGTGATAATTTGATCTAGTCACCTTTTGTTTTATCCAAATTCTGTCGCAAAACACGAAAATATCCCAAGAACGTAATACGGTTCGTGGACGTATCCTGTTTTTCACACATTTTGTAAGACTGACATGCATGACACAATTCCGTATCAAGCTTTGCCAACCTAAAAGTTTCGTAAAATGTTCTGTGAATTAATGGCTATAATGACATCGGAGGTGATGACGTCGCGTTTCTTAATGTGTCTATTATAGGATCAAGATGGAAGCAGATTAAAAAAAAAGAAATTTATATGAATTGGCAAAAGAAAAAAATGCCTGGTACCAATATTTGTAAACTAAAATATCTGTTTTGTAAATTGAAATAAAGTAGAACGTCAGCACATAACCACAATTGTCAACATCTATCAGTAACGATCTCCAATAGGAGACTTGGTCATATTTCTTTATTGCATAAATATGTTTATGTGTGCCAGAAATTAAGAATGAATGAATAGTTTTTTTTTGTTCCCAATTGGGTGCCATTAGTTGAATTATAACTAAATTTTCAATCGTTGAGTACAGACTACGAGTTTTTACAAACTGCTATATTCATAATAAATTAAGAAAATAAATACATTTTAAAATCTAGTGTTTATAAATTAAATTGTTAAATGTTTAACTCTGTAAATATAGGCTAAACAGCATGAAACTTTGAGATTAGACACAAAAAGCACATACGTTGGTATAAGTACAAATATTAGTCAAGTACAATTACGCTAAACTATGAAAATGTAGATTTTCACGATTTTAACTGATAATTACAAATAATTATCTTTTTTGGTGTTAAAACGTATATTTTCACATAAATTATACCATAAAATTCGATAAGTACAGTTGTTGTCAGTAGTAATGATAGACTTAAAATTTTTATGAAATGTCTAGATAACAATATTAAAACGCAATGAAAAATTCTGCTATGTTTGGTAAAGATATTTGAATGTCAGCTATGAAATCTAAACTTTATTTTACTCAACATTGACTAGAATTTTAATAAATTAATATTATTAAACCGCCCTGAAATTGGCAATTGGAATACAGTCTAACGGACGTAGGTTAACAATGCAAAATGCCACAATCAAAAAACAAAGTTAACAAAAATTAATCACGTTGTAATGTCGGTGCAAAGTCATAACAAATCTAACAAAGAAATGATTTTGCGTTACTACTTAAAGACTGTAATTGTTGTGATACATTGAGAACAGTATGTGTATGTTTAATCTTATTATCGTTTTAAATCATTATTATTAATTATTATCATGTTAAATAATTGCAATGAACAAGCGTTTAATTGATCAAGCATTTACTTCAAGGTCTAGGAAATATATTGCAAAAAACATTGACATATCATCGTTAAAATTAAAATTAAGACACTATTCCGCGTTTTTTTAAATTACAAGATGCCTGCAGACTTGTCTGGTTGATTCAATCTACAAAATCTCACATGTTCTTTATGCCTAGTATCAAGCTGCGTTTTGTAGTTCTAATATACACTTTTCCGCAAGAACAAGCCTACTTGTGCACTCCATAAGCTAACAATGGATTTGAAGCATCTTTAAATCTTCATCTCAAATGTTCTTTAATCTTTCTAGATTTGTTATTATTTAACTAGATCTTTAATTTGTATGTTAAGTTTTTAGTTTATTTTACTATTTTTTGTATTAGTTTTTGACAACTTTGCACTTACATTATAATTTGATTGAATATGTTAAATTTGTTTTTTGATAATAGCATTATTCTTTGTTATCCCTCTTCCGTTCTGATTTGCCATTGTCAAGGCGGCTTAATAATATATAATTTATTAAAGTTATAGTTAATCTTTAGGTTTAGATTCCTTAGTTGGGTTTCAAATATGTTCGACTAACATAACATAGTTTTTAATTGCTTGTCATATTTCATCCACTTAGTATGATACTTATTAAAGTTTTTGAATTTGTTATTACTACTGACCACGATAACTGTCGAAAATTGATTAAAGTCGTAAATAGATAATAATTATTTGTAATAATGCTAAACTAAATTAGGTTATTAAAAATTATTATTAATTTTATTAAAGACATAAATAAAAAGTTTACCTCGAGTACATAGATAAAGACAAAATTTACATCGATTGGGGCTTGAACCTTGATGGCGCAGTTGGTTATCGCGGTACTCTAGCAAAGTACCGGTCGTAGGTTCAAATCCTACTCAAGGTAAATTTTTTATTTATGTATTTAATAAAATTAATAATAATTTTAATTACATATTTACATTTGAACTTATTCGTTCATAACAAAAACTTATAATAAATTAGGGTAGATAATTAATTTGGTATATCTAAGTTTTTTGTTGTGTTTTTTTCTAGACTTTTAACTAAATCGCTTACTAGTTGCATATAATATTTTTCCTAACATTTTAGTGATATTTTATAGAATTTTGCCAATTCGTTGTTTTGAGTGTGACATGTTTCGCTGTTAGCCTTTGTTCGTGTACAACGTGTTTTGAAATGTCATGTTTTAATTTATTAAAAAATGTAATTATTATTGGTTAATTAATGTCATAATTTTTAGAATGATTTGTAATATCGGAACCGATACAGCTTATTTTTTTAATATTTAGGATAACGCACTTCATTTTAATAAAAAATCTTTTTTTTAAGTTTGCAGGTTTATTAGTATAGAAATCCGTGTTTTTTTTGTATAGTAAAAATTATCTCTTATTGTGAATTTTGCATTGAGGAATGTTTACGTTTAAATTGATTAATTACCAATTACCATGACCATATGTTTTTGGTATTAAAAAATCAACTCTAAGGGGTATTACTGTTAAGATAGGTGATGTGCCTATGGGATTTTATAATAATGTACCCCATGACAGTGTTACTTTACCCTAAAAAAATAATGTACTCATAGTATATTTCTCGATGGCCTTTAAGCCATAGTACCTAAGATCAATTATCTGAAAATTATCAAGATCGTTCAAGGTGATACTCAATATTTTATAGAAGCTGTAACCTATGTATAAAGCATTTTATTTATATTTATAATTTAAAAAAAAATGGGGTGTCTGTCAGTTTTTTTCTTTTTTCTTGAATGATGTTCAAAAATGAAAAAGGTTTTATAATTATCCATCTTTATCCATTTTTTAATAAATATATGTTATGGTAGCGCAGATAAAAGCAACGAAAAATAATTATTTTCTATATTGACTCCAGTAAAGGCTTGTTTCTCCAGTTGTAGCAAAACTATAGGTTCTGATGAAGTGCACAGAAAATAATACATAGTTTTGACGAAATCGGATTGTCGTTTTTAAGTACCGGGTGGCCAACTAAGAACGGCCGTCGGCCATATCTCAGGAATGGATTGTATAGGTTCGGGAAAAATTTTTTATAACAAAAGTGGCCTCGAGAAACGCCTGGAAATTATTTTCAGAATTGTAGGTCCACCGCTACAGGGCGTATTTGACAGTTACAATTTTAAAAAGCAAAATTTTTCAAAATTTACTCAATTAAGGGGCATATTAAATATTATAATCAGATTCCTCGACAAATTCTGCATATTTTTTATTTGACAAGTTTTAGTCTATCTCTTCAAATAAGGGGTGGGGGAGAGTGGGAACCTTGTTACGAAAAACGCTTTTAATTCAGATTCTGCTTGACCGATTTTAATAAACTTGCGCTCTCTAGCATTTATGTTATTAATCTGATTGCTTCAAATTTACAAATTTTCTATTGTTTAACAAAAACTCTTTCAAACAACATCAAGTTTATTCAAATCGGTCAAGCAGGACCTGAATTGTTTTTTCGTAACAAGGTTCACTTATTTGAAGAGATAGACTAAAACTTGTCAATTAAAAATATGCAGAATTGTCGAGGAATCTGATTATAATATTTAATATGCTTAATTGAGTAAATTTTGAAAAATTGCTTTTAAAAATTTAACTGTCAAATACGCCCTCTAGCGGTGGTCCTACAATTCTGAAAATAATTTGCAGGCGTTTCTAGAGGCCACTTTTGTTATAAATTTTTTTTTACCGAACCTGTGCTATAATCCATTCCTGAGATATGGCCGACGGCCGTTCTTAGTTGGCCACCCGGTACATATTAACATTATAAACGTGGTACGGGCTGTCTTTATGTACGTATGATGTTTGAACCATTAATTAAATTAGTTTATGAACTGTTTTTCGACTAGAAATAAAATAGCATTTATAAGGAGATGGAGGTCTAAAGTTATGTCAAATTTCCTTCAACTGTACTTTATTTTTGCATCACTAGCATAAACGTTTCAGATCAAGGGATTTGCCAGAAAGAGATATAGATTATATCTTAAACCACTTTTCACATATTCAAAAAGATCCATTTTTAGAAAAAAAATTTAGAGTTTGTGTGTCTGTGTGGGATATCTTTTGAACCATTAATGCTATCGATATGAAATTTAGTACAAAAAGACCCATAAAATCTAAGTCAAGTTCGTTAATAAGCAAACTGTAACCAGTGGCAGGGCATTTTTAGCGGCTCAGAAAACTAAAAAAAATCATTGCTTCAAATTTTAAAAAAGTTTCATATTTAAAAGAACAAACTAATACTTTTTTATATAATTTCAAAATATAATAACCAATGGCGCACCGTTTTTAGGGTGCAAAATTGTGCATTTTTTAATTTATCAACCGATTTTTTGAAAGTCGGGCATTGGGAGATTTTAAGATCCCTAAGTGTAAATCAATTGTCAAAATTAAATATTCAAAATGGCGGATCATGTGGGAGATTATCGTATTTAAAATCTAATATGACAAAAATTCAGGTCTTGTGGGTTAATGATCAATTTTGCAACTTTGTTAATTTGTAAAACATTATCTAAATAAAAAAGTACCAGTGGCGCACCGTTTTTAGGGTGCAAAATTTTTTTTTGCATTGGGGGTTTTAAGATCGCAAGAATACATCATTTGTCAAAATTAAAGTATTAAAAATGGCGGATAAAAAATGGGGAATTATCGTGTTTAAAAACCGATATGACTCAAATTCACGTATTGTGGGCTTTGAAGTTATTTATTTACATATATGAGGAAGCACTACGACAGATAATTTGGCAGCGGTTTTTTTTGTATATACTATCTATGCAGCATCACATGAACAGCATAATCCTTTTAGTTTTATTTTCAATTAATTCAGTTTCACGCAATTTACATGAAATCACAATATACGCTTTAAGATTACTATGGTTATAAGTGTCAGAAAAGTAATTCATACTATGTGTTAAATAATTGTTAAAAATAGTTAATATAGTATTAATATACCTATACATTTAATTCCTAATTCATCATTACCATCACTTTAGAGGTATTCAGGCATTAGTTTTTCATGTTGGGAGGGACAGTAGATTGTGGGATATAAGGAGGACTGCGATATGAACATTATCAATTAGACCTATCCTGAAGGAACTTAATTGTTCATACAATCTTTTTAATTCAGAACACTCTCTTAAAAAACTATTAGTTATAGATATTTTACTACTCATTTTAAATTCAATTTGTGCAAAGTAAGAAAATTATATCAATAATAAATCTAAGCGGAATTCAAGAACATAACGTACAAGATCTATTTAAAGAACACCATTGATTTAAAGTTTAATCTGACCTTATGAAACATCAGGTATATATCAAAATAATTTGACTTCACAGTTTTCACATTTTTTTCCAATAATGACGGGTCTATGTTGAAATGAAATAAAACAAGCTGTGTGTGAGGTATGAACGTAATTCTTTTTTTATTAGAAAGGTCCATGAATGCCATAATGTTTGGACATCGTTGAAATGTCCGCCACGGCTTCTCACGGTGGCATGTATCCGTGTGGTCCAATTTTCAATGACTCTGCCGTATAGATCCGGCTGAATTTGAGCGATGGCCTTGGTTATGTTGACTTTAAGGGTATCGGTCGATTGCGGTTTATTGGCATAAATCTGCAACTTCAGGAAACTTCACAAGAAAAAGTCTAGCGTGTTCAAATCGCACGATCTTGGTGTCCAATTCACGTCACCTCTGCGAGAGATAACAATACCCTCAAATCGTTCATGCAGAATGTCTGTCGTGGCATCCGCTGTGAGGCACGTAGCGCCGTTGACGGTGATGGCTTCACCAACGTCGTTTTCAAAAAGCACGGATCACTAACGTCACTGGCCCAAAATCCGTACCAAACAGTAACTTTTTGTGGATGCATTGCCACCTGGTGAACCTCATGTGGGTTGACGTCGTCCCATATACGGCAATGTCGCTTGTGAATATAGTCATTTATCCAAAAATGCGCCTCGTCGCTAAACATGATTTTTTCGGCTCAGTCAGCAAAGAAACGGCGTTGTCTATGGTCATTAACTTTGAGGTCCTGGGTCGGTCTGTACGGGTGTAGGTCCAAGTCCCGACGCAAGATTGAAGTCTGCGAAAGGCCGATTTCTTGTGAACGGCGAGGAATTGACTGCCTTGGGTTCTCGGCCGATCTGGCGGTGCTTTGACGGGTGTTGACTAAACCGGTCGCCACCAAATGTTGGAGAGTCGATTTTGAAGGGCCACCGCGTCTGCCGTAAAATGGGTGAAACGCGCACAACGTTTGGACTAACGAACACTCATTTTGATAATAAAATTTTATCATTTAGACGCGCTGCTCAATCGTGTAACTTGCCATGGTGATTTGGCATCAGTGATGTGAACAGATTACAAGACGCCACAAAAACCACATGGCTGCCATAGGCTGCCAACATCGACACGTCCCAATTGAAAGACTAAAAACAACAGGAATACAAACAGTAAAAAGTAGTTCTTTACAGTGGTTCCTATAGGAAACTAGTTTCATAAGATGTGTTTTTATCGCACGAGTGGAAGTTTAAAAAACGAGTTTTTAATGGACGAGTGAAAAATGATGCAATAGCAACTGATTTAAAAAAATAAATGGAAATAGTAACTACAACAATAATGATACTTAAATTTTTAATAAATCCTATACTGCTTAGATTTTAAATATAGGACTCTATGAAACTCGTATAAATCTATTTAATTCTACACGAAAACTTGTACGTAGGACAAATAAAAAAGTAAAATGTATCCGAGGAGAGCGAGACAATAATAAAATACCAAAACGAAATTTAACATTATTCGCGAAACATAAATTGTCAGCATTTGCTTTCGGTAATACCGGAGTAGCAGAAATTGAAACATTTGAGATATCGCCAACAATGTGATTTTATTTTATTAACATGTGTTAATAATAACTGTAAACATTCAATACAATCTAAACAATCTGCAAGTGACTACAATCTCAGCGTAAAACAAGACAAAAGCCGAATAGTAAACATTTCAATTGTATTAAAGATGGAAATTCTGTAATATTCTAATAGGATTAAATTGTAAAGCATGATTTGTTATTTTATGCTATCAGATTATGTACCGTGTGTCCAGATTTCGATGGTTCTGGCGGGTATCTCAAAAACGGCTTGAGATAGGAAGTTGCGATTTTCGCATACCTGTGGTATTTTTTTATGAAACGAAAGATGTACTAAAGACAATTTTCATGGCACGCTTCGTTTCTGATATAGGCGGCTATTTCGAAAATTTGTTACTTTAGGACCTCCTACGTATCTCTGTTGGCAAGTAATGTAGAAATAAAGTGAGAACTGATAGTGATAGATATTTTTACGTAGAATCAAGTGACGTACGTAACTTTCCTATAATTATTGCTGTTTCTTCAAAATAACCCATTTTTTTTTAAATGGGACACCCTGTATATTTTCCACAATTTGATTCTATTTGTCCCCAGCTTTCCAAAAATATATAAAATTATAGTTTTGTTCAACATTAAGCTCAAATTTACGTTATTATAAATTTAAATTTTGTAATTGTTGGCCGGGGCGGATAACGTAGCAATACAACATAAAACTAGCTTATAAAAAATGTTCAAGTTGATCGCCATTGTACCTTGAATAAGTTTCAGACATTGTTTTGATCCGCCTTATTGCATTTAAAATAATAACAGACCTCAATTGTAGTTCCATAAAAACCTTATCAACGGCGTTGAGTTTGATCACACAGAAAGAAATCTAGAACTGACAAATCTGGTGATCTCGCTGACCATCTTACAAGTCCATTTGTACCTATCCAGCTGCCTGGAAAGCTGTTATTTGGATAGTTTCTAACAATTTCAGCGTTGTTGGTAGGAGCACCGTCTTGTTGTAAATATAATTGATTTAATTTTATTAATGACACATCACCTTCTATTTCGGCTACACTATTTCCCAAAATTTGTAAATATCTATTGGCAGTAAGGCTTCCGTCAAAATCTTGATGTACAATTTTACTACCCAATATGAAACAAAATACATTAAATCCAAATCTTCCTTGTCGTTCTCCTGGAAACAATATATGTGGGTTATGTCCTTTAACTTTTAAATCTAACTTCAACCTTAGATCAAAGTTGTCGACCTATTAGATTATTTATAGTACCACCTTCTTCGTCCTCATCAGTTAACTCACTAACTTCAGGAGCTTCAATAAAAACTTATTTAGCATCATCGATATATGTCATTTCGATAGCTTCCTCAAGTGTTAGGCCGTCCCTGCAAGTAATAAGTAAAAGTTATTGAGATGTACCCCGTAAAGCCTAGCGTTACATATACTTAACACTAAACTTTACAATTCCTACGACAGTGTTTGAGGTTAGGTCCTATATTTACATAAAATATCAAGAATTGACTATTTTTAAATAGCTGCACCATATATTACAGAATTTGTACACAGCGTTATTATTTATTTGTACTTATCCGAATGTAATGCCGTAATCCATCTTGTTTGAATAAATTCTCGCATTTTTTACAAAATATCCACTAACCGTCACAGTAGCTGGTAATGTATCTTAAAAATAACTTAAAATGACTAGTATTTAATGATTCAACGCTGCCAGCTATACTGTGGTTGGTCAAGTTTAGGCGTAGGAGTCAGGAACGTAGATCTCTGTAAGCGTTACATATATGCAACGCTAGGATATAATGGATTAAGCACTCCAATACTGCAGGCTATCTCTCTGCAAGAGGTATTTGGATTTGTTGCGGTTGACGATAATACATTTATTTCGTTAATTTCACGATTTTCTTTCTTGTAGAGTTAACAGAGATACGAGGGGGTCCCAAAATGACAAATTTTCAAAATCGCCCTGTATATCCTCCTTCGTAGAAACGACGCGTGCCATGAAAATTTTGTTTAGGCCGTCTTTCGTTTTATATAAAAGTAGCACAAGAACGCGAAAACCACTCCTATCTCAAGCCGTTCTTGAAATACCCCGCAAAACCATTCAAATGGGGACACAATGTACTTTATAACAATAAATATCGAAATCTTACAAATCACTCGTTAGAAAATGGAGAGTAGTTTTTCAGTGTAATGAAAAAGCGTACGTGACATTTATTTATACATAGGTGAAAACTTACTGTCAAAATTATTTTATTAGGTCTTATTGTTTGTCAATTTTTTGAGTTCTGGGCAGGCGATTGGTCTAAATCATCTAAACAAGTAGTAACCATTTCTAAGGCTTTACTCAATAAATCTAAAATATAATTTTTAAAAATGGTATATTCTAACCTCTTTGGACAAATGAACTTAACAATATTTTACCTCGTTACTTTACTTACCTACTTCCATTCATATAATATTCTGTGCATGTATCTGGTACATTTTGGAACAAGGATTACTAACACCGTAAGCATATCTAAATTACTTATACCTCTATAAAGCTGTAAAGTGATAAAATGTTCATAATTGGGGTAATATTTGGTGATGGTATGTGGTTTGGTAGGATCATGCAGCCAAGGAGAAGGCACTGCAAACTATGTCCAGCATGTCAAGTGCGCAGATAGTGTCTGCTACGGCAATGCACAGCAAGTCTACAGGTCTTGGTCTCGGTATTACTCCTCCCGCATCCTATCCTGGACCGGTAAGTTAATCCCGCCTTAAAAATCCTGCTAACCTTTAAGCCTCAGTTCTCATATATATGTATCCTTCTTCTCGCATATTGTTTTTCAAAGTAAAGCTTTTTTGCTAACTGTGCTAATGGTTTTTTATTTTTATAACAAAAATTCAATTATTGCTACTAGTCAAAGATGCGCTTACTTGCTGTGTATTGTCGGCTAATAATATATTATTACCTATTTTGTAATGCTTCTTCCGCTTATGGGGCTTTAATTATTTTAATGTTATTAAATATTTATACATATGCTAGTGTTTTTTATTAAATTAAAAATGCATTTTTGTAACATTTTTTTTAATTTTAGCAATTCTGGCAGCCCGGTTTACAACCTGGAACATCACAGGAGTAAGTAATACAATTATTCTTTTTTTTGACATTTAGTTTGATTAGAATATCAGACCCTGTTTTTTTAAGTTTCAATTGTAAGAGTATTCAGAATTTGGTATCCACACTTTTTTATCCGAATAACCTAAATATTATGAAATATACAGGGTGCAGGGATTCCAAAAAATGTCAAAAAACAATGTTTCTTAGATTTCTTAAAAAGTGCTAATTGATCTTAATATTATTTGGTGTATAGTCAAACACTGCAAAATAATGTTTTTTCATTCAAATGTGAAAGTTTATGAAAGTAACTTCATAAATATTTTTTCTGAGTTTTTTAAGACTAACGCTATGACAATCCAGATATTTTTATGAAACAGGATGGGCACAAGAAAAAACTTACCTATTTTTTGTACATAAAATCCAAAAAATTTAAAAAAATCGTAAATTTTACTGTTTTGTCATGTTTTTAGTTTAAAATGTGATATTGAAACGCTACAGGTGCATTTTTTGAAGCTTGAAATCTGTACTTTAAGATGGTATATTCTGTTTCCATTAAAAATTGAGTAGTCAAATTTTGTAAAAAACAAAAAAAAAATTTTTTTTGGTATCCAAAATCCATGAAATTCAACATTTAATAAACTTTAATAACATTGAAAAAAAAATTTACTTACCAAACTGACATTATTATTTATTTAATGACCTTAATAAAAGTATGTTCAGCCAAAAAAAAATTTTTTTTCATTAATATTAGTGTAATTTCTGGAAAATACGAAACAATAACGTATTTTTCAGAAAATCGAACCAATATTCATTTTTAAAAAGTATTTTAAGGCTGAAATAATAATTAGTTTGAACATGAGGGAACACCTGCTCGGTGTGTAGCGTTCACCTGGCTCATGCTGCTATATTTAATTAGTGAAGCGAGAATTTTGAAAATAGTCGTTCACTTTCAGTGTTGTGAAGCCAAGAACATCAACCACGTGTTTTTGTTTCTTGTTTTATTTTTTATTTAAAAGGAATTCTTGCAGCAATAATTATACATTTTTACTCTTTAAGGTACCGTTTCGTATATTTGTTTTAATGAATAAAATTTAAAATTTAAATAATAAGATGTAATAATTATTTTAGTGTAAAAAATGGAATTAGAAACCCCTATAATGTCAATTTTAGAAAAATTATTTTAAAATCGCCATTTTGAATAAATTGTTTACAAAAGTTGTCCATATTGTATTAGCCATTTTCAAGCTTTATTTTTTATCATCATATTCTTGTTCAGCGACCTCAAAAATTCCTACATTTTTAATTTGAGCAAAATTCATTTAATCGCTATTTATTCCGAAATAATGCATGTTTTAAGAGTAATTTGATTCCACTGTAATATATATATATATATATATATATATATATATATATATATATAATATATATATATATATATATATATATATAATTTTATCATTAGAAAATCTGTACCTACAGTATTTTTTTTATAATTTACCAAAAAGATGTATACCTTTTATTAGACCAAAATACAAAGTTATTAATAAGTAACGTACCATAACAGTTTGTAAGTATGAATTTTATTTCTTAAAATTCACATTACCATTTCTTTTTAGATTGTTTGAAAACCTGCAAAAATATAAAATATGATAATCTCCACTAATTAATAAAATTGTAAGCTAAAATATTTTAAGTTTTGATATATAAATACTCGCGCGTATGTACCGAAATCAATGTGCAATGTGCTCTATTAAAGCTAGACGTTTACTAGAGACACACTGTTCGGTGCCCCAAACAGTGTGCTCACAACGTGGCACAATATAATTTACCAAAAAGATGTATACCTTTTAGACCAAAATACAAAGTTATTAATAAAGTAACGTACCATAACAGTTTGTAAGTATGAATTTTATTTCTTAAAATTCACATTACCATTTCTTTTTAGATTATTTGAAAACCTGCAAAAATATAAAATATGATAATCTCGACTAATTAATAAAATTGTAAGCTAAAATATTTTAAGTTTTGATATATAAATACTCGCGCGTACGTACCGAAATCAATGTGCAATGTGCTCTATTAAAGCTAGACGTTTACTAGAGACACACTGTTCGGTGCCCCAAACAGTGTGCTCACAACGTGGCGTTGCGATATCGCCGTAGTTTCTACAAAATGTCGCTACTTGTCGCTGTTTCACAACACTATAAAAAATAAAGTAAAAACACACACAGCAAATCGGCAAATGAGCAAATGAATAATGTAGTACTTACCTTGTAAATGTAAAGTAAATAAAAGGATTGGGTAAAATGACTAAATATATTTTTACTACCATCGTTTGCGTTTTTATTGTCAGGTTTCAGGTTTCATTCCAACAAAACAACAAACCCTTTTGGCTTAGGTCGACATTTATTTATGACAGTAGTTATGACTAATATGCAGATACATAAGTAAAGAGTAAGTACATAAGACCTACATAACAAGAACAAACACCATTGTCATTCGAAACCGACACCAACTCTGTTTATCATTGTTGTTAGGCCGTGTTAATGAATGGTGCATAAATAAAGATAACGTGTTGTATTTGTATTCTTGAACGACTCATGAAAATATCGCTCTTGTCCTTTTTTGGTAAATCACCGATTCGTCGCGTTTTAAATAAAAAGTCACTATGCGTAGCGATAAATAGCTACAAATGAGCACACTAGTCACAAATGGTCCGTATAAGCTCGTAGGGCGAAGATAACCGTAGTCACCCGAATTATACACGGCGTAATCATACGCCGTGATTCAGATCGTTCCCCGGAACATAGCTTTGAGCGTTAGCATTGCATGCGCGCCTGATGTACGGAAGGAAACTTTGATACCATCGTCATAAAAAAACATAAAAATAATAAAATAAAATAATACACTGAATTAGATTTCTTGGTGGTTGGGTGTTCACGCGTGTTTGTGCCCTTTAATACCAGCCGCCAATGTTATGTGGTAACTGAATGCATTTTGTACCTTTTTTAACTCCTGGTTGAGATATTTTCTTAGACCAGGAAAGAGAGGAAAGGCGTAACACGGCACCTCGTAGCGAGGCTTTTTGTCACCAGACAAAATCCGCCAGAGGCGTAACACTAGAATTTAGCTTGTATTTATTCGATAGTTGTTATTTATTAATAAAGATAGAATTTAGCACTAAATATTGAAGTAAAATGCCATATCATATCTGAGTGATGCATAATATGAGATTTTGTAATTTATACTTACTAGATACTCTCTAAATAAGAATTTCCCTCTTACAAAAAATGGGATTAAGCCATACATTTTTTTTCGCCGGTTCAAGAATTAAGCGCGAATAGGGAATTAAATAACAAAAAATTGCATGTTTTCGTAAATAAATCGCACAAGATGTATTTTTTGCGTTTTTGGATAACTCATTTGGGTACAGAGATTATTCTCTTATCATTAAAGTTGGGAAGGAATACTTTTGATAATGCCGCTAATGTCGCAATAAGTTTGATATTTTTATACAAGTTACCAGAAAAAAAATTCATTGACAAAAACTTGATTGTCAAATTTGACAGATGCCGGATAAGCATTGATTGCAACTAATCTACATTATTCTTGCTCAAATTTAAAGCAAAACTTGTTGTCAAAGTCAAACTTGATCTCATTCAATTAATAAAGAAAATTCCCATGTGTTGCGAACTTTAATGGCGGCACTGTATATAAAACAAATTTTAATAAGAAAATTAGAAGAAACTTTTCCATGCTAATACATAATTGCCCCCGAATAAAATTAGCTTGGTAAATTGATTTCTCACGGGATCACTTACTTCAGATTGTCTCTTTGATATAAAATGTAATCTTATATTAAAATATTTTTAAGATGACTGATTCTATCAAAAAATATAGGTTATTGTTACAGTTTAAAATATATTCTTGTTTATGTTGTTATGTTATATGACATTTTCCTCTTAAAGAATTACCCTTTGAAGTTTTGCCATATACTTAATGACCACCCTGTTTACTTACGTATATGTACGCCACTGTATAAAACTACTCTCATAAGCATTATTTGCAATTTCAAACAATAATTACTCGGGCGTATATCGATAATTTAACTTGAAATGAACAAAACTGGTTTGTTTTATGTATGGCCTAATTACCATTTTAAAAAGTTTATTTAATTTTACGTGTTTAAAAGGGAAGAAATTGAGCTTTTGTCCCTACGTGTCCTAAGTAACATTTTGATTTTTACCTTTGATATGTAATTCCTGGCACTCTTTTCTCACCATGCTGTACACTAAAGAATACTACAGTCAAAACTCAAAAATGAGAAAATCATTTAATGTCACCACGACTGTTTGTACACAAGTTATGGTGGCCGATCGATATTCAGCCTCACACAAGGGTCGTTAGCAGCTATGCGCGTTACGAGTCCTCTCTTTCCTTGTCTAAGGTATTTTGCTGAAACAAAGTAGTGTATTTAGTGTAATAATAAAACAATAGGGAAACGTTCAATGTAAATTTAATTAAAATATTGACCATCAATGGAAATTTTGCAAGAATTTAATATCCCACCGACACAAAAAAACCTCAAAAAAGTAAAAAAATCCCTGCGTGAGTCGGCTGATTTTCTTGAATCATAGCTAAAAACACTCGATCAAGTCACATTTCAAACAAAAAACAAATAAATCAAAATCACTTCCTCCGTTTGGAAGCTACGACGCCGCACACAGATACACATGTCAAACTTATAAAACTGCTCTGTTTTCGGTCGGAGTTAAAAACAGTAAGTAAAACCTGAATTAAGCAAATCTTCAATTTAAATAATCGCGACTTAGCAGACTACATTTATTAACACATCTAAAACGTGAAATTGGACTCTATCTAATGGTCCGGGATTATTAAAAAGATTCGGAATTTTATTCGCGTTAATAAGTTCTAGTTACTGCTTAGTGGAGAGCATCCCTTAAAAAATATCACAAATCTTTAACCTTAGTGGTGGTGATCTTATTGGTGCATCATTCCTTTTTCCAATCTTTCTATTGGGATATTAACCGATTTAATATTATCGAATGGCAAGCGAAAAGTGGGGTGAGGCACCACCATGTACAATCGATATATCCTTTCGTAGTAAGATTTTCAGAAATCACATCAAAACTGTTAAATTGTTTCACCAAAAAATTGGTTCACGCACTCTGCCGCAAATTGTTGGCGCATAAGAGATCATTTGGCAAAAGCTTCTGAGCCTTTCGGATATGTTATGGTTATAATAATTGCTCTCTTAAAATACCATCTGGTTTTAGGAGCCCACAATTCGCATTTTAAGGGGTGGGTGGTGGTACTTGGGACTTTTTCATCCTTTTCTATCTTTATCTACAGTTTGCATGCTTTAAAACTGCTTGTTTATGAAGCCCAATATTGATAAACCTAACCTCTCCATACCATAATACACTTGACAAAACCCGTACACAAGGAACATCTCAACCTTCTTGAAATTCGCATAGTTGCCCACTTTCACCTTCCGAGCATATTTCGTCGCCTATGCGTCAGTATATGCGACTGACATGTAAGGAAGATACTGTGATCGGTTTAACAAAAAAAAGTTCAACCTGAATTTTTTCGCTTTTCTTTACGTTTCGGAACGTTTTAAAACATTTGAGATCAACTAATAGATGATTCCAGTTATACTGCTAAATGAATTTCAATAAAATCCATAGAACAAATACAGCTACATAAAATTTAGTGCTTTTACTTTTTTCAAAAATATATACAAACTGAGATAATTGCAATATTTTAATTTAATGAACTATCACTCATTTCTCCATTACTATCTGAATTATTGGCTAATTCAAAGTTAGTGTCAATATCGCTTTCTGACGACGATTCATCAATTTCCTTGATTTTCCTTTTTTTACTTTTAAGTGAAGTCTTCTTTTTAATATTTTTTCATGCTTGATATCTGTCTTCTGTTTTGCGTCCTTCCTTTTCTTTCCCTTTTCTGATTTTCTATTTTGCATTTTTTCTGCTTTTTCTTTTATTTTACGAATTTCGAGATGTTCATTTGATGTAAGTATGGCACCCACTTGTTTTGCCCTTTTTCGAGCTTCCATCTTTTTAATGAGTAATGGTGAAATTTCTTGCAACGCTTTAGATGGTGTATTATCACTGTTTAAGGCCTTTTTCACAGGCTCTTTGAAGACGTGAATAATTTTTGGTAGTGGGAATTTGAGATTTGACAATTTGGCTCACAGAGGTTGATGGAATAGGTGATATCTCACGAAGATGTTGGAGCACAGGATATCGCGGGGAGGAATAGAAAGAAGTCGAAGGAATAGGTGATAGAGTTCTGAAGCACAGGACGTTGTAGGGAAGAATTTGACGTTGAAACAAGTATGTGTTGCGGCACGAGACATTGCTGGGGGGAGTTTGATGATGTCGACAATGTCTTAGGAGGTTGTTGAAATTGTATCATTAATATTCTGATTTTTCATTTCATTAACTATGCAAATGCATATTCCGGAATAGCTTCTGGATTAAGTGGCACGACACCTGTAGCTCTGAATCCAGATATTGCATTTGCTGTTTTCACCCACGCCTGCTTTAGTAAACTGCCAAATTGTAGCCGTGTAATAGGTCTGCTGGGATTTTGTTTAAGCCAAAGTGTGCAGTTTTCATAAAAATTGCTCTTTAAGGATTTGAAAACTGCCCTGTCCAACGGTTGTAAATAGTGTGAGGTGTGACTGGGCATACACACAACAATTATTTCGTCCTCAATGGCATATTCTAACATTTCAACTGAGTTGCAATGTGTCGAATGTCCGTCGAGGAGGAGCAAAACTTTTCCGGTAGGCTGTCGTGGCCTAAAATGTGATTTAATCCATTCCAGAAAAATTTCAGAAGTTATGTATGCGGATTTTTGAGACATAAATAGTGTTGAACCTGGAGGCAGTCCATCTTCAAACTCTGGTTTTTTATTTTTTCCTTTCATGATGCAAGCTGGGGGCAAGAATGTTCCTTCTGCATTACAACAAGTGATGACCGTTATTGTCTCCCCTTTTTGAGTTGATGTGACTATAGAAACTGCTTTCGATCCTTTTTGGGTCAAAACATGTCCAGGACGATTATGTAATTGAAGGCCTGTCTCATCTATATTAAACACGCAGTTTGGTTTGTAATACGAATTATTTTCGTCAATAACTTTTTCTAACAGTTTAAAGTAATCTTCTACTTCTTGCTTCTTCATAGCCTCAGCTGTAGCTTGAGATACGCCTTCAGTTTTTCTTAAAGTTATGTCACGATTTCTTCTGAGCAACAATTTGAGCCAATCGTACCCAGTTATTTCCTTGGTTTTACTGAATCTGTGTTTAATTCGCAGTTCCTGCATAGTTTTAATTTTTTTCGTTTTGAGGCCCAAAAACTGAAGATGGTCCGATAGGTCCCTTTTTATCGTAATTCTTCTTGATGCGCCTTTCAAGGGTTTTGTGGGAATATCGTATGTAATAGAAACCCGACATTTCTTCATTTCGAACAGCATTTATGGCATCTTTTAAAGAGTGTTTTGTCCAGTTACCACGACAATGGGTGGCCTTTCTGATATATTTATTTGGCATCTGAAAAGAATAAAAACTATCTGAACAAGCGTTCACTAACACGCTAATAACGTTTCATAAATATGGCCATCTGTATCGGACATAAATTGGCCGTCTCTTCCAAATGCCTGGGAGAGATGGCCATGCACACTACTACTATTAAATAACAAAAATCGTTTACAGATTTGAGGTTAGAATATAGGAAATGCATTAAACATTGCTGTAGAATGCGCATCGTCTTAAAAAAACGTTATCGAGATATGCTGTAGGATGACTCATGTAGTACCTAAATAATTTTAACAAGCATAAATTAGAAGAAATGTAAAAATTTACCTTTTTGTGATTTATGCGTCACTGGCCACGTTTGTAGCGCGCATGCAAATGAACGGCCGGCTGGTCTACTATTGCTGCTGTTAACGTTTTAAACAAAGATTTCACTACTGGCCATCTCTCCCGTAAGACCATCTCCCCCGGATTTCTAATAGTTATTTATTACACAAAACCATAAAAGGATATTTTTACGAGAAACGAATTCCCGGTGTTGTGTATAATATTCTGTTAAATTTTGTACTAGTACTAAGTAATTAACTATTTAGAATTGTCAAGTTGGAATTATCATTTTAAAACGTGATGGCAATATTGATTACATGAAAGAGTAGATAAAATGCATTATAATGAGTAGACTATTTTTGTATCTAGTGCGCGAAATGCTAGTTTGGTGATCGAGAATTGAATTAGTTGAGATCACCAAAGTAGTTCGCGCACGTGTTACAAACAAATTGTTTTAAATAATTTTTTCTTAGATTTTTGCTTGATTCAGGACCACAAAAGCTAAAATACAATAATCTCATAGAGTTTACATGCAGTGCGCGAAATATGCATTTCGCACACTATTTCGCGCACGTTGTTATGGCAACGTAGGAAAAAAAAGTGTCATTTCACATATTGTTGAGTGCGCGAACCTCGTCATTTTTTGACGTTTGTAGAAAAACGTCATTTTTTAGTGTCACTATATTCCAAAAACATTAAAATCAATGAGTACATTATAAAGAAATTTGGGAAACGAAACCATTTCGAATATAACTAAGTTATTTTAATTCGACATATTTTTACGTCAGGAGTTTGACGTTGTACACGTACAATGATTAATTGAAATTTATACTCATTATATGACAATTTTCTAATTGATTCTGCTGTGTGTAAGATGTAATGTATACTTAATACAATGTTTGACACCGAGTTACTCAAACATGTTTAAATATTTGAAACAGTGTTTATATAACGAGCAGCTTAAAATCATTTATCAAGGATACCAGGTTTCCTGTGCACCAATATGGATGGATAACTTTGCTATTACTGGAGATACATATATATGTTTGTTATAAAGCGGTAATAGAAACAAGGAATACAACCGCGTTTGGGAAAGAACATTAAAAAAATGTGTAGCTTATTAGTGGTGGTATGAAAGTCTCCTTTAATTATTTTGACGTAATTTCTTTAAGAATTTCGAAATCAAGTTGGTGGTTCAAAAAATTACGATTTTGTTTATGGATGTCATATTATTTGTTTCAAGCGTTGTAGTGTTACGAAATACGAAATAGTTTTGGGATTCGCTTCGTTAGCAGCCTAACGCAGTGTGCCTTATATACTTATTACTTTTACTCAACATATTCATATTACTATTTTTAACTTACATTTCGTAAATAAACTTATGTTATATGTTAATGGCCTTTAAATTTGAGTCACAATAAACAAAAACTGTTGCACATTAATTGTATTAAAAATATTAAACATATGATGTGTGTGAGTAACACTTACAAGGCGGTGCAGAACAATAGGGCCCTACAAAAGTTAATGTAAAAGTATAACAATTACTCATCAAAAGATAACTATCACCTATATTACATTTTGGTACACACCTAAAAATAACCATTTTGATGGCCAAGCCAACAGGATTTAAAACTGTAGAGAACTTAACTAAGTATAAATCTGCGTTTTAAAAATTTTTACAAATCCATAGCAATGCAATATGATTGCCATAAGAGAAAACAAATTTTTGGAGTAGTGTTCTGAGATACTTTCTTGAAATGGCATTTTTTAGTGTTTCTAATTTGTCAACCACATTATGACCATACATGATTCTACACTGCTGTTCCCATTCTGCGACTTTATCTGCATGTTTGCCTGGTACATTGTATACCCGAAAAAATTGATTCAGTTTTGATTGAAATACTGTATGGCACTATATTTTGTGTACTACTCGTTTAAAATCTCCCTTGAAACAGAAATTAGTTCTACAGTTAAACCTCTGCTACTTTTTGTTTTTTTGTCATTTTCAACTTTTTGTTAATTTTTCAAAGTAAAATTAAGTTTATTTCGATTTAGTGTAAAACCATTTCAACAACCGCCCTATCCTGGAAAACCAGCAACAGCGGTGTCTTCAGGGGAAGTAGGACCATTACAAGCACCACCACCACCACCTTGGGAAGGGAGAGCAATAGCGACGCATAAACTTAGGATGGTTGAATTCTCTGCGTTTATGGAACAACACAGAGATACTGATAACACGGTGAGCTTTTAGTAATATCTTTTTTTAAATAAAGTAATGTGCAAATTTTTTTTACAGTATCACAAACATTTATTCGTTCATATAGGAGGTACTGCAACGTATGCAGATCCTTTATTAGAGGTAATACACTAATATTTAATTCTTGAACATTGTTTTAACATACTCTTGTTTAGGCTGTTGACGTAAGGCAGATATATGACAAATTTCCAGAAAAGAAAGGCGGCTTAAAAGAATTATATGATAAGGGACCTCAATCCGCTTTCTTTTTAGTTAAATTTTGGGCAGATCTTAATACAAATATCAAGACGAAGCGGGAGCGTTTTATGGTGTTACTAGCCAGTAAGTGTATAGTAATTATTATATACATAATTATTCAAACTTATTTTTTTTAGATACGAGAGCAATGAAAATATGACTATAACATGTTCAACAAAAGTATGTTCGTTTGGCAAACAAGTTGTTGAAAAAGTCGAAACAGAATATGCTCGCTACGAAAATGGCAGATTTATCTATCGAATTCATCGCAGCCCCATGTGTGAATATATGATTAATTTTATTCATAAGCTTAAGCATCTTCCTGAAAAGTACATGATGAACAGTGTTTTAGAAAATTTTACCATATTACAAGTAAGTCATTTGTTTATATCTAGTGTATTTAAATTAGGCTTTATAATGAGAGAGCCACAATACTATCAGCCTCTCAGCATATTAATTTCATAACAGTTGTTACATAGTAAGTACCTACTTCTTTGCAAATTTGCCTTAAATTTTTTAGGTCTACAAAAGTACTTTCCGCATACATTTTTTTGTCAAAATTAGTTATTATCTCCAAGTTTAATAATCTGTTAGTGACAGGTTTAGATTGTGACTAAAAGCTCGAATTCAGACTTTTAACTGCCGACAACATTCTGTTCTAGACATGCTCCTAATCGTCGCCTGAGTTAATGGTTAGTTGCTTTTTTGATTTGCTGCGTAGTTAAATTAACACATGTAATTTTATTCTTTAAGTCTATAACATTTAAAGGTGGATAGGCATACACCACTGGTTTTAAATGACCCCACAAGAAAAAGTCTAACGGTGTAAGATCCGGTGATCTCTCAGGCCATTCTACCGGGCCGTTAATTCCTATCCATCGTTCATTGAACGTTTGGTTAAGATATTCTTTTACTATCAACGTGTTGTGAGCTGGAGCTCCATCTTGCTGGAAATACAATTGTTGTCGCAGAAGCAGAGGAAACTCATCGAACATTGTTGGTAGCACGTTATCTAAAAATTCAAGATACCTATTGGCGTTTAGATTACCATCATAGAAATAAGGCCCTAGTAATTGGTTTCCAATTAAACCGCACCAAACATTAGTACCCCATACGGTTTGATGATTAGTTTCCATTGACCAATGAGGATTTTCGTCAGACCAATAACGATTGTTTTGTTTATTAATAACTCCATTATTTGTAAACTTGGATTCATCTGTCCATAAAATATGATCTAAAAATAATGGATTGTGATCACATTGCTCAACTATCCATGCAATCAAAGTCAATCTCCGATCAGAGTCTTGAGGACCGCAAGTGTTGAACCAAATCGACTTTATACAGCAGCATTTTGAATTTTTTTAATGTCCTGTGAATCGAGCCAACTGATACACCTACTTCTTGCGCTACATGTCTAATAGGTGACCGTGGATTTACTCTAAAATAACCCAATATTTGTACTTCAATATCTTCGGTCAAAACATTTCTTTGTTGTTCTAAATTCTGATAATTTACTCCTGGTAATGTTCCACGCATTCTAAGCGATTGTTCAATTTTTCGTATGTAACTTTCGGAAGGATGGTATCTATTGGGATATCTTTGTGCGTATATATCTATCGCTCGTCGAGAATTACGTTTACATTCACCGAAAATTAACAACAGGTCAACTTTTTCACTGTTATTCATTTTAAACAATTATTTCGATTGAAATCAAATTAAACTTTTATCTGATTGTCAATTGCAATAAACGAAAAAACAATTGCGATGCTATTTTGTTCGTATAATAAAATTGAAAAACTTTCGATGGCATTTTTCTCTAATTTTTTTTGTAAAACCCTATAAGAATTTTATACGTATGTATTGAGAAAAAAATAAGCAATGCAAAAATATATATACAGTGTGATTTAAAAAAATAAAATTATGTGCGCTTCCGGTCAAACCGGAAGCTTAAAAAATTATCTAAACCAAGCACTTAATAGAGTATTTGTAAATGAATAAAAAACTATTTAAACACTTTCTTGTGAAACGCAATACAAAAGAGTTATTGAGTGCGTCCGATTATATTAAACGCACTGTATATATATATATATATATATATATATATATATATATATATATATATATATATATATATATATATATATAAATAATGGAGGGACAAAAGTATGGAACATAGGGGATATGTTTAACACCATTGAAGTTGTTTGAATTAAATTTCGGACAGAAAGGTTTTAACATATGGCGAATCCATTGGTGCTATTTTCATTTAACTTTCGGTTTAACAGGAAATGATAGCAACTTTGTTATTTTAAATTAAACATCCTGTATATTTTTTGGATTCGGATAAAACAGTCCTTTAGGTGTTCAGTGGTATACGGTTTGGTACCATTAGTTTTAGTAAATGCTGAGATATTAAGTAAAATGTTTAAGAAAACGTGTATTTACCACTTGATCCGTTACCTACGAAAACAAAAAAAAAAAAAATTGCTCAGGTTGTTAACAATCAGTGGACGCTGTACATAAACAAGTATTGAACATTTTTGACGTTGTAATTGTGTTTGAAAATGATTTAGTTAATTTAAAGAGAAAACATAGAGCTTTTGATGATGGTTGGTTATGGGGACAGGCGTCGGACTCAACAAGAAGCGTGTACCTTATTCAAAAATATGCACCGTCATCGAGAACCAATAGCCCGCACTACTGTTACCAAAACGATAAGGAGGTTTAACACTAACGGCAGTGTTCGCAATTCACCTAATACTGGACTTCCACAAGTAGCAAGAAATGAAACTACAGCACAAGACATCACCGTGACTCTGGAGGAAAATCCAAAAGGATCGACTGCAGACCTTGTATGGATGCACGATATTAGTCGCAGGTCAGTAGGTCGAATACTAAAAAAAGAGAATACCATCCATATAAAGTTCAGCTAATCCATGAGTTAGCAGAAGATGATTTCAATCACAGACTGCAATTTTCCGAGACTATCGACTATCGTCGTAACGCCAATCCAAATTTTGCCATGAATGTAGTTTTTTCGGATGAAGCAACTTTTTTTCTAAATGGAACAGTTAATCGACATAATTGTCGATATTGGGCGACAAAAAATCGTCACTGTGTATGATGTACATACGTAGAACCCTAAAAAATTAAACATGTGGGCTGGAATTTACAGAAACATAATAATTAGTCCATTTTTTATTGATGGTATCTTAACTGGTCCGGCATATTTAGAACTTTTAAGAAACCAAATTGTTCCATCTCTTGAAGAACATCATTTCTTTCGTGATGTAAGGCAATACTTAAATAAATATTTCCCAATAAATGGATAGGTGAAGAGGCGCTATCGAATGGCCCCCGCTTTACCTTGATCTTACTCCGTTGGATTTCTTTCTTTGGGGCCCCCTGAAATCTCGGGTTTATAACGAAACACCCCATAATTTGGAGGATCTACGAAATAGGATCACAAGGGAAATAGCCAGAATCACTGCGGATATGCTGAGAAATATAACTGAAGGTTTTGTGATTTGACTTGAGTATTGTCAAAAAGTAAATGGAAGGAATTTTGAACACCTTGTTTAAGATAAATTTTGTTTTGTTGGTAATTTTATAATCGCTTTATAATTACCATGTGTTACTAAAATAAATTTTCAAATTAAGAGCTTTTGAGTCTTTTTGGGTAACGTCATCGCAGCTATTTTTTTTTTGTTTTTATAGGTGTAACTAAATTAAGTGGTAAATACATGTTTTAAACATTTTACTTACTATCTCGGCATTTACTAAAAATAATGGTACCAAACGTGTACCACTGAACACCTAAAGGACTGTTCTATCCGAATCCAAAAAAATATACAGGATGTTTAATTTAAAATATTAAAATAACAAAGTTGCTATCATTTCCTATTAGACCGGAAGTTAAATGAAGTTAGCAATAGCACAATGGATACGCCATATATTAAAACCTTCATGTACGAAATTTTATTCAAATAACTTATTGGTGTTTATAAAACATGATACAAAATTTTGATAAAAATTTTCGCATAGCATTTTTGTTATAAGATCTTATCTAACATTGAATTACCTTAAGAAAGTGTTTATAAATTAAAAATTATTATTAATTTTATTAAATACATAAATAAAAAGTTTACCTCGATTAGGATTTGAACCTACGATATGTACTTTGCTATAATAAGTGCTAATAAAGTTGAAAGTTTTTCGGATATTGACAAAAGTTATTTTAGGGACTTTATCTTTTAGACCTCAGTTATTACTCAACAAAAAACTTCATCAAAAAAATTTGTCTAAAATTCAATTCTCTGTAATAATGGCCTGTACACTTATTTCAATATAATTATCAGATTTCGAGATATTCATGAAATATAGTTTAGTGCCCTCTATAATAGTACCTTTATAGAGTAATTCTTCTTAAAAAGGAGTGTTTGCTGGTTCTAATCTTAAGATTTTGAAACTTCTTTAAAGCAAATTCAATTATTTTTGAAGGTATCTGTAAATGTATTTACTTACAGTTTGTTAGTTTGGTTGTAAATCAACATGTTTAGAGGATGCTTTAAGGTTCTTGAAAATTAACTATTAGAATTGTAGCGTTATTTAATATGTAAAATAAGTACAATGGTTGTCAATTAGCAAATCAGCCTGTGGGAGTGGATTGTTGGGCGATTATGTAACGTCAACGATAAATTAAAAATCAAAATCGGTTCTCTATCTGTCATTGTATATTCCAGAAGCAAAATGTCAACTTATATAAACTCAAATATAAGAAGTCAATCTATGAAACAAAGTTACTACAAATTCTAATGTGTCTCTAAACAGTAATCCAAATATTTATGATAAATTTAAATCATATTTCAACAATAAGTAGTTATGGCCAAAAGTACTTGATGCATCATATGTTAAATAATTGTGAAAAATATTTAAAAGTTTTCTTAAATGCACCTGTTTCAATTAATGATGGTAACTTAGTTTTCTAAGTTAATTGTATCTGAAACCATGTCGGCCATAAAATTCGAAAAAGTTAGTCATATTCTGTAAAATATTACACATTATAAATGAAAACGTATTACCTTGACCCTGGATAGTAATTGTTATCAGAACGTTTAAATTTGTATGTTTAACAAATAAAAAATACACGAGCTAATACCCAAAAGATTTCTATTTATTTATATATTTCTGTATATGTATACACAACCTTGTTATTTTATTCCCATGTGAATGTATTTTTAATTCAAACTATTATTTTTTTAATTATATCTCTGCCTGGCTCAATTTAGTTAGCATAGTGTGAAATCGTGTAACCTTCAGCAACCAGATACTTTAGAGATGATTGAAAATCTTACCGTTCATCGTTGTGCAGATGAAGAAGTAACAAAGTTGTAGAAAAATTAAATACGAATAAATTATAACGGAAAACTGATTTAAAAGCAAAATATCTAATTCTGTCAAACAGGCTGATATTTTTAGGTCGTACTTTAGTGTTGTTTGTGACATACAGGATGATCAACTTATACTCCAGACTTCGATAACTCCGTTACCTTGAGAGTTACGAAAAAAAGTTTTAAATACAAGTCAAGCTGCACATTTTAAAATTATTTAATAATATACATGGTATTTCATAAAGTCACAGCATATCAAATTTGTTTTTTTAATGGAACACCCTGTGTATTAGGTCAAACTTTCAATTAGGCTCATTTTTCCTATTCCAATGATAAAGGTTTTTACTAGGTTCTACAGGGTACTTTTAAAGATATGGCCATGTGGGCAAAATAATTTCGTGATAGTCTGGTTTTGTTAAAACATCATTTTTGTGATATCTTTTATTTTTTATACAGGGTGATCCAATACTCAAACCCATGATTATCTCAGTTATTTTAAATCGAACACCCTCTATTTTATATCATCTGTGAAAAGTACTTAAGAAATACTTTTGCTCTTCGTAAGCATTCCTTATACCTAAATCTTACAGTTATTGATTTATTTAGATTTTTAAAAATAAAAGCGACATTTTTGGCACTGCAAGTTTTTTTACAGTTTGCCATGACTGTAAAATATTATTTGACAGAGGGTAGTATTATTTGTCTATCAAGTTTGTAAAATTAATATTTTAGTTTTTAGTTATTTACGTACAAATTTTGAGTTCATTATGAATTTTTCTAATGAGGAATTAGTCGATATGATCTGGATAATAGGTGAATATCATAAAAATTGCTTGCTAGCAGTAAGGGTGTATCACGAGAGATTTCCAGATCGCCGATTACCTGAAAAAAGGATTTTCGAAAAAGTGATGGATCAATTTATTCGTACAGGTACTGTAGTATATGAAAAGAAAGAAAAAACAAAAACCATTGTTACCGAGGAAAATGAACTGAATGTATTGTTGGCAGTTACAGATGATCCCAATAAAAGTATAAGAGAAATTTCCAGAGAATAAGAAATTCGTTATCTAAACACAAGATGCACCCATATCATATTCAATTGCACCAGGAATTATTGGATGATGATTTCCGACGAAGAATAAATTTTTGTAATTGGGCTCAAAGAAAAATTCGCAATCAAAGAGATTTTTTTGATTATGTACTTTTCGGGGATGAGGCGACATTCCATAAAAATGGATGTTCAAGAGAAGATCCTCACGTAATAGTTACTACTTCACAAACAAGATGGTCTTCAAATGTTTGGAGTGGTATTCTTGGCGATTTCGTGATTTTTCGAGGAAACGGTGGAAGTTATTTAGATTTTCTGGAAAATCAGTTTCCTGCGCTTCTTGAAAACGTTCCCTATGTATACGTCAGTGGATGTGGTATTTACATGATCGGGCTCTAATACATACTAACGCACTGAATCACGGTCAACTACGATCAGTTTCCAGGACGATGGATAGGTAGAGGAGGGCCAATTCTGTGGCCTGCAAGATCGCCTGATCTAACAAAAGTAGACTTTTCTGTGGGGGTATGTGAAAAATCAAGTATATAAATTGCCTGTAACTACTTTAGAGGACATGAAAAATAGAATTAGAGTGGTTTTCCCAAACATTAGTATCCCAATGGTTAGAAATGTAAGTAGAGAATTTGAAGATCGGCTACAACATTGTTTAAATGCAATGGGAGTCCACTTTGAACAGTTAATATAAATACCACTTCATCGAAACACTGTATTTGGTCAATATGATTAAACTGATTTAAGTTCAACCTCCTGATGATGACATGGTGTCAATAAAACGATCGTCGACTGATGAAATACTAGTTAAAAAGATTAGGTTCACCCTCCTGATGACGCGTATGTGGTCAACAAAACAATTGTCACACACACAGTGTTTCGGTAAAGTGCAGGTATGTACTTTGGTTAATGTACAATGTTTTAATGTTCAGATCAAAACCTTGTTACCTAAATATTGTTTTGTTACTCATTTTTTAGAATTTTGTTTCATTTATTACTCTTAGTCTCTGTTATACCTAGTTTTGTTAAACAATTTGTGGTTTTATTTGCAAGTTTATACTTGATGTATGTCTCTTTCACCTGACATAATAGTATTGATACTAGCTGATTATACTTACATTTCAAGTAATACATTACAGTCATGAGAAAAAAAAATTTGAAATTATGTTAAAAACGTCGCTTTTATTTTTAAAAATCTAAATAAATCAATAACTGTAAGATTTAGGGAATGCTTAAGAAGAGTAAAAGTATTTCTTAAGTATTTTTCAAGATGATATAAAATAGAGGGTGTTACATTTAAAATAACCGAGATAATCATGGGTGTGTTTTGGATCACTGTGTACAAAAAATAAAAGTTATCACAAAAGTGATAAATTTGATATGCTGTGACTTTATGAAATACCCTGTATATTATTAAACAATTTTAAAATGTGCAGCTTAACTTCATGAATAACTTTTACTTAAAACTTTTTTTCGTAACTCTCAAAGTAACGGAGTTATCGAACTCCGGAGTATAAGTCAATCACCCTGTATGTACACAAATTTGGTTACAACGTATGCTCGTTGAGATTATCAATTACCTCTACACATAACAGTAATTGAGGTACAACTCCACTTAAAATCCTTCTAAAAGGATTAAACACATCCAGACCAGTTGCACAAAGGTGGGTTGAGCCAGGATTACTTTAATCACGGATTACGAAATATGATCAACCAACTTTTGGCAGATTAACGTAATTGACAGATACCAATCATATGAAAATGTAAACTTTCACCATTTATCACACATAATAAAATACTTATCTTTGTTGGGTTTTTTAAATGGTGTATTTTAAATTATACAGAAAAATACATAACTGATTTTAATAAACTTTATTTACAATTACTACTAAAATTTGTTTACAAATCATCCTTTATAGAGGGGTTTTTCAAAGATTTTAAATATTCTATGTCTTATAAATATTGGTAACAAAAGATTAAATTTGAGTGTTTAGCCATGGTTTACACTTTTAACAAATGAAAAAGAGACATCATGTCTGTAGTAATATAATAATAATGGATACAATCCAATTAATTCAATACTGAATAGAATTTGGTATATTTTATTATACTGTTGTTATGTTACCTCAGAGTATCTAATGTAAAAAGAGAGAAAAAAAAGTAAACTCTGGCGCAAGGTGTTGTAGGGTAGGATAGGTTAGCTAATGCAAAGTCTCAGTTAAAGATAAAAACTTCTAAGACAGTACGTGTACACCATTTTTAATGGAGATGAGTCCTGGTGTATGTGTAGTATGTCCATAAAGTGTTGAAAGTCATGTGCCTGTCACATCAGTTTTTTATGCAATGCTTTAAACTCGAGGTCTTAGTTTGAATAAAAAGTGAATAAAAAAATTCTAAATTTTCTGGTAAAATTATTCTGATTATTTGTATTTATTTCAGGTTGTAAGTAACAGGGATACGCAAGAAACCCTTCTTTGTACAGCATATGTATTTGAAGTATCGACATCAGAGCATGGGGCGCAACACCATATCTATAGGCTTGTAAAAGACTAGCGGGTTTGTGCAAGCCAATTTCACTTCAGTGCCTACACACTCACAATACTAGTATTATTATCGGTTACATATATTAGTAAATAGATAGATAAATTAAAAACGGAATTGCCATTTACTACTTGAGAATGAAGTTTTTTGCTCTTTGCTTCTCCATTTTGTTTATGAATAATAAAGTAGATACTTTTACAATGAAAATTGAAAGTATTTTATCACTTAATCCTATTAGTATTATTGCCAACTAGCTATTTTAAAGAAATAGAATATGTTCACACATTATTAAATACAAATTACATATCAGACACAAGTATGTAGTAAAAGAATGTACTTTATTATATTTATTTCTTATTGTTTTTTATTTATATATTATTTTGATATTTAATTAATATAACGTGGCATCGTACTTTAGGTTTAATAGTGATATCTTCATCAAACTTTTAACTTTACCACATGATGTTCAAAAAGTATATTTACAGAAATTTACATTACCTAAAGCATATTTATTTTTTATTAACTAAAAGTTATAGTTATAGTCAAAACATTATGTGGCTCAATATCTCTGATAGCAATTATTGTATATTAGGTTAATTTTATAGATTATGAGATGTCTATTATAAGATTAAGTTTATGTGATCCTATCTTTAGTGTTTTATATAGATTTTTATTAGATTTGTATGTCTATATTATCCAGTATTTATCAGAGGTTTTGCTAACCCCCTTCATTTAGTAAGTAATTTCTTATCATCAAAATTTGGTATCTCCACATATATTTTATAAACACCAGACGATTAGATCATTTAATGGTCTTTGTATATACTTAAAATAATTTTTGCAAAGCAATTATTTATGTTTTCATATTTAACATATGTGCCTACTTATTGTACTAAACTTCACTTTACTTAAATTTTTAATGTGTTGTGCACTATAACATATTGTGGAGATATACCTATTTTTTAGTGTTCATTTTGGCAGCCTTTGCTTTATAGTAACATGCGAATGTTTTCATACTTTGTGCGTTTATCGCTTGGTGCAATCGAAAAAATTCATTGAAAGACAATTTATTTAGTTTAATTTAAAACAAGTGGCAATGGTTTTGATCTCTTTTTTGTGTTTATTTGAACTATTATAATTTTTTTTTTTTCAAGAAAATGAACGGTTGTAAATTAGTATAATTATTGTACTTGTAACACTGGCACAAATTCGAAAACATATCTTCTGTGAAGATGAGCTCTTTTATTTGTTCCATTAGAGGCTGCTTAATTTTTTTGTGTTTTTTGATACACTTTATTTTGATACTTAATGTGCTGAGTAGACATTAACCGAATTTACAAATACTCTAGGACTAAGAAAATGATTGGATGAACAATAATTATTATAAATATTAGTAACAAATCAAATATTTGTACTCTATTGAAATGATCTATATATTTTAAATTTATCGTGTCAGTGTAAAAAGTAAAAAACAAATGTATATATTTCTAATCAAATATGGCGGCTATACATATTTTTATCGTATTACTTACAAAATGCAAAATGTGTTATATAAAGTGTGCTATAATTGAGATTTTTTTATCCATATCTGGAATGCCATATCAAGATGAATCTTGAAAGTTTTAATATTTTTGCTCTGTATGTGTGTACAGTATTTTAAATCATGTTTATAATTTGTATGGAAAATACATTGATATAATTACTATTTTAAACTGTATTTATTTAATCACAATTTATTAATTGTTAAAAATTGAAAGAGCAGTGTGAAAAAGAATTATGCTTTGTAGCAAAAACGAACATCATTTTACACTTTCAGTCTTATCCGGGTATGTATGACTTTTGAATCGTCATCGTTCTCAATTTAGCTCTTATTTGTAACATACAATTCTGCAACTAAAGTTTGTCTCACCGAGAAACAGGTCTGTCAATGTGGCCATCATTTCAGGTACAGTAACATTAGTATGCAAAGTCACTATCTTAAATATATAACATACAACAGGTTGGCTAACATGTACAGTATTTTGTATCCTATGTTAACTAATGTGTTTGCTAAAGAACAAAACATTCATCTTTACGGATTTAATTGTAGCCCATTAGTGTACACAGTAAGTTTTGTAAAGGGATGAAATACATGTATTAATAAATGTAATTTCTTAATTGCATAAAAATTGCACTTTAAGGACAAATTATGTTTAATCAAATATGGATTGCGAAACAATAATTGTTTTGATTTTATTTCTTATTTACGCGGTACATTGTGTGATTTTTTCCATTATTCAATGGAGGAAGTGATTTTGAATGAAGATAAAAACTTTATTGAAAGTTTACATAATTACTGTCAATCTTTGGTAATTAAAATAATTTGTCGTCGACTAGCATTAAAATGCCTTGGTTATTAATGTCAAAATCGTTAATAATTTGTCACTTAATGGCATGCGTGCTGTAATGTTGTGCCATAAAGTCATCTTGATGACGAAATACAAAGAAATTGAATTATTTATTTATATTAATGCTACAATTAGAATATGATCTTTAATTAATGTAATATTAAAGAAATTATTGTTTACTGATGTTAATATTAACGGTGATTGGAATTTCCGATAATTGAAATTCCCCAGATGTTTCAAGAAGGCATTCGCTTGAACTACTTGAAGATGTTGATATAGATCGGTTACTCATTTGTTGTATGCTACTAGACCCTAAGGTTTTGGCAATTTTCTTCTTGTTTTCGATGGAGTCTGCCACGTACCCTTCAGCAACATCATCGTTTATCCAATCCCCATGTCGTTTTAAAGTTCCAATGTCAGTTCCACTGCCTGCCAAGATTGTGGCAGAAGTTCTACGAAATGTTTGTCCTGTATATTTATCGGCATTGGGAATATTTAAATACTTGGCAATCTGTTGAGGAATCTGACCAAATGTGTTAATGCCAATAGGATTACAGGTACATTTACACCTATTGTAGAATAAAAAAACCTTTCCAATCTTCACATGCTTTGGTCTTAAACTCATCTACTTCTTTATGAGGTCAATATAATTTACTCTACTGTCATCGTTTAATATGGTAAAAACCCTGGGTCTATGTGTTTTGGTATCTCTAATATAAATCACAAAGACAGAACCTTCTTCTTTTATATCCCCAACTCATAGATTGTACAATTCTATGCGTCTGCTATCACCAACCACACCAAATATTTCAACTACCTAAATGTAATTATATTTATTAAGAATAATCTTAAAAGTAAAAATTTACCTTCATAAGTATTTGTCGTTGGGTGCTTCAAGAAAAAAATTAAGTAAGTGCTCTTTTGAAAACACTAATGACTTCTCTCTCTTCCCAACAGAACAATTTTTCTAGAATGCCAAAAGTTTTGAAAACTTGCTGATGTCCACATCCTTTTTGAGATGTAACATACATTTTAATTTGGAGTACATGCACCATAATGAAGACGATTTGTAGTTTTTCCACTAATAAAATAAATACAAAGAATGATTACCTTTAATAAATGATGTAAAGAAATACAAGCAAAACCTTCACTGGTACAGTTATTATTCATGCACATCCACTCAATAAATCTGTCGAACTCTTTCTTATAAATGATTTTGGGCTTTTTAGGTATAAGACTTAACTCAGCTTCTGCTTTTTTAAGGATTTCTTCATCCACGTCTGAATCCATTTTTGCATAATTTGTTTATTTACAAAAAATAAATGACACTTATAATGCAAAACTATGGAAACTATAATAAGACTGTTCATGAATCCCTGTGAAATGATATTTTTTTGTAACGATCTGAAATTGTTATTTCATTTAAATTGTGTTTATAATGCGGGATTATGGATATATATCTCCATTATTGCTTTCACTCCGCTCAAGCAATAAAGGAAATGCCTGTCATAATCCCTTGCATTATAAACTAATTTCATAATATACTATTATAGTTTTCCATACTTTAAAATAATGTACTATATAACCAGTAGAAGTTTTAATAAACATCGTAAATAATGTTTTATTTTATACTACCTATAACATAAATTATTTACACCATGCATGCCTCGGGATTTTACGTTCGACATATTTAAACGGCGGCCATATTGACGAAACCTGTTTAACGGTGATATAAGGTATATATCTATATGTCCATTTCATATTGGGAATAATCTTTCCGTGGGACTCAAAAAATGTATGAGTTATTAAAAATTCTTAGAGTAAGTATAAACGATGATATGACTTACCTGATTAATTATTGGCATTAACTTTAACATTGTCATTCAACAAACATTTTGGTCACTATTGAAATCAATATATATGTGTGTTCACTGTGTTTACATAAAGGCTATAATTACGAGGTGTATGGAATATGGATCACATCCATATGTACAATTTTACAGAGAGTATAGTGTAGATTTGCCATTAGATTTCGGTTAAAGTAAACAAACCAAGTAAACAAAAGCCGCAGAGAATATGCAAACTAATTTCGTAATTAAAACTGCTCATCTAATCAATATTTATCTAACATTGTACACTTCTAATAAAACAAAAATTTCATCCAGTATTTGACATTTTCTTGCCCTTGCTTTCCTTTGTATTTTGTCTTAATTATCTTTTTTAGGATGCATATTGTATAATAAAAAACCACTTCCAAATTATCTTCCTTAATGCTTTCTCACATGTGTAAACAAATTTTGACCAAAAATTAGTAATAAACAGCGTGAATGCCCACAATACCTGAATTTGAGTCATATCAGTTTTTAAACACTATAATCATACCTGAATTTGAGTCATATCAGTTTTTAAACATGATAATCCCCATTTTTGATCCGCCATTATGAATTTTTAATTCAAATATAAAGGTAACCTTAAAATTGCAGCAGTACAGAATTATCAATTCAAATTGAAAGGTTCACTTCGAAGCATTTAATATGTCACAATTTTCTAACAGTGTAGGTTTCACCAGTAAGTTTAAGGCAAGTAGGGTGCAATATGACTCTGTTATTTGCATTGATCACGTTTTTTGTAAAATATAAGAACCAAATCTGACGTTGTAAATCCTGTGATTCTCATCAGGGATATTTTATGGATCATTAACATAAAATTAAATCAAATTGGAAATTTCAGTTTGCAAGACAAGTTTTTCCACAAAATTGAATATAATAAACTTTCAGAGCTTCTAAACGAATACAGACTTGGATACTGTTCGGAGTAAAAATTATGCCAATTTGTTCACAGTTAGTTTTATTGCTCAACCGAGAGATTATATAGGCACTTGTAGTACCTTAAAAAAAATTAGTAATAACAAAACACGAAGCCGTGCATCACTGGTGATCTTTTAACATCCATTTATAAATCACAGCGGTTTGAATAATAATAACAAACAAAGCTAATAATAATCTAATCAGTAGTTTTTGTAACGTGTAAATGGCCCTTGAGTTTAAATAGGCGCGAAAATATCGTTTAGGGTTGCTATAGTATTGAATTTCGACGAAAAATACGGCTCTTTTAAACCCATACCAGATGTGATTGTTAAAACATGTAAAGTTGTAAAGTAAACTTAAAGGGTAAATACCATCCTTTTGTCTAAGGATTGAGCTCATAACAGGTAAACATTTTTGCAATAACAATGAATCATAGAGAACTAATAAAATAACTTATTCTAGCCCACGACAGAGCGTAGTGTAAAACACTCATAAATTCATATCTTATGAAAAATACCAGAAGTGATTCATCCTTGTAATGAACCCATTTCTATAACAAATCCAAACGTAAGCATTGTCATAGGAAATATTTTATTAGCTTAAATGATAAAAGTAAATAACTAGATCGAATCCGTAATCCAAAGTATAAAAAAAACCTAATAAATAGATAAATAAACAAATAACTGGCTCTAATTTGCAATCAGAATTATAAATTAAAGTAATTAAATAATTTTCTTTTTGAGAATAAATAACAGCAAGTCGCGTTATCTTATTATAAATACAAGTAGCAAGTTACTTAACAGATTTTTAACAGTTTGAATATTACTAATAACAAATAATAGTAATCTAAACAGTAGAAGTTTGTAACGTGTAAAATGCCTCTTTAAAGAAAAAAGGTGAGTAAACAATATTTAGGATTGCTATGGCATCGAACTTGTACCAAAAAAATGGTTCCTCTAAACTTCCCATGCCGGATGATTGTGGAAACTCATAAAGTCGTACTGACACAAATATAAAAACTACAAAGGATGTGCAGGGCAGAACCCTATTAAGTGGTAAGTTTTTGAACATTTTTTTTCTTTGTTTTCAAATTTGAAGATTGATTCAACCTTTATTTTGGTACTATATGTGATTTTAAGTTTAATTATAACATTGTATTGCATATTGTCTTATAATATATTTTTCCTTGAGTGCAAATTCAAAATTTAAGCAAACTTTTACCTTCGTTACTATGTTTGATCTTAATTGTAATTAATCCTAAAAGTAAACAATTAATGTCGGGAGACCTAACAAAGCCATTATCGTTATTTATTGTTACCCTGCAATTTAATAAAAGAAACAGAGGATGGAAACGTAAGTTGTCACGGTTCGCGATGATAATAAGATAAATTGGATAAATAAATATTAAATTAAATAACAAAGAAATAACTATAACTCGGAAAGCTAAATAAAAAATAATTGAAGCATTTGGTCGCAAATAAATAACCGGTGAGCGGCGCGGAGCCAGGAATCGCGTAGGGAGCAATCTGGTTGAAACGTGATGTGATCAAAGGGTATGTAAGTGAAAAACGTATATGTATATATGTACATTTAGATATTCATACAGTAAGTATGTGATCTATTATTTATATTCTTCTTGACTGTCTATATTTCTACTTCTTCCTTCCTTACATGTCGAGGCAGTAGACAAATAACTGTCCGGTAGTAGCACGATACCATTAGTAGGGAATCCTACATCATCCGGGGCACGATTTGGCCAGTAACCGGTCTGCTCGCTATGGTATTACTCAAGAGAACAATACAATTGCCTCGGATCCACCTGGCTACAAGGGGCGGTCAAGGTCGAAACAGACAGGCCCCGTTGCAGACGACTGTGCAAGGAATGAATGGCAAGTCGGTACATGGAATGTTAAAGGTATGCATGGTAAAGAATTTGAAATTGCGAATGTAATGTACGAAAGACACCTTGATATCCTGTGTGTGTCGGAAACAAAGCGGAAAGGAAAGGATGCCGTGGAGATGGAGGATGGCAGCCTAGCACTATGGTGTTAAACAGTATGAATTGGTATCTCCCCGGGTAATATGGGTTAAAATTAAAGTGGAGTTTCGAAGAATTTTTCTTATTGCGTGCTATGCACCGGTGAATGAAGAAAGAGACCAGGAGCGTGAGAACTTCTGGAATAAAGTAGAGAACGTGTTGAACGTATGTAAGCCAAGCGAAAGAGTGATGATAGTGGGGGATATGCACGGATCGGTGGGTGTACAGAGAGAACATTCCGAACGCGTTCTAGGAAATTTCGGAGACCAAAGAGTCAATGGGAATGGTGAACGCCTGGTGAACATCTGTGAGAGAAGCCTGTTTGTATCAATACGTGGTTTAAACATAAAAATTTGCTATATATATATATATATATATATATATATATTATATATATATTTTATTTTTTTGGTTTTATTAGATCAGCTGGATGTTTAATGAATGCTCTTTATTATGGCCTGAATTTTCGCAAATTTATTCTTTGCTTTTTCATAGGCTACAATATGAGGTTTACAAATTGTTGCGTTCTTTCATTTATTATTTTTATTATTATATATTTTTTTATGATATAATAATAATAAAATATTAGCTTCAAAATACTATTATACATACAATTATTTTAAAAAATTTTATTTTTGTTTTTTTAAAAGAAGAAACGTTTTTTTGTATTTTGAATCTAATATTTTATTATTATATATAAATTATTAAATATATTATTATTATTATTATAAAAGCAAAGAATAAATTTGCGAAAATTTAGGCATAATAAAGACATTCATTAAACATCCAGCTGATCTAATAAAACCAAAACAAGAAAAATAAAATATCATTTTTGCAAATCATTCAATTATTATATATATATATATATATATATATATATATATATATATATATATATATATATATATATATATATATATATGAAGAGGTGTATCTAAAAGTATGATAGATTTGATAGTGTATGATGAACGGCTTAGAAACCTGGTGCAGATGCTGTGAGTAAAGAGTTGAATGTTAATTAAACAGTGTGGAACGAACAAATAAAAGACACCGACGTTGAAAGTGCATGGATAAGCTTGAAAAACTGTGTTGTCAATTGTGCCGTGCGTTATGTGTAAGAGCGACTATAGGTAGACAGAAAAAATGTGCTTGGTGAAATGAGTCGGTAAAAAAGGTAGTATGTAAGAAAAAAGATGCGTACATGGCGGAGATTGCTGAAAAAAATGAGACTGAGAAAAAGCGATCATATGAGGTGTATAAATTAAGAAACATAGAAGCGAAGGAGGCAGTGAGAATAAGTAAAGAGGCTGTGGAAGGAGAGAAAATACAGAATGATTTTGAGGGAAACAAAAAACTTCTAGAAATGGGCCAAAAATACAAAACGGGGCCCAAAACAGAACACTGCAGGAGTGATGAACATGAGCAACGAAATAGTATGGGACGATTGTGAAGTGAGGAAATGCTGGACAGAATATTTCGGAAAGCTGTACAGTAGTGAGGAAAGTAAGACTGAAGGGTTAAATAAGGAGAATTTGGAAGGAATGATGAATGAAACTGAGAAGGATATTGGGATAAATGAGGTAGAGAAAACGGTAGTAAAGTTGACAAACGGCAAGGGAGTAGGCATAGATGAAATCACTGGTGAAATGCTAAAGTATGCGGGTGCAAAGCTTATACGAAGATTGTGTGAATTATTCAATGTATGCCTTATGAATGGAAAAGTTCCCAGGGATTGGAAGAGCGCGATCATTGTACCACTGTATAAGGGTAAGGGGAACAAGAGTGATTGTAAGAACTACTGAGGAATAAGTTTGCTTAGCGTGCCTGGTAAAGTATTTGGAAGAATACTGATTGATAGAGTAGGAGAAACTACACAAACTAAGAAGTCGGATGTGCAGGGTGGCATCATGGTAGGGAGAGGATATGTTGATCAGATGGTTGCTCCAGCAGGTTATCGAAAAGTGTTTAAGGGTAAAAAGGAAGCTATACTGTGCGTTTGTAGATCTGGAGAAAGCATGCGACAGAGTGAATAGGGAGAAACTGTGGGAAATACTAAATGAATAAACGGAATAAGGGCAGTATACAACGGTAGTCGGGCATGTGTTAGGGTGAGAGGAGGTGTGAGTGAATAATTTAATATTAGCAAGGAGTGCGACAAGGCTGTGTAATGTCACCGTGGTTGTTCAATGTATACATGGATAAATGTACCGATACAAATGGTGTAATGGTTGGAGACTTAAATGTACGACTTCTGGCGTATGCAGATAACACAGTCTTATTAAGTGACAGAGCGGATGAGCTATAAACCGCTCTGGGGAAGTTCGACAGTCTGTGAGAGCATGGACCTAAAAGTAAACGTGAACAAAACTAAGATTGTGGTGTTCAATCGGGAAGGTGGAAAGGAGAGTAGAGTATTTACTCTGCAAGATGAAATTGTAGAGCAAGTGGACGAGCTGGTACAATGGAGGGCGAGATTGGATGAAGGGTCAATGGTGGAAGGAAAGTGATTGGAAGTATGTGGACGATAATGAGAAACGAAGGCATGGATAGATATAAAAGTAGTACATTACGTTGGTTTGGTCACATTGAGAGAATGAACAACGCAAGATTAACGAAGCAAATATATGTGGGTGAGGTTAGAGGAAAGGTTGAGCCTGGTAGGCCGCGTAAAACTTGGCTGAATGTAGTAGAATATATGATAAAGGAAAGAAAGATACGGAATTTTAAAAATAAAAGGGCATGTCAGAGACAATGTATGAATCTTGCGGAAGCTAGGGCGGTATGCGGAGATAGCAAAGCATGGAGAAAGATTATGAATAAAAAATAAATAAGAGGCAGGGATTGTTTTGCCTACCCCGCAATGGAATGGCATGAATGTTAAGTTAAGTTACATAGCTGATACCAGAAATGATGGAAAAAAACGTGGAAAGTGATTAGAGGGTGATTAGTGATCTCAGAAGTAAAAGTGAAATAATAAATATATTTAGTGGCAATAATACAAAGCTAACTGACAAACAATCGATAGCTAGTGAGTTTAACACCTCTTTTAATAAAATTGGTGAACTGGCAAGTATAATTTGTATGACAATCAAACATAATCCTTTCTTAAATAACTTTAATCCAGAATTAAACATTCTGGATTATAATAAACATTCTTTATACCCATCAGTGAAAACGATTTAATTTGTCATATAAAGGACGTGAAAAGTGGGATCAAGTGTGACGGGGATGGCATCATAGTAGAGATGGTTAAAATGAACCATAGGCTTGAACTAAGCCTCTTCAACATATCATACTCATACATTGCATTTTCTCTACTGGTGAAGGAAAGGAATAAGAGGTCTTCCGACGTCGGGAGCCTGAAAGGAATAAGAGTTGGAGCAAAACTGCCCCGATAGAATACAATTAAAGTAAGGCAAGCCACTGCATACTAGTATGTAGTATGTGGTCTTCCAGCTAGGGGAACCCAAGGTTGCCAACCATGTCCTCCAGTTGCAAGGCCCCATGTAAACTGGTCCGCGACACCGTATTCTCAGTGCAAACATTGACCGTTTAGGGTTAAGAGCTCATATTTCGGCGTTGACCTAGCATCACTTTCGATCATTTGCATGGTCATTCCCCTACCCGCCTAGTAGGTAGTTCAACCCCAAACTTTTCAAATCTTACTTAATCTTCCGTTAGTCGCGAGTATCTGCCGATACATGGAGAGTTTGTATTTTCAGACCTACCCCTCCCACCATCCCAGTACCTTTCTCGCTCAAGCACTTCGTTCGAATACTGCACTAATGTATATTGAGATTTTTTATCGGCTTTTGTATTGGCTTCTAATAAAACGTTGTTATATGTCAAGGAGATACATGCGACCATTAATGTAATATCTGTTGTTTTTGGGCAATAAAATGAAATTTGGGCATGAAAAGTACGATTTTGAATAATGAAAAACGCTGTGAGAAGCTAAGAAATCTAATGTTACAACAGGAGAAGATCAATGAGTTATAGAAGAAGAAAACAGTGATACAGACGCGTCTGATTGTGTCGAGGAGCGGGAAGAAAATTCTGAGAGCGTAGAAAGCGAACTGACGATTGAAAGCTACAGGAGATTGTTGAATGTACCAATAAATACATTCAAAAGTAGTCAGGTACAATTTAGTCGACCCAGATATACTAAAATAACTGACATTGTTGAGATTAAGGCAGTTATTGGCTTGTTGGATTTAGCTGGAGTTTACCACGCAAATCGGTTAAGTTTAGATGAAGTATGGTCAGAGGACGGCGTACAGAGGTTTAGGAAGACCACGATTTTGAGGAGATTTCGTTTCATAATGTGTTGATCGAGGTTTGATGACAGGGAAACGAGAGAAGAGAGAAAAAAATCAACCGTTTTGCAGCAATAAGGAATATTTTCGAAGCATTTATAACTAATTGCCAAACATCGTACTCTTTGGATCAAAACGTCAATATTGATGAGAAATTAGAAGCGTTTCGAGAACGATGTCTGTTTCGCCAGTATATAAGATGGCTAAGTATGGCATAAAAGTATTTTCCCTTGTAGACGCAAAACTATCTTATACTTATAATATGGAGATATACGCTGGGAAATGACCAGAAGGGCTATGCGCCATAAGCAATAAACCAATTGTTGTCAAGAGACTTGTTACTCCCATTCATAATTCTGACTGTAGCATCACCATTGACAACTGGTTTACAGCCTATGATTTAGCAGAAGATCTTAGGTAAAAAAAACTATCTCTTGTAGGCACCTTGAAAAAAATAAGCCACAAATACCTAGTGCATTCAAATATATAAAAGACCGAAGTGTTCCGTTTAGTGTGTTTGGTTTTCAGAAAGAGAGTACTTTAGTCTCGTATGTAACAAAACCGAAAAAAAAATGTTATGTTATTATCAAATATGCATTTTGATAATAACGTAGATTTATCAACGGATGAGCAACAGAAACCGGAGCGTTTCATAACGGAACTAAAGGTTTAGTTGAGACACGACACTGTTGACCGAATGTGTGCAAGCTATAACGTTGCTCGGAACACAACACGCTCGCCGATGGTGGTGTTTTTTCATCTATACTGAACATTGGTGGAGTTAATTCCCAAATACTTTCTGTTGGAAACCAAAACAAAGTGAAAAGTAGAAAAAGTTATTTACATGAACTAGCTAAGCAGTTAACGGAACCAGAAATCCACCCTTACAAATTTTCCGGTGTCAAATGTTTAATACCATTGTGCCTTGAACACTGCAAAAATGTTTGTAAAGATTGTGCTCCTGGGTCAATAATAATCTAAATATTTATGGTTAATTTGAATATTTTATAGATTACAACTATTTTTTTGTCTTGTAAAGCAAGGATGTTAAAATGAAGGACCTTCAAAATTTTTCTGTTTTTCATGTACCTCGACGAGAATCTGTTTTTGAGAAATTAAGTAGAATATGTAACTGGCAGTCAGAAAATGAATACATAATTTTTATGAACCAAGAAATATATTGCCAAGTAAAATCATTAGAATTGTATACCAGTCTCTTGTTGAACCATTTATTACCTATGGCCTTGTAATTCTGCCTGAAGAACTGTCATATCACCACTATATAGCTTATATATATATATATATATATATATATATATATATATATATATATATATATATATATATATATAATTAAAATAATATTTTTTAAAAACGAGATATCCTACTGATTTATTGTTTCAAGAATGTAAACTACTGTAGATTAATTAATCCATGAAACTACTTACATTATAACAACTGTTCCTTAAATAGGCATTAAGGTTCATGCTCAAAACACCGTACTATATGAATAATTTGCAACATAATATAAATACCTGAAATGCTCTTAAACAAAATGCGATGTTGCCCTCATTAAAATATATGGCTCCCCAAAAACGTATTCACTTCACTGGTCCAAAAATGTATAGTTTGTAATCAACGCATTTTCGTTTCGAGCCCTATTATAAAATGAAACAAAAAATTGATGCCTGGATAATAGGTAATGGAATCTGCGTTTACTCTTTCTTTTTGTATTTTGTTGAGATCTCTTTCCTTTTGTGTTTTATAATCTAAATAAGCTGTTTACTGTTGGAACCTCCTCAATGTAGATTAACATTTATTAACAAGCA